>CM040394.1:23560108-24035108 GCA_022702515.1 Ilyophis sp. 1 JC-2022
ATGAAGACCAAATGAAAACACAAGCGGCACTGTGACCTGAGACTCAGCCACCCCAAGGCACTGCAATCTCACAATACCTGATTCTGCTGGGCCAAAGTGAGATGCAATTCCTCCATTTTAGGAAACAGGAAACAGGATGGAAAATCTGACAGTCACACGGGTGTATTTACACCACAGTACATTTCACTGGTACGCAAGGAATCACCTCATGTATGGAGACAGTGGCAGCCAGCGGCTGCCCTCCTGCACTGTGATCTAAGAAGGAAGACGGGAGGTCACCGTTTGGCATGCCACCAAGAGGGCTGAGACACAGTCTGTAATGTGATTTACAGATGCTGTCGGGGGGGGGCTTATCTCTCCCTTTCCTTCTCCGTCCAGCAACCGAGCCAAGCATTACCAACACCGCAGAGCCAGAGCTGACCTTGGGAAAAGCAGTTCCCTCAACTCAAGGCCAATTCACTTTCATAGTGGGATTTAAACAGGCTTTCTGAAAGACTCGCTAACGCTCCATATTAAGGGATTTTGAAGAATATGTGGTCATGTTTTAAATAAGCTTGAAATGTCCAACTATACCCTGCTAAAACTCTTCAGTTTCTAAGCTAAGGTTATCAGACATATGCTGTGAAAAAACAATGCTTTCTGAGGGGTTAAATCTTCTATGAGTAGACTTGTTTCCTTCTCGTTTTCTAGGGATCGATGAGCAATCCTCACAACAGATACAACCTGTATTTCACCAGTAATCATCAGCCATAAACAGAGAACACCAAGAAGGTCAAATGAGTTCCCTGTGAAAAGAGAACAGAAAGTATTCTTTGACGTGACAACCAAAACAGGTTTATTTTTTCCTGCATTGTAACAATCAGAGAAACAAAATTGCCAATTGAGATAATAATTAACATATAAATAAAATGCATTGGTAATGAGGGCATTTAAAATATTCAAACATTTGCAAATTACACATTTGATGAAGCCTCAGCAGCTACCACTTGGCTGCACTGTGGAGATGATCACAACTACAAACAGGGTACAACGTTTGTTACAAAAACACAAGTGGGCTGGACAGAATTCAAACCCTTTCTGCTTGAGATCAGTCTGGCTGGTTGTTCTGTGAAATGGCTTAGCTCTGCAGTGGGCAACTGACCAAACAGCGGGGGTGAGACACTAGAGATGTAAGAAAACATCTCAGTCGTCCGGGCCGGTCCGGAATGACCACCCCGGGACCGAGCCCTCAATCCCCCACCCCAGGTCAGTGGACTCACTAATTACCCAAAGCCACTGCTTTTATCTACCTCTGTGAGTCCCTTCCAGGCCTTGTTATGTGACACACGCTCGCCAATTACCCGAGATCAGAGGCAATTCGATTTTGGCAAACTGCCTATCGCGTCAACCGGCACCTGCTTTGCACTGATGCTACCTGACAGTGCAGCAGACTGATAATTACCGTGGAGGGACTGGACGAAAGAAAAACACGGTCCCCTGTGAGAGAACAGGTCCTCGTCATCACCTTACCAATACGAGAAAGCAAAGGTAAACAGGAAGCCTTTCCAAGACACCATCATCACAGGGACTCCCCCGAATGCGTACTCAGCAGGAGAGTGGGAGAGCTAATGATCGGTTCTGGAGTTTCATCTGTGTAAATACACAGACTAGCCAGCTGTGAACAGTTCTGTGCATGACCAGGTCCACAGTATAATCGCTTTTTTAGCTCAGTTGGGTTGTTTTGCTGTGGGGCTGGAGTTGACAAAGGTCCATATTAAGGATATGTTGAAACAGGAACTAATATTATTATTATTTAGGTGTTTGACTTCATAAACACAACAAGCTTACCACAGGAGATAAAAAGAAGAAACAGCCTGTCACGACGTTCTCATGCGAAGTGCTACTACAAGTTACCGGCTCTCTTACCGGATGTTCATAACTTAAATCTAAACAGAGGATAAAACGACATAATCATCTACAGTAATTTGAGCAAAAATATCATACTTGTGCACTTGGTAATCATAAGTGCATTTTTGTTTCCAACAACGACACTTGTAAAGCTGTTGTTAAACCCTATTTGAGTGGATTTAGGCAGTTATTTAAACAAAAGTTAGCCAGGGGCAATTAAATCCAATGGCAAGATGCTAATTGTTAGCATTGTAATCCAATTCAGGTTTAGCCAATTTTAGCTACAACGCTGAGACCTGGGCTGTGTCCAAATCAGAGCCCTATCTACTGCTCTCTATCTCCTGTGTACAGTGCACTGGCAGATGTTTGCAGTTTAAAGTGCACTGTGTAGCATGCAACGTACAGAAAAATATCCACCATACTATTTACCAACTGCACTGGAAGTGTCATAAGCAGCTCAGAAGTCCCACCAGTGTTGCCATGTCTGCGGTTTTACAGCTAAATTGGGCTACTGTCAAGGTGCAGTCACAGGTAAAAATTAAAAGTCGCTAGGCACACACTTATTTTAAAAAGTAACAATATGATTATTTCCATTTTAAATACATTGGTTTCGGTTAAAAATATATATTTTGGGCGAGTTTTGAGTCGCTGGAAAGTCTTGCAAGATCTGGCAAACCTGAGCCCACCCTTGCGCGGCCATGTCACGTGTTGTTTTTGTTGTATTTGGGAGAGAAAAAAAACGTCAGCGGAGCTGCGCCTCATTTTTTAAAAATCACGTCATATTTATGCGACCAAAATTTGTGTAATTCTTGAAGCGTGCTCCCGAATGTACTCAGCGAAACCCCGGAAGTAAGTTTATCATACAGGGGTATACTATACTTTAAAGGGCGGCAAGTAAGTAAAGCGCCGGGCCAAAGGGCGCGTTTATATCCTCAGGGGGTACGTGGTGTGTAACTTTATAAATATAATATAATATATAATTATTTTAATGGGACATTTTCGGGTGGGGGGGGGGGGGGGGGGGGGGGGGGGGGGGGGGGGGGGCTTTTTTTTTGTTTTTTTTTTACCCGCGGTACCGCGTGCGTCCGCTACTTTTTTTTTTTTTATTGTATTATTTTCAGCACACACATTGTCCACACTACTTATTGCTCTATTACTGTCTGTGCGTGTCATTCACTCTCAACATGGATAAAAGTACAATAAGCATTCTTCAGGTGTGGGTACATTCTCTATTCGGACATTATATAGATACGTGGGGACTGTCGATTCGATTGTAAAAAAAAAAAAAAAAAAAAAATTTTTTTTTTTTTTTTTTTCAAAAATTAAATGGGGCGGGCAAATATTATTGCTGGGGGGAAAAAAAAATGGCGGGGGCGCCTGTTGCCGACCCATGCTTTAAAGTATACTATATTTAGAGAAAATTTTGCAACAACTTTTCCACCCTGTCTACTCAACAAGCCTACCTAATAGTATGGAAGGGTGCTGATTCGGACACAGCCCAGGACAGCATCACTACAGCCATACATACCATTTCGGGGGTAAGTAAAACAATATCACATTTTTCAAATAGGTGAACTATCCCTTTAACACACACACACACACACACACACACACACACACACACACACACACACACAGAGAGAAAACACTGAAAACACTGCATGATCTGCTTGCACACTTGTGGGCAGCTCATTTCATCATACAATTTCATATTATCCTCCCTTCATGTTCAGGCAGAAAGAATCTGAGGTCAGACGATAAGTATTTAATGCGCTGTATGCAGTATTAACCTTGATCATGTTGTAGTTGCCACGCGTTTTGTGCTGGAGCTTGGAAGTGATGCAAGTAGGCTGTTAAATGCAACTTTTCACTGTGCACTTCAAGGCCAATAAAACAAGCATTCAAGCTACCCTTCTATATATCATTCAGACCCCACTGAAGGCAGTAATAAGTGCCTCTTTGAACATTTCCAGTGTGTGGGCATCAAATGAAGATGTGCCGGCCCTCAAATCCGGGATTCTCAGAAATACTGAAACTTTTATGACTGGTGAAGGGGATCTTGTTGCTTCTCTCATAAATCATCAGTCAACAATTTAATGACTGAATGAACATTCTGAAAGGGTATGGAGACCTCTTTGTTGAGGGAGCAGCTTATTGACAATGGCAAGACCTTTATAAATTAGATCAGAAAAAAAGGATTTGTTCCATCAATAAATAATTGATTAATTGTATTTAAATGGTGAAAATGTGTCATACAAGGGCACTTTTTAGTGGCACTCTATTTGTTATTGGTGTCGCAGGGGAATATGACACATAAAGCGTACCTCTTGGTGCTGGAATAACCAGAAAAATATACATACAAATGGCTTTGAAAAACAATGACAATGTATTCAGGAATTATAATGGCTCCATGCAATCCCCTTGTCCCACAACATCACAAATACATTCTACGCTGCAAACATGGAATCGATAACAATAATGTTCTCACGTTGAGAAAAAACATTTTAAATGAAGAAACTGGCCTTATTTGGAGAAAACAAAACTAAAGTTTAGACTGATTGGTTTTCTAGAAAAGAACATACAGTAGGTACAGTAGAAGCAGTTTTAACATCTGGAGATGGTTCGGTCATTATGTAGTCACTATGGCTGGGGAAAGAACCTTGTATTATGGATCCCATAATATTTAGATAATGGAGGCTAACTAGGGGCCAAAGAAACAAACAGCCAGAAGAGCAACAGTCCCTGTGTGCATCACGGCTTAGCCTTAAGGATCACACAGAACAATACTGAGGCGCATAAACATGCACAAGACCTAAACATGTTCCGTTCCAAGTTTCATGGAATTTATTGTGTTTGCCAGATGAAACCAACATGACACCCATTTCATTTATTTTCTACAATCTGAGTTGGAATTAAAGAACGATAGTCTTTTGCTCATTTTCCTTTATTCTGGCTATAAACTACACAAACAATGAATTGTAAACTGGCCCTGGTTATTAACTGCAAATGCTGTATGCCAGCTGAGGTTACAATGTATTGTATAAGCTTATATATTTATGAAAATCATGTCAAAAAAAGGTTTCAATCAAGGTTATCGCGGACAATTTACAGCTAAAAACTAAACAATGAACAGGTAAACTATTTAGAATAATTTAACGGAAACTGCATCTCACGTTGATGACAGTAAACACAATTATAGGAAGATCATGTTTAAAAAAGGGACGCTGTGGACTGAACTGAGACTGGGGTATGAACGGCTCCACCTTACAACTTCAACCCTGCTTGCAATGGGTAGCCGATTTTGATCAGGAAGTCAACCAGTTAGCAGGAGACAGGATATTTTAAGTGTGCCATGCAGCCAAACCCTGTGGTTTTTCTACTCATATCAAGTAGCTTCCCCACAGCTCCCTTATGTTAGCTTACAGGACTGTGAAGGTAAAAATATTTCCAATGTGCACCAGTGTAGTGCATCTAATTATATACAGTGTTTGATTTCACTTGAGTTCCTGGGGGCAATCAAAGCTTTCACAACACATAAAATTTTACTAGAAGACTATTGTTCAACGGTTTTGTTGATGTAAAACACTTAAGATCGTTCAGTTATTAAGAGCAGACCGAGTCAGTTGGGGCGGGCGAGTTCCAGCAGCACACCTCATCTGTTAAACTGCTTACATGTGGTGCATTTTTTGGCAATTGGAGGCAGGTAGTAGCAATTAAATTAGAAACCACGAGTTATAACAGACTTGCAGAAAGCTGAGGTTTTGAAAGAGACCGTAATATGAATGGAGAAAGACAACTTCTACACGCTGCTCAGAAGGTGGTTTCTCATCCCACAAAAAAAATATCACCAATTTATTGTTCAACAATAGAAACATCCTATCACAAGCAACTTTCAAAGGGTAAACTTGCAATGATATCACTTGGTTAAGCGTTGGAGAAAAGAACGGTTGTATACCTACTGTAAAGCGTATAGACAAATATGTCTTCACACAGACACGTCGGTTCAGTTCTCCTCACACTGCCGTGCTCATTAAATAAAGTGTCAATATTGAGGTGTATTCAAAACTGTATGCATTATAATTGCATTACAACATGCTTTTGAGTTGAAGCATATCATTCAGGTTTTTTTTTTTATTGTTTTTTTTAAACTAATAATCTTGAGTTCCTCATTCATTTCGCCATAAAACATGTTCTAGCGCAATGTCGGCTGGAGAGTCCACAGGGGACCCTCCTGCAGTGGACACCCGGGCCTCACCGTCGATCAAAAAAACTCACTGTTAATATGAGAGAGTTACTCCCCCACATTAAAATGGATCCAAACAGCGGTGACATTTAACAACTGTATGACGTCAAGTTGTCCACCTTGGTTACTCGTCTGTATTAATGATTTAATAATTTTAAAAAAAACATACATAAACACACAGGCTAAACAAAAACAGCATTCGAATAATGACCGAAGCTCTTTCATCCTCGGGGGAAGTAATTTAAATAAAACTAACAGTACTTGTTTCTTGTAAATCCTGATTTCCTGCAGGGCCAAGAGTATCAGTCCAGGAAATAGCACATGAAGAATGACTCATCTTACTCACCTTGACATAGACCATAAACAACATGGATGTAAGACCAGGAGGGGAATCAGATGCAAATGAATCAACTAAAATCACTTGAAAGATCCTTGGCCCAAAGCACTCAGGAGCAACAAGGCCAGCTCCAAACTGAACACCTACATAGATCACCCCCTACATACATGAGCCAGTTCATTCGATTATTACAAGCTAAAACAAAATCATACTTCAGACAAATTCTACCATTTAAAATGTGAGGGAGACAATCGCACATGACTGCAGTTATGTATCTATTTCAAAAGACTTCTTACAAAAGCCTCCATATAACTGGGTCCTCCTATTAAAGATGCGTGTGTTCACGTCGGGCAGAGTTCTGTGTACTCTTTTGTACAGAATCAGCGCAAACACTAATGCCTAGCAGGTGTGGTCCTCGCAAAGCAAAATCCCGAAAAACTATCATCTTTAAGCCGATAACAGAGACCTGAGAATGAGAGCAGGCATGACTTACACCCATGCGTGTACCAGCTGGAAACGTGAGGGGAAGACTCTCTTGCACCACAACAGGGACCGTACATCACCATTTCTCTATGTGGGACTGTAACCAACTCTTTCTCTTGAAAAGAAGAACATCATTTCAGATAGAAACAAATTCTCCATTTCCAGTTTCTGTACGTTCAGAAATGATCTCTTCTCAAACCTGAGCTAATCCAGTGAAGAAATGAAGATTCAAAAAATGTATCAAGGATAAAGCACTTTGGCTAATTTGGAGAATCCTTTTCAGCTATGGCTCAAGGTGAGTTTGAACAATCGTAGGCAACAGCACTCGGACACAGTAAGTGCTCTGCGACTCTTTTGGCTGAGCTTGTATCGATGTGTATTCATCGTGTACAAGATGCTGACTGTCATGTCTTGTCAACCGCTCATGAAGGAAAACTGCATTTCTTAAGCAAATTAACTGGCAAAAGAAGATGTATTACTATGACTTGTTTTTAAATACACCACTTGCATTTACAATGTTTCAACAGTGATGCTTGCCATCGCGTATTCTGAAAACTGGCTATTCTTCCAAGAGCCAAAACCCCCAGCAGAAAACATGCAGAGGAGATGACCAAAAAATTGTGTCCGGGCACAAAATAAAATATCATAACACACCATCCCCGCTACCTTGCATTCGGCTTCACTCTACGAAAAGATAGGCGGGGTCAGAAAGGAAGCAAAACAACATGGAAGAGGCTGGCCTGAAAGTGCTCGAACATCATTACTCGACCGTGACTCACATGTTGTTTTTCTCTCTCCAGAAAACAGCACCAATTACATGTAATCAAGTAAATGATCAAATAAAGCATAGCAAGAGTGCATTGTTGCTTGTACTTGCAGAACATTGCAAAGGAAAACTCATATCAATCACATTTTGTTTTAGCTCTGAAAGCCTGTTGTCAGTTTGAAAATATAATTTTAACAATATTAAATATATATATATGAATGAAAAAGAAAATGAAATATAAAAACAACCATTGGCGTGATTATAATTGCTACGTGTACTAATGAAAGATGAATGATGATAAGTACGTTTTAACATCAGCGCAAACGTGCACTTTGCAACAAGCAAGAAGTCGAAAAATATACATTTGTATTTAGTGGCACCACTAAATACATTGGCAATGAAACAAGTAGAATCATCTTCGCATAAAGAAACGCAGATTCAAAGAACACTGCATCTTGCAGAAAGTCTTTTTACACAAACAATTTAGAAACAATCCTCAATCAAGTATTGATTTAAAATCAAATATTTATCAAAGATTCTGTGCAAGATACAGTATGCAGCAGTGATTTCTCTAAGCAGCTGCTTCTCAAAGATGTTCAGGCGTGAAAACTTTACCTTCGTCCAAATATTAATAAAGCAAATTAATATTAGTCATAATCCAATAAGTGATCAGCTCTAATCTAGTGCATTGCAAGTGATGGCTACAAAAAGGGCCTTGAATATAGTTATATTTCTTTACAACAACAAAAAAATGACCTTTTCAAAATGAACCACGATTAAAAACTCATGTTACCTCGCAATAAGTTGGTGCATAAAAAGTATTGATCATCTTACCTATTATCAGCAAATTGAAATGCCACTTAGCACATGGAATTTTCAATTCCGCTGAAGTCAAAATATGTTAAATAAATTGAGCTGTTCAATTTACAGCCCAGCTTATCTGACAATCCATTTGCGGCACAAAGTGATACGGTTGACGAGCCTTGTGACGTGTGTAAGAATTCTCTAAGAACGGAGACGGATTTACCCTTTTACTGCAGTGCCGAATAACGTCTGATCCACCACAACGACACAATATGGGGAAACTCCAGCTTTCAATTCCTCTCAGCAATGGATAGAGTCATTCAGAATCAAGTAGAATGATAAAACCCATTGTTGCCCTCATTCAAATGGCCTCATCCAGCACCCGAAACATAAACAAGAGAGGAGAGAGCTTTCTCCTCGCGTTGATTTGTTGTGAAGAAAAATGATATCAAATGAAAATGCTGCCAAATATCAAGAGCAAATGCTTAAATAATGAGGTATAAGATTACAAAAGGATTACTTTCCTGCACAGACATCTTCACCTTTTTACAACACTTAGTCCTGGAGCTATCCATCAATCAGGCACGCTTCTCTCCTTTGATAAAACATCTGTCAACCGAGCTAGGGAAGATGACACCGTTCAACAAAAAGCCATATTTGAGGCAAAATCAAACCAAATTTGGCTTTAATACAGACATCTCTTCATCTCACTATGGCCGACACTTACATTTATCAAGGGTAATAAGTAAGAATCTTTCATAATAATGACAACAAGACCAGCCAAGACGCTGATTCTGAAGAAAAAACAATTGTCACAAATAACTGCAATATACCGCAGAACTACATGCATGCAGGATAATCCTACGCGCAGCATAAGCTAAATAACATGCTCAACCAACCGGCTAAATTCGTAGAAAATGCAAAGCCCCCAGGAGGCAGTTATTTTCCGAATTTCAGAATGCTTGGCATTATAGCAGGTGGATATCGACGTATTTAGTAAAAATCAATCACAGTAAAGCGATGGTGTTTGATCCTGCCAATCAAAACAGAACATGACTGCGATGGCACAGTGTATTCAGACACTGAATTATTTTGGGAATTCTAGGAATAAAGGGATTCTATCGATTCTCTTATTTACGTTTCATCCTTGTTTTTATATACCCTTTCCTGCCTCTTTGGACAACATGTTCCTTTTCCCAGGAACCTATTTCACAAGCAAAACAGAAACAACAAGAGACAACCCACCCCCCCCACCAAAAAAAGAAAAATAAAGAAGAAGAAAAACAGAGAAACTGGGTATTTTAATTGTTTCACAATCCAACTGAAGAGCTTCAGCCCACCTTTCACCAGCTGAATTCATTGTGAATTTAAAAGCTAAATGTGACAGTAAGATTTCATAAGAAGGAAAGTGTTAAAAAAATACTTAGAAAAAATACTCGTCTTTTGACAATGTTTGACAATTAAGACATTTGGAAACCACTTCAGTTCTCCAAGATGAACAATATGTAATAAGAATACCAAAGGATTATAATGCACTGAATGTTTTCACACAGAGAAAGGTGAAATAAAGTAGTCACTCAAAAAGGAAGTGGACTAAAAGAACAGCACAGATCACAAACATAATCTCTTCAAGTTCAAGAAAATACAGAAAAATATATATATACAATAACACAGATAGACACGTATAGTCGCAGAAAAAACTCTCACCAAAGCGTCAAAAAGCGATCGTCTTACAGCAAATAAAAAAATTACGGGATAGGAAATTTGGTGTGGAAAGTTACTGGGGATTTGGCGCCTGTGTGAGGATGCAACCTGACGGGAGAAGAGATCGGGGCACGAGCGCTCCATATGTCCACACTCTCAGACTGGCCGTGGTCTGTGGGAGGCCCGCATCCTCTTCATCTGCCACGTCTGGTCACCCTCACCCCCATTATATCACAGCTCTTACACCTTCACTCTGCTCAAGTGGAACAAGAGCCAGAAGAATCAGTCCAGGTCAACTGAGAACCCCTCACACGGGGTCATAGAGCTCAGCCATCAAAAGGAAAGCCCAGCTCAGAGACGCAGTTCTCCGTCTTTCTTTCAGAAAAGGGACTGAAAGAGGACAAATGCCCAAGGGAGGAGATTTTTGAACGGGGGGCATTATCTCACTGTCATATTGAAACTCTGAGACACAATGACTCACAAATGCTTTTGCATTTGGCCAGAGGCTCACACAGGCAACAATGAAAAAAAGAAACCTCATTTTTGCAAGAACTTGTTTCTCATTTGCAAGCCAAGTTTATTCTTAAGCAATTGAGACGCTCATACGACGGCTAATTAACTTTGAAGAGTTCATCTCTTTACCTTAAAGTTACAACAACTGGGGGAAAAAAAAGTATTGTTAAAAGCCAAGTGATTTAGCACATGACCAACAATGGCAACACAACTCCAAAACAATAGGAATCCATATCTTGGAAAAGCGCAGTGTCAAATTTCTGTTTTCAGCATCAAGCTGTTTGGTACCATTGTTGTTGGCCCTTGTGTATAACATGGAATGTGTCATTGGCTTAAAATAAAGATCATGATCTCCCTCTAATGTAATCTTACACGCATACGTCTCAATCTGAAACCCCGCTTTTCCCAACAGAGGAACTACGCTTTGCTAATTTCGAAATATTTGTGGTAGCATCTCCGAAGAATAGCGGTATGCAGGAGAGCAGCAGACAGGGCTGATTGTTCAGTGGTACATTTCGCAGAGGAGTTTTTCGCTGAGTAGGCCACATTCCTATAGGCTGTGAGAGAGCCAGCGAGCATTGGCGGAACACACTGAGGATGACTCACCGTTTGTTAAGAGGCTGCCCCTCCAAGGAGAGCTCTAACGAGTTACACGCTCTTTTTTTTTTTTTTTTTTGCCTTCTGGAAGAGGTTCAACATTTTCCAAGCGCGCAAGCAAGCCTCACAGATTGTCCAGGCTGTGTGAGCGTTTCTGGGGGATGGATGGAAAGTTGCTGCGCAATAGTCAAAGGAGAGTCATTTCTAAGGAGTTTCCGTCACATCCACCGCCAAGAGGTCAAGAGAGGTCACCATAGTGAAGGAGACAAATCTCAGGCTATACCACCCCCTCACATCACCGTTTCTGCTTTCTTCTGTGACTCAACATATCTGAAAGCTGCCTCAGCTCGTCTCGCTCTTAATTAGCAATGAGACAAGCCCGTTTAGAAGCCTTGGAGAAAAGTTCCACTGTCTCCGATAAATAAATGTATAAATGCTCTGTAGCAGCTGGAGGTGCCATGCACTGACGCGAGTGCTGCTTAGTTGCTGTGGGGCTGAATGTAGGAATGAAGAAGCTTGCAAGTAAAGCCACTCCAAAGTGTTAAAAAAAATTCCTAGCCAGCCTGAGGGCACCATTAAGCTGTTGTAATTCCCAATCAACCCCTTGCTCAGTAATGGTGGGGGTCCACGAGAACAAAAGAACAACTCAGAGACACTGGACCAGTTATCGGTGTGTGTGTAAACCTGGCCGACATTTACAGTATATTTCTACCACATAGGTACAATCAATCCATAGCTAGGGGCACAACCCTGAAGAATCAATGTTGAGTAGGCTTCCTAGATGCCTCAAGCTAATCTGATGTTCTCAGGAATAGAAAAATGATAGCACGTGATAACGAGCTTCAAGACACCCCCCCACACCCCAAAAAATAAAAAATAAAAAATAAAAATGCAACTGTATTCTAATGCCATTTTGCCCTTTGGTCATCACATCGATATCAAGTTCCTTTTTTTATAAACTCTACTTTCTTTACATGTTGTATAGTCGAAATCAGCAAATAACTAAGTCACAAGACTGGCTTAATGGCTTGTAAAAACACAGAACTCTGAAAAAATATACACAAATATTTATAAAAAGCGCAGTCTAATGCATAATGCTGCATGGGGATATCATTTTCTCAACAGAAACATATTTATGGCCCACCAAGGAGCATTTCCCAGCCCGTTAATTAGAGTGTTGCAAATCGGACGCTGAGGGTTAAACCACAGGGCTTGCAGCCAACACTGATTTCATCACTGCGCAGTGCAGATGCACAGATTCATTTCAACACTCAGATGCCAAAAGACTCAACCCCCCACCCCTGCACACACACCACCTCTACTTTCTCTCTCACTCTCCCTGCCACAAACTCACCACTTCCTCTGCTTGAAGAGTGGGGGGGTAGACCACAAGAAACATGATGCTTAAGCAGCACAGGCAGACTGAAACACCCTGTCTCACTCTTAGACCCCTTTCACACACACAACCCGGGATTGACACAGGATATTGAACACTAGTTTCGACCCGTGTTTGACCCATTCCCACTAAACTATAACCACGGGTAAGACCCGGTTCCGCAAGTTTACTGCTAATACAGCTATTTTGGTAGCCAGCTGGCTAGCAGATGCAATGTAGTTCCCCATACGTTGGCTTAACCCAGTATGTTAACTCCTGAATTGACAGCCCAGTTATGCGCTCCAAATTTTTTATGAAAAAACTATCACAAAATGTTTTAAGTAACGTATTATTTGTTATTTAATAGGCTATTCACCATTACAAGAGTAGCCTACTGACTCCGTCATGTATCGTTTCTGCACAAGTTAAAGACGTGACAATATCGAGGGTCGATCAGATAACCGTGCCGCATAAACTAACCCAGGTCGCCCCTTTCACACCGAAGCCTAGCCGTGTCTGACCCGCGTAAATCCCGGGTCATGAGCAGGGTCACAGACCCGGGTCGGATAACCCAGGTTGACCCATTCACACAGGTTTTACCTGGGTCGTTGAGTCACCCAGGTATTACAGGGTGCATCTCCCCATCCACAGAGGAAGTGTACGACCAAGACAGATTCACTCTGCTTTCTGTCCACTGCAGAAGTGTGTATGTGCACCGGGTCGGCAGCCTGTCCGTCCGGTTGAGTCACTGATGATCTGCAGGTCTTCTTGCATTTTCGGATGAAAGGCACAACACCTACGGATCACAACTAGAACAGTGACAGCTCATTCAAAAGAACATCGGGAAGCAATGAGCCGTGTTCAGAAAAGGATCATATCAATAGCAAAAAGGTCACCAATAGCAAATATTGCATTCCGGATAAAAACCCTTACGTAAAACGTCATAGGCCATTGTTCGAAGAGTTACACAGACAGGGCAGGGCGACTGTATGTAATGGGAATAACCGATGTCAAATCACAGTTGCGGGGGGAAAGGAGCAAATACGGGAGGTAAATATATTTTACTGTCTGAGTTCTGTTGTAAGTTCTATAAACAGACATGCACTATTACGCAGAAGACTCAAAGGAAAAGGTCTGATTAGGTCGTCCCTGAATGCTTTGTTGCCTGTGTGGCATAACCTCACCACAACGGGTAAGCACTATGTTTTTAAATGCATGGAAGACAGATGTGCAGGCATCAATTTCATCTCGATGGACTGAAGCAGAACACGGGGGAATATGTGAATGTGACTGTGTTCCTGTATTGTGTGTGTGTGTGTGTGTGTGTGTGTGTGTGTGTGTGTGTGTGTGTGTTTTGGAGGGGGAGAGTCATACAGCAGCTTTCAATGATCCATCAGCAGATCACTTTGAAGAGATGTCGGCGAGAGTTACGTTCAAAAAGCAAAAATGGTTTTCAGGCAAAACTATACAATCTCTGAGGTCAACAATAAACTAAAACATAACATATAGAAGGGATATCTTGAGATGTATTATCCTCTTTTCTGTTTGAAAATATACCTTTTAAAAACTTGGCCCAAAATCTACAAAATGACTTTCATGTTTTTATTTTTTGGAACCACCAAAACATGCTTTCATGAGGTACCACTCCCCTCTCTACTCTGGCTTCCTTGGGCCCTAAAGGCAGGAGATAGATGTCAACAAGCAACTGACACGGTTAAAACAGAGTACTCCAGCCAGAATTTTACAGTCCAAACAGTCTGTGCACCTCTCCATGAAACACGGCTAAACAGCAGTATGAAACAATATGCTAGGAAGTGAGGTACGTGAGGGAGCACGTCTTTCCATCATCACGAGAATCCCCTGAGAAAAAAAAAACAATGGAAGCCATAGGATGTAAAACAATCTGCCACTCCTGTCATCACTGGATAAGCCATTGAATCAAGCCAGCTCTTGATTACTGTTGAGGAGCACGAACGTGACCATGAATATTCAGAGGACAGTGCAGTGTACAGTGGCAAACAGATGGCGGTTTCAACAGTTGGCCATAATATTTTGTTAAAATGACATGTCAATCTATTTATAAATGGACATCCTAGACATACAGTGGTGTGCTAAAGTATCCAGGTGAAAAATCGAATCTGAAACGAGAGCCTTTCGGAAATGCGCTGTGCAGAACTGTTTGATCCTCAATAGATGACCATGTGCTCATTGAGAGGATGTCTGCACTTGGCGCACAGCGTTCTGGTTCCGCTAACTGCAGAAGTAATGTCCTTCAAACAAAAACACAGGAAGCAGGTAAAAGTCCCAGTGCTAAATAGTGAGCCTACCAGGCTACATGTCAGAATCAATCAGTACAAGTCAATATTGACTTTATGCACAGATCAAAGAGCTACCAGTCAAACACAGCACCATGCAACCGATTCCCTTTCTCAAATGCAATAAGTTACATATGTATGTAATAAGCAAAAATAATGAAGAATGTCCTACTCGGTAAGTACAGACTGCAGTGTAACATTATCAAATTCACAAACAGCGAAGAAAAAAAAAATAGTGTCTGAAAAATTTGGAAATGAATCCATAAAAGTAAAGGTTTTGAGATGAGGATAAGATCTAAAGGGCTCCTCTTTCCCTCGAATTACATCTTTCTCTTTTAAACCAAAAAAATACTTTTAAATAATGATGCTGTAAAACGGTACGAGTGAGAGGGAATGATCTTAGGTTGGCATAATCGTCTGCCTCTAACAGTGTGTGAGAGCTGAAACCTCCTGTTGACAAACGGTTATGTAAGCTAATCAGTAGTGTTTTTCTTTCCATGTCTGCAGACTTAACTTTTACTGGGCTGTCAGCTTTTTTTTTTATGTGCAATTGACAGTGGAATTTAACAGGTGTCACCACAATGGAGGGATGAGAAAATGTGTTCAAAATTCGAATGTTTTTTCAAATACTAATGTCTACAATGCACCAGAGCAATAAGCAGAGGTGTACGACTGTTTGGCACAAGCGCCGATATTCCTCTGTGGGAAAGAAGCGACCCCAAGAGGGGGGCGGGCACAGCCTTTGGCACCTTTGGCTGTGGGCGTGGCAGACCAGGGTGGAACCCGCATCGCGCTGTGCCCCAACACGATTCGCAGGATCCGCTCCGTCTTGTCTGAGTGGCGTGGGAGAAACTGATGACGTCTCTCGCCGCAGCGTCTGCCATGCAACGCTGGAACACCGAAACACCCCACATTCCACAGTCCCCGCTGTCTGGCTGCCAAGTTTCAGTGCCCTGAGCCAGATATTTACACCACATACCTCCGTCTCACTGGGATATCGCTCACTCTCCCTGCTTCACCTCTGCTCCAAATCTACAGTCTGAGACATGGCATAGTGAGAAAACATCCATGGCTGCCCCGTAGAAAATAAATAGCCTTGGACTAAAACTATGATGCAACCGATTTATTAAATAAACACCAACTGCCTTATTCAGGAATTTTCTATGTTCACCAAATACTATGTTTCACCTTCTTACAGATTTCCAACTCCGATTTCTGCATTCTCCTTTCCATAAAGCATGACATCTGCCACCACCAAAGTGAGCCTTCAAAAGGGTCTGACTAATCCACCTTTGACTGCATGTCCATATCGTTTTAACAATTTCCTGGTAATGAGCATGGAAGCACGGGGGCCCCACGTCCTTTCCCAGGAACAGGGGAAATTTTTTAACACATTTCATCACCCTTACTTGTGTAATAAGCAGAGGAGGAACAACTTGTACCAGTTCTATGTGTCTGTGGTAGAGGTCTGCATAACTGCGGGACTCCCGCGGGTCCTGACACAGTTTTTAGCGGTCGTTTTTTAAGTAGCTGCGGGCAGGAGCGGGTGGTCACGTTAGAATGTTGCGGGTATGATAACCAGTTTCAGTTGTGTTTACAGATAGGCCCTAATGACAACAACAGACTGGCGTTAGAATAAGTTAACTAAAACAATCATCATTTGCATCTAGGCTGCACAATAAAACTGTCACAAACAAAATTAGGTAGATAATAATAAAGGCTGTATTATTAATAACATTTAGTTTTTAAATGCGCCTTCGGAGAGGCACATTCTGGAGGGGAGACGGACCATGCTGAAACCATTGTCAGGGAGCAGCCTATACTACGACCTCATTTTATATGGATTTTTTTATTTGAATGTGAATATAATTTTTATTGAAATACTAAAGAAGTTTGGCTTTGGGTCTACAGTATTGTTTTTTTAAAGTACCTTTCCAATAGAACCAATGTGTATTTCCCTTTCCCTTTCCTGGAAACAACAAAAGAAGTCCCTCAAGGCTCCATCCTGGGTCCTGTATCATTTATTATTCATATCAATACTCTTTCTCATGTTTCAAACAACTCCAATTGTAATATCCACTTCTACGCAGTTGCTGTACCCCCAGCCTGGTCCAACCCTTTCTAATGCTTCAGAATGCTTTTAATTATAGTCAATCAGCAATTTGGATCTGCAATTGGTCCTCAATGCGGGAAAAATGATTCCCACTTTTGGATGAATAGAAAATTTCCTGGCAAGTGCATTGAAGAGTATTTTCCTGTAAATACCTTGGAATCTAGCTTGATGATAAGCTTAGTTTTAAATTGTATATAGATTAATAAAAAATCTGAGAATAAACTTAGGCATCTATTTTAGGAATAAATCTTGTTTTAGTTTTAAGACCAAGAGAAGACTCATCAAAGCTACTTTTATAACCTGTTTCAGACTATGGAGACACATTATATGCATGCTACTCCACTACTTTACATGTGCTGGATCCAGTTTAGCATAGTGCTTTGCAATACAGGTGCTAAATCATTAACCCATCACTGTCTCCTATATATGAGTTGACTTATTTACACCTGTGCAGGTCAATCCACGACTTCCTTCCCACTTCCCTACTTCCTGTCTACTAAAGAGGAATTCTAGTTCCTACGTTCTTGTGATGTGGCACTTTTTAAAAGTCCCTCGTCCCTGTACTGAACTTGGAAAGATGAGTTTCAGTCATTCTGTACCTTATTGTTGGAACAATCTCCAAAACACCTTAAACTAGACAAATTTATTTGAATTGCTGATTTTAAACATGTAATACATGACTCAGTGATTGCAGTGTGCTCCTGCTTTTAACCTGTGCTCTGCTCTTTCATTTCTGTTTTACTACAACCTAGAGTTCTGCATCCTGACCAAAACTCAACGAGACCTGAAGGTATTCTGCGATTGGGCAGGGTATCGCGCCTATTTTTAGCTCTGTGATGTCAGGTTAGATCGGGTACGGGCCTACTGCCACTTTGCTCAACTAGTGAATTAGAACAACTGCATTTGACAGCACATGAGCGATAAACTAGAGAGTTGCTAGATGCAAAAAAGGTTTGGCTTCACGCTATAGTTTTCAATCGTTGTTAACAGCTTGCAAAAGTGTTGTTGTTAACAAGGGTGTCTGTGACTATCATAGCAACCCGTCCAAATAGAATATAATCATACGGAGTACTTCTATTAGGCTTCACAGTCAATATGTTTATATGTTCCTCAAATACTTCCCAGAGCGACGTTTACCGATTTACCAGGCGAATGACACATACATTCTTTCCAAACACAATGATCTGTCCGCTATTCTGAAAGCCTTTACTACAGCTGCTTTATAGCACATCATAAATTATCATTGGTATGTAACTGTGACATAAGTATCTGTTGTTTTTAATTGCTTGTAATTGTGACAAGCCATGATTAATTTACTTGCGGGTGACATAAGAGTCATTAGCACCATTGTACGTCAGCAGCAGTTTCCTGCGTTGTTTTCAGTAACAGCGCATGATGCCTGGACATCCAGTCTCTATTTTAATTGACACTGTCATCATTCATTGGTTCACGGAAGAATAACACAGGGAACAGAATGTGCGGCAGTGGACTCAAATGTTGAAGGAGTTAGTAAACTGACACAAAATCTGAATGAGTCCAGTTGTGAGTTCAATTGTAGACAAGAGGAGCTAACATACTGAAAAATCAGGCTTCGTACTTCCCAGAGCCTCACACAGTAGCTTTTCCGTATTTTACATACTTAGGAAAAGTTCTTTATGAAGCCAGTGGGCTGAATTTTTCCTCCAAACTCAAGTGTGCAAATATAGGGTGATTAAAAATTGCAACCACATCTAGGTTCAGTCCAAAATAATTAGGCCAAATTAATTGCATCAGGAGAGGTGGACAAAATAAAATCAACACTTGAGATGTACATTAAGCCACATAAGCACTTCAGACAACAGTTTCTTTCACCTCCTTCACTCTTAGATACACTCACCACTGGTGAGCTTTATTTTGTGCTACAAATGCAGCATATAAACATCTGCAGCAGACATTTTAAAGAGATTAATCCTAAATCCCAAATTCTGGTGAGTGGTGTAGAGTTTTGGGTTTCCATGGTTTATCTTTATTTGGATTATCTGAGCAATTAGAAGTACACAGTAAAATGCTCAGTGTTACATTAACTTTTACAGAGTACATATGGTCCCTAGAGTTGAATTAACACTGGACATTTCACTGTGAAGATGTGTTTTATTGAACCAACATCATTTAAAAAATCATCCATTACTAAGCAGGTATTGTGCCTGTTGCTATATGAAGAACTGTGTGAAACAGCACTTGTGTGCTTTAAAATTACAGCCATTTCTTACTCATGGGAGATAAATGTAATACAGATTATCAAAGACATCTGACATGCTCCTTGATACTGAGATGCGTCTGTCTGTCTGTCTGTCTGTCTCGGCCTGGGTTTCCTCGGCATGTGGAAGGAGGTCACAGTGTTTATTTTTTTCCCACTCCTGTTCTCAAGAGACCCAAGCGGAAGAGTGACTCCAAGAGAAAGTGGCGCACCCTGACGCAGGCGGAAGACCACCAATATCATGCTTCCGCCACCGTAACCACGGTGACCACTGCTCACAAATATTGCACATACCTCTCTTCAAACCTTTTTTCCGACTTTACACATACGCTCAAAAATGTGTAAACCAAGGGGCCGGCAACCTGTCGGAGGTTAATGTTCTTGTTTGGGTCTTCGGTGACAGGATAAAACACAAATGGGGGATCTGTGTACGTGGCGTGAACATTTACCTCCTGTACAGAGCGTGCGGCCGGCTTGTCCTGGTGGTTCGCCAGTATTAGAAAGGGGAGCGTGCAGAGCTGGGGGTGCTGCAGGGCCGAGTGGAGCTCTGTCCGAGCCAACTCCAAGTCCTCCTCCGAGGAGGCGCTGTCCAGAACGAAGATCACGCCTTGGGACCCCTGGTAGTACCGACTCCAGTACTTCTTGATCATGTCTGCACCTTAGAAAGAAAAACAAAAATTCTAAATCAATGTCCTCTGGATATTATCTCATAATTTCTTTCTTTATTTTAAACAGGAGACCGGAGAGTCTGGCCTACTTGGGAAAGCAGAGATGGCTGCAGATTGGGAGATGGGATCGCAATTCAGGGCAGGGCTTTGTATATGGGTTATCAGTCAGTCAGCCAGCCTATGGACTGCACCTCATGGTCACCCCATATAATTATTTTAAATGTCAAATAAATGTCATGTCACTGTACTTTTTGCTAACAATGAACATTTCAGGAAGTGCATGCGTCCAAGGCAATGAACAAGGCTTACAAGTAGAAGAGTTTATTGAAGTAACAAAATACACTTGAGTACTCAAAACGGTGCTTTATACCTGAACAAATACCCTTGAATTTTCCAAAAATCTGTCAAGAGTGAATGCACACCGAGAGCAGCGCATTATGATCTAACAGTGGCCTCAAAGCAGTCTATGTCTGAGGTGTTGGTGTGGACATCTATCGCTGAACATACTTTTTCACAAAAAATATTGTGAGCAGGGGGGTAAGGGGCTGCAATGTCACTTCAAGCAGTGAGATCGTTCTGATCGTTCCCTACCTGGGGAAAATGGTGATCCTAAAGGAATGGATTGATAGAAACAACCAAGTACTTGTGCAAGCAATTATTAAATACTTGGTATCTTCCACACGCCCGCGACAAGCAACTGACAGAAGAAATGTAACAATTGCCAGTTTTAGTTTTCCATCACATAAAAACAACTGACTCTCTGCCCTGGCAAGCATATTTCAAAGTTATTAAAATTCACTTTTAGAATAAATATAGAGCAATATCAGGTTCCTAATTACAGCCAGAAACAAGCCAAAACATAATTTTCAGCACCTGAAAATGGTCCAGCAAAAGAAACACATTTCTCTGTTTAATCCTTAGGCACCTTGATCACAACATATTCCCGCAGAACAAAGCAGCTGGCTTGAAATACAAAAGGAAATAAAACTGGATCCCAAGAAAATCTAAATGATTTCCGTATAATGAGACTGGCCTGCGTAGTCATGCGCCTCCGCTCCACCAGCTTTGGTGTTAACATATTTACAATGCATTTACAATGTTTAAACATTTCTCAGAGAACTGGAAATGGTACAACAGTACCAGGGTTCCAGTTTACATTAGAAACAGACCGTGGAGCACTTTGTGATACTGTTTTCATGAAAATCATTGAGGAAGTCCCAATTACACATTTTGATTACTTCATCCTTGCGTGCCAACTATTGCCTCCAAAGACTTAACCCATGGGGAAATGAGCATCCAAATGAACTGTATTCAACAAGGATCTTCTTAAAAGTCAACGCTGCGAGTTGGGAAATTGCTGCGTGCATGGTCACTTTCAAGTGTACATTCTGATGGCAACTCTACAGCGTAGTTCAAATGCCTCAAATTTATCACAAACATATGGTTTCTTTCCCTCGCTGCAATTTGGGTAGGATCAGTTCACCAAGGTTTGGTGCACCACACCTTTGGTTAGTGTAAGTAATCTGTGGAGGACATGCTAACAAACTGAGTCATTCTCCAATGTCTCCTTTAGTCCCCTTTCTTTAATTTTGAATGTCAGGGTAGCTCAAGCCTGCAGGGGTGCAGATGGGTACGGTCGATAATAAATCATTCCTTCCTCTACTATAGACTTCCTTCCCATTTAATAAAGTTACAGTACCATTCTCCTCCTACCTCATCTGTTTTTCCTGTGCACATTGTCTCCACTGCTCATAAGAGAGCGATTACAGCAGGAAGACATGCTGTGATGAATTGAAAGATTTTAAGGGCACACGATGCTTCCACGTGGCAATGTTGCTTTATTACACGAGGCTTTTGGTAAGTTTGCGTCCATCAGCGAGGACCATTAGTTAGGACCATCAATGGCTTTAAAAGTAACAAAATTTACTTATTTTCTGTGGAGGAACTTTCACGTCACAAAGTATATTTCCACGATTATGATAAATTATGATAAACCGATGATTAAACTGCTAATTTCTGCCACCTATTGGTTGCTAACAGTGGGGCTTAAAAATAATAATGACGGTCTGAAATGTCTGGTTTTTGCTTTTCAAATGTCTGTCGTGAAATGAAGTCAGATGAAAACATAACAATATGCAGTGCAATGTAAAAAGACAAGTAATTGGTATGATTCGATTGTTGTGACAAGCTATACAATTCAAACAGCTGTGTTGTTCCAGTGGTGAAAGAGCTTCATTCAGGTGGCTAATTAGCTACACATTACTAAAAAAACAACAGCCAACTATTTTACGCCCGACCGAATATGTGACAAGTTATTTCAGTGGAAAAATATATTTACAAAAAATAATAAAATTGAATTACACTGATGGTCATAATCATTTCCTTCTCAAATATGCCCAATCCAAAATGTGTAATTTTATGACCCACAAACAGCTTTACCACCTGAGAGTCAGTGCATAAACATATTGATAATACCAATACCAGACAATAATGGTAACTTTACCTTGTAAAAGTCCAAGACTGTTTAGTCCATTACTTCTCATTTCTCATCACAGAGTATAAAGTAATTAAGGTAAATTTATACAAATACATTTGTGTTGTGCAGTGAGGACTTCCTGTCCGGACTGTCCTCAGAGGTACTCATTCCTATTAATACATTTGTGTTGTGCAGTGAGGACTTCCTGTCCGGTACACTCATTCCTATTAATTAAATAATGGAACTAGACAGGCTTTGCTGAATGCGAGTAGAACACAATGAATCAATTAATGTTGTACAACAAAATAAATCTGGTAAGAATTCTACATTTCCTACAATATTATTATGTTTAACTGGCACACATTCCTGACATTCAGAGCATGCATGTTTGAATACAAAAGCCATTCACTACCCTCAGTGTACAATGGTACATTTTTTTTTAGCTTATCCTGAAATAACCTTGCAGGTCCAGTGCAGGCATTGCACAGGCCACTGCGACAAGTGTGATCCATCAGCGTAAAAATTATTTTTCTCCCCCCCCCCCCACAATTTAATATTTAGTGAAATAAATATTAAATTGAGAGAACAGAAAATCCCGAAAATAAAATGTACCTATGAATTATAAACCCCTCTTCTTGCCAAGTGGTAGTACTGCAGGGATGTTTGACCCATGACCGTTTCTGGCCTCAAGTGAACCATTTTGATACAAATCAGTCTCTTGTCCTTCTAATCTACTATACATAGTTTAACATTTCACTTCAAAATGGATATTATCGGTTTCTGTATTGGGGTTTGTATAAATGTATTAAAACACAGAATCTAATCCGGTTTCAGCAACAACAAAAAAACATTGTGGATTCACATTCTTTTATTGTGTGCATGTGTACACAAATTCTAACTACCATATTTGGCTATTTATCTTTACTTGCATGACCCTGGCTTTGGATTCTTATAACTTTACCTTTAACAGAACAAAACCATGTTGCTAATCTGAGTTTTACTTTTATTGTTGAACTCGAGTCAAAGGAGTCTCCTTTGAAGTGCCTAACAGAAAACAGACTTCTGTGGGGAGAAACTTTGGAACTGAGAAAGTTGGAGGTCTTCAACAGTCTTTTCTGGAGGTAGAAAAGGGTACCAGGATGCAAAATAGGCTTTCAGTGTTAACACATTTCCCATGCCCTGGAGTCAATAAAGTCTCCCTCAACTAAATAGCCTGTACAAGGTGACTGTGTGTAACATCCATATAGCCAAATTGTATCCTTTGTTCATCAGAAGTTCAAAACAACTTTTTTTTCCTTAAGAAAAACTTCCCAAATTAATAAATAAATAAATAACCTATGATCAAACCAAAAGACAGGATTTGTCAGACAGGTAAAACCTATTTTAGAAACCCCATCTGGGTCAAAACACCAAATCAGAACGGGATGGATTCCACTGCTTTGAGCCTAATAATAATTTACAAACGATTTCAATTACTTGTTGTTTTTACAAAAAAGATGAACAACTTGACCGCAAGGCCACCTAACGGCAAAGCAAACCACATTATGATCACGGCTGACAATAATACAAACCACATTGAGACAAAAGTAATGACATTTCTTTGGTTTCCTGAGGGGACAGAAGTGTGAGATAAGTGTTCTCAGATATCCTGTCTGGGGCGGTTATCAAAGGGACGGGAGATGGTTCTCTCCCGGAAAAGTTTAGACCGACTGGTCATTTTTAAAGAAGAATCGCACACCATCATCAGTTTGCTGCCTAAGATTCACAATCAATTGTGTTCCTCACACCACGCACAATGTTTTACATTACATTATAGGCATTTAGCAGACGCTCTTATCCAGAGCGACTTACATACTTCTTATTACATGTATCCATTCATACAGCTGGATATATACTGAAGCAATGCAGGTTAAGTACCTTGCTCAAGGGTACAACGGCAGTGTCCTACCTGGGAATCGAACCGGCAACCTTTCAGTTACAAGTCCAGTTCCTTAACCATTATACTACACTGCCGCCCCAATGTACGCGTTTTATGTTTTAACGGGACACGTCACACTTTTATGAATCATAAGTGGAAAACATGACAATAGCAAGTAAGCATGTATACACAAATAAAACAATAATTCAATTAAATCAGATCCAACCGAAATTCAAACCACCTCTGATATTAATTCTTGCAATTTTATATTTACAGGTTGCATTTTAGACTTGCTAAAGCAATAAGTACCTTGATCAAATATGTCAGCATCCCACCTAGGGGTCGAACCCACAATCCTTGTACTACAAGCCCAGTTCTGTCATTGCTCTACTACACGGGCGCCCGACACACTTTAAAACGGATGTCCAAGTGATATCACAGACAAAATAAGCCCACAGTGCTACAGGTATCACAATGTCAGTGTATTTATGGCCCTCAGCATTTTGCTTTTGCAGCAATGATCCATTTTCACAATATGTGAGGCAGTTTTTGGCATGGTCATTTCCTGGTGGGGCTGAGGTGGGTAACCTGCGTGGTATCTGCAGACTGGGGCAATAAATTAGCAGGGACACCAGATATGCCTCCAGCCTTCTACTGAGGGCAACACAGGCCACGATCGTAAAAGCCCAACACAAACAATTCTAGCAATTCTGACAATGGGCACATGGTCCTTGCAGTTAAATATAATACAATTTCTCTCTGCAGTTCAAGGTTAATGCTCCTGTCATATCCCAAAATTAGGGGTGGGAAAACTACTTTTTTTTTTTTTGTCTTGTCACAGCCTACTTGCCAATGAGGTTACGTAAAGGCAAAATGGAGTACAAGTGGAAATTATTTAGATCTAAAAATTGCTAGAAGCTGTGTTTTCATGACCCAAGTCAGCCACTACCTACTCCGGTTAAGTGGAAAGAAATGAAAGGTCTGTGAACAATATATAACTGAGTCTGAGACTCAGGTTGAGTTGAAGACTGAGATTCTTAAAACATCAAGGTGCTTTGAGGATCGTCTGAAGAGGATATAGTTCTCCCTAAATTGGCATCACTTGGGAATCAGTGGTAAAAAAGCATTTCCCCGTTTAGACATCAGGAGTCGTAGTAATGAGTCATTATCCTCCCTAGGCAGGGCGGAGCTGCCTTTGAGATGCACAGCTTGAAACCCTAGCCCTTAAACGCTCTCTGGTCTACAGCTGGATTTCTCTCCTCACCATCAAAGGTGTTCTAACCAAAAGCACGTCCACAGCTGAGAGTCAGCAAATTACTTGCAAAATTGCAATGGATGCAGTGCATAAGTGACATTTGAAGGAGTCTGCCACTTTGTACACAGGGCATTCAAGTCCAGGTTGATGCAGTACTCGATACCGTCTAGTCTGTCGGTAAATGACTAGCCTAGACAGGCTAAATGGCCTGCTCTCATCATGATGCATTCTTATATTCTTAATCTATGAGGTACAACATTGTTCAAGCATTTTCGTAAAAATGGAAAAAATGTCCCAAAAACCATAATACTTAAATACAGTTAAGTCCTTTTCATACCATCATTAAGACCTTTTCCTTTTTGAGACTAAGGGATATTCATGTACATTTGCGGACCTTCACAAAGCACACTAGGATGGAGAGTTGCAAGCACTGTACCACTGCATCCCAATAATTACTTTATACTGCAGCCAACACTGTTAAATGAAGTAATTTTGCCATCCTATTACAAAATATGTCAGGAGCATGTCCATCAATCAGTAAAGACTTATTTTTCATTTATTTATTTCTACAATTGGTTTCAAGCATTTCTTAATACTGTGTTCACTTTTTCAAAACTATTCACACAGTCAGTGTGATAATGTGATAATCCAGAATAGGGTAACGTTAGCTATGTGTTGCTCTCCATTCACTTCTATGGGGCAGCTAACACGGTCTCAAAATAACACTTCTAGCACGTAAACGACTGCGAAAAAAGCGGAAATAAAATAACCAGTCATCGTACGCATTTTATTTAGTGTAATTAAAATTATTTATAAAGTACTGTTTTCTTCAATGCTGTTAGCAAGCTACCAGAAAAGACCACCAAAATGTCGGCAGGTCGGACCACAGATGGAAATCTGTGGAAATTTGGTTTCTGATGCATCGGCGCATTAATGCTGTTTCTGGCACAAGAACATAGCCTACCTACCGGATCTATGTTCCAAATAAAATACGAAAAAGCAAGAATTATAAGCGATACTATAACGTCTCTGCATTTGAATGGATCTCTATGGGAATTGTGGGGTGGGATTAGATTTAGCTGTACATTATGCTTGAACAGTATGAAATATATGATTGGTAAAATAGCTGTAAGTCATCAAGGGTCTGAGGTATCAAACGAGCCTGAAACCATCACTCTGCTGCCAGATACACAGTAGATATGGATAGATCACTTTAAGGGTTGTTTCTCCTGACAAAATTTCCTATTGAAAATAAGTCCGGAGAAGAAACCCTTCATGTTATCCATATGATTTAAGGCTTGTTTGATACACCAGACCCTTGATGACTTAGAGCCATTTAGCCAACCATGTGTTTCCATACTGTTCCAGTGTAATTTACAGCTAAATCTAATCCCACCCCCCCAATTCCCATAGAGATCCATTCAAATACAGAGACGTTACAGTATCGCTTGTAAGAGTACCAGAAAATAAAATATCAAGTCTTTTGATGTTGTTGGGTCACAGACATCAGGAAGTCATGGCATGCAAAGCCGAAGGATATGCAACCAAATACAAAAAATTTAAAGGCACAGTCAACTTCGTGTATGTAAACTTCTGACCCACTGGAATTGTGATATAGTGAATTAAAAGTGAAATAATCTGTCTGTAAACAATTGTTGAACAAATTACTTGTGTCATGCACAAAGTAGATGTCCTAACTGACTTGCCAACACTAGTTGCGAACATGAAATCTGTGGAGTGGTTAAAAATTATTTTTAATGACTTCAACCTAAGTGTATATAAACTTCCGACTTAAACTGTACGTGCTAGAAGTGTCATTTTGAGACCGTTTTAGCTACCCCATAGAAGTGAATGGAGAGCGACAAATGCCCTATTATGGATTATCACAGAGCAACTAACAAACATATTTTGCCACTATTTGGACTCATATCATGGCCAGGTAACTACACAACCCAAAGTTCTACCAAAATTTAGTTGTGCTTTAAACTCTTTTCTCACTCAAACTCAACCACCAGCAAAACTGTATATGTATCTACAGCCCAATTAACATACTCTTTGACAACCGTTCAATTTAAGTTCAAAACCTAACACAACGTAACACACACTAACAATCAAGTGGACAGCAATTCCCTACATGACAAATGCCATATTGAACTTCAAAATGGTTATGGAGACAAATGGTGAAAAGCTGTTGATTGAAGTGACCAACCCAAATCCCATCTCAGTTGGAGACCTACCCTCATGTTTTCAATTTCATGACCATCTATACAGTAAAAGGGGACTGTACTTTCTCACGTGAAGATGGATCCAGCAAGCGAAAGAGAAGTGCTTGGCAGAGATAGAAGACTGGCCTGGAGAGGGAGAGGAGTACGCACGTGCGGTGGAAGACAACAGAGAGGAAGAACAAGAGCTCTATAGTCTCAGATGAGATTAGGGCTACTATAATTGATCATGTGGGTAAATTATGGTCCGTCAATGAGAGAAGCTGGTCTCAGTCAAATCTGAACCGGTCAACAGCGGCATCTATTGTGAGAATTTTCCAGCGAAGCAACAGGTAAGATATGCATTCTGCAAGGCATCCGACTGCACTGCACATTAGACATAATCTATGCATGTCTTATACTATCAACAAGAACAAAATAAAAAATATATACCACCCCTGGTAAAGATGAGTAAAAAAGGTTATAAAAAATTCACCGTTTGGTGAATTCGCTTAATATCACACAGAAAAAATGAGAAATATCAAACCTTTAATTGAAGTAAATTTATTATGGAAAAAAAAAATCCCTCATCAAACAAATTTTTTTTTAAAAAAAAACTACATGCACAACATGGCACCTGCCCTGCATTTACATATAGAATTAAGCAATAATTTTTTATATTTGGTCGCATATCCTTTGCATGCCATGACTTCCTGATGTCTGTGACCCAACAACATCAAAAAACTCTTGATATCTTATTTTCTGGTACTCTTTGAACATCTCTGCATTTGAATGGATTTCTGGGAGAATTGGGGGGTGGGACTAGATTTAGCTGTAAATTATTTTTATGGTATCGATATTGGGGTACCAAAGCTGGTATCAAAAATGTGGTATTGGAACAACAATAAATGACAAGTAAGTGATGAATCATATCCACCCTTTGCGTCTCAATCTGACAATGAAGTTGCTGCAATATTTTGTCAAAACCGACATTAATTCAGATTCACGCGAAACCAAACTTTACCTCCAAGTTCCTTTACATTTAGGATGGCATTCTGGAATGGTACGGCTTTGATACTAAAACCTGAAAGAAAAGAAGAGAAAGGATTAGAGAGACATTTAAACTGGAATGCCTTTGCATTGAGGGTTGAGCTACAGCACATTATCAGTGTATTGGACTGCCTCAGCATGTTTCCGATGCGGCTTGAGCGGTGTGAGAATGGCGCTAAATGTCTCGTTGAACGTCTGCATATAGCCGAGGCTCGGCCCACCTATTCCTCCCAGACGCAGTACCAATGCCCCACCCACACCTTTTACCTTTTAAAAAAAATGGGTGGGGACAGTCCACCCTCCTTTCATGTTCCTATGAGGGGGACACGGGCACAGAAGGGTCCGCAGCTGAGGAGGTGACATTGCAGAGGTTGAACCCCGAACGCGCTGCCCTCCAGTCAATCGCGTGTCGCCACCTTTTACCTTTTCTTAACGTGATTGTTGGTGCCGATACATATTCTTAGCATTTTGATGTGCATAACATTATTCACTATTTTATATTCGTCATTATTGCGCCATTTGATGACAAATGTCATCGGTTCGCAAACGTTCTTCAGATTCTTTGTAAGCCTTTACATTTTTCTGCTATAAAATAATACATTTCTTATACATTTCTATTAAGTGAATTCTACTATATTCATTTCAACGTTCCATAATGCTCCAACCTTATTTATACATGCGGTATAATCATTGTATGAGTAAACTAACTAGTAGAAGATTGGATCATTATGCATTGAGAGCTATGCCATTTTCACAAGCCAAAGTAATTCTGGTGTGAAGTGAAATGCGTATTACAGCTGGTATGAGATACACCTGGACATGAGCCCTCCGTTTCAACATTAGGACAGCACTGCACCACATTTCATTTTTAATGATGATGAGATATGACATGCCAGCACAAATACATAACCGTAATAGAATTTCTGGAAAAGTGCACCACGTTTGGTCACAAAACAAGCTCCCAGACAAATGTCAGCGGAGATGGGAGTTAACTGCAGTGATTTGGGCTGAACTGCGTACTGATGAAGTACTACAGCGAGCATCGCTGTGGGGGGTTTTTTTTTGTTTTTTTTTTGGTGTCAGACAAGTACAACTCTGCAACAATACAGGGAGTGCGTTTTCGTTTTGTACTCTTGTAATGCTAATGCTGTTGTTGTTGTTCGTTTCTCGTCGGGGTAAGCGGGCCTCACCTGTGGTGGGCACAATGTTGTCTGTTCCTTCGCTGCAGAGGCGGGAGAGGAGGCTGGTTTTACCGGCGCCAGTCAGTCCGATGCACACCACATCATACTCCGGTCTGGGCGGGGGTGGTCCTTTGCAGCAGATCGCTCTGAAACACTGGAGAAAGAGCGACAGGGTACATTTCATGTGTGGGGGCGGGCGGGCGGATAAATCTGACAGAGGAAAAAAATGAAAAAACGTCAGAGGTATTTGGTACAGAAGCCTGGATTCTTCTGCGTGCTCCTTTTGGAATGTCAGTCTGTTTGTGCGCTTGTGATGGGTACAAACAGTGACCAGACCCTTAATGAATGAGTCTCTGCTGGGAGGCCCAGAGGGACACTGATGGGTAGATGCCGTATGAGTCGCAAGCGAGATGTTTAACACAAAAAGATCCGAATACACAACTAAAAAGTTCTAATTTAGACAAGTTTGGATGATCCAAAGCTCCAGTCTTTGATATCTGGTGTCTCACAACAGGAAACAGCCCAGAAGTTGCATGCCAGGCAAAGATACAATTGTTTTTGACAGCACTGGATGCTTATTAGAGCGTACAATATAATTTTGTACAAAACTTCAGTAATAACTGAACCACTTTATTTTAAATTGTCTCTTCCTCCTCAGCTTTTCACAGTGGCATTATTATTCCACTAAAACGAAATAGGTCCACTTTAGCTAGAGTGTGAAAAAACATGTACGGGCGATACATGGTGTCTATTCAAAAAAGCATGTGGATTATTACATAAAATGTCATCTTAATCTGAATTTCTATCAAAATTTTAAATAATTTCAATATTAATAATAGTTTGCTTTTGTACCGAGATATACATCAGCTATACGCCTTGCCCCTTGAAAAATGAATGATACCACGATCTGTGCACTACACCTGTAGGCTCAATGTCTAGACATTGTTGAATCGCTCGCATCAGCCCTGAGGGGCGGACACTTTTTAAGCACCGAGTCGAAAATGTGGAGTCCTCCACGAAAACACGAAACGTTCTAGCGTCTGACAAGGTTTTAACGGAGCTGGCAAAGCGGAGCCTTTTTCCACGGCCATCACCTCTCTCAGCACAGATAACAGCGTGAGTCCAGTCCCTAGAAGGGAGGTCCAGAACACCGTGCCTCTGAGCTGTTGAAGAAACAACCCTGGATGCACTCGGATGCCAGACTGCAGACAGCGTCCAAGTCAATAGCCAGCTAGGCCGTCCTGATGGAAGTCACGATGCATGTGGCTTGGGGAAACAGCAGCAACACAAAAGAGATGGGACCACATGTTTGAATAAATAATCAATTATAGAATCCAGAAAACTGATAGCCTCTCACTTAAGAAAAAGAGATGCAAGTAAAAAGAAAAACTATTTTTAATGTACATGAATGTACATATTTTTTATGTACGCGCATTGCTCAATGCAAAATTTACCTTTTGGTAAATGGCAGTGAATGATATTTTTTCACAGGTTGTATATTTTTGTAGACACTTTGTAGTCATTACAACCTTTATCTCCCGTCTCATTTCTCTGGCTGTAGCTATAAAACAGGGTAGAACGTCTTAATACCACAGGTAGGACTGAGAACACACTCTAATTTCATGAATAACACAAGTAATATACGTATTTCAAAGCTGTGAAGACCACAACAGCACATTTATTTTCCACAATATTTAAATTACACCTCTATATTTTAGCATTTCCTGAGATAAATTCTGGAATATGAACATTATAAAGTTGATCAGGAGAAGAGCATTAAGGCTCAAGATGCTGATACTATATATAGACCAGTGTTGTTCAGTGACCAGCTTAATTTTCAGAATTGTGCAGCCCAACTTACAGATGAATATCTTATTTATTGTGCAGTCAATGAAAATAAAACAAACACAAACAACTTCAAAAACAGCTTAAAATATCTGGAAAAATCGGTGTTGGCTAACCTCCATGACAGTCTCTTCCCAGGAATGATTCTAACTTATCCGCAATGACTACAGAATTGTACATAGATTTTACATTTTTACAGATAAACGTACAAATGAATGGTTATGACAAACGAAGGAAAGTCACTCGCTACGGATCCATATAAAATTTTTCATGACTCGTCCGCTAATGACCGCAACTGGGCCTGGTGATCCACAGTGAGACCCAGAACGGCCCTCAGGAGTGCAGCCGCACCTGCACCTGGTCTGTCAGACTCACAGGAGGAGGGCACTCTGAGCGACCTGGTCCTTTTTCGGTCAGCGCCAGATCTCATGAGCCGGGGGTGCTACCGTTCCCATGAAAACCCATTTACAGTGCGGAAGGCACAAACTTTTCACAACAGTTGTGGAAACAGCGGCCGGCCACTGACCCCGCGGCCCTGGGTACACAGAGTTCCCTTTGAGACCAGACAGCCTTGGCTTGGCCGACTGACAAGGTGATATACGAGGACGGCCGGTCGAAAGATTCAAAGAGAAAAATAAATAATACCAGAGAATTCCAGAATCTCAGTCAAGGAGCTGCGTCACTCGGGAGGACGACATTACCACCAGGCTCTTCTTCAGGCCTGTCCGACACCCATCACGCTCCCTTAAACTCTAAGTGCATTTCCAGAGATGCCTGGGTGGCAAGACGAGTATGCCAGAAAGCTCATTCCTAGCCCTGAGTTTAACTACAGCTGCACATATATATTCTCATTTATCTGAATAAGATTGCGCACATCTTATGCTTTTCGGACAAAGGGTTAACTCAGCCCAGTCATATCAGTGACAAATGAATTTACCCAAGGAGCACTTTTCAATATGGTAATGTCAATTCCTTTGGTTAGAGGCACAACTTCAAAATAGCAAGGGTGGTCATCCCAATCCTTCCCCCTGATATATGCTGCAAGTCATAAAGATGTTGCCAAGTCTCCTCCATAAGAGTTGAGAGTGCTCCATTCCCAATTGATTGATCACTCCTTATTAGATTGGACATGTTCTAATTGTGTTTCTGTAAAAGGCCCCGAGACATTACCTCATTGTTGTTTTGGTAGTTGTAAAAGCTGATTAGCTGGGCTTTATGTAAATGAGGCGCACAGAAGTATAAATATTCCAGACTGATACTCCCCGTGACATTGCCGCGCTGCATTTCCAGATGAAATGTTACACTGAAAGGTGCACTGCGTAGGCCCCACAGAGCCTCCTCGACTTCACAATTTAAAAAAGATGTCAAGACATCAAACGGCTGATGTAATTAAGAGGCCTGGCGGAGGGCCAGTCTTGGCTCTGAAACAAAGATTTAACAGCATTATAAGCAGCCACAGCAGACATTCCGTGCAGCTGGGCCAAATCCACTCTGCAATACCACAAGATTAAATCTCCATGTAAGTGTAACCTACATGGGACAACGCAGGGCAGCACAGGCAACTAAACATCACCCCGAATGTCTGTGCTCTCCACTGTTGCGATGGAGGGGTCGGGACACTGCGGGACACTGTTAAACATTTCACAACTGGATACAGTGGGAATGCCATAATGTTTAGTGGCGGTAACATAACGGGGCCATTACAATTGGTGACAATTGTGAAAGATTGTTTCCAAGTCGCATGGTGCCGGTTAAAGGTTTTCATTTTGGGTTTTTGAAGTGGAGGGTTTTTTTTTTTCTGCAGCGAAACAAAGCAAACTAAGTGCTGGCCTTGCCGATACGCCACACACACTCAACGCTCAGCCATCTGAGGCATGCATCAATAATTAGATCTATTTTAAAGACATGTGTTTTTACAGCCAATAAATAATGTTGTAGTGTGCCGCCGCGGTGGTACAGCGGTAAAGAGCGCTGACTTTCAGTCAGCGCAGTTGTACTCCGAGGATCGGGGTTCGCGCCCCGGTCCTGCCATAGCCGAGCGTGGCCGGTGCCCTGTGGAAGCGACAATTGGCGGTCGCTTCCGGGTGGGGGGAGGGGCTCGGAGAGAACCGCTGCGCACAGTAGAACCCAGGGCGTGTCACGGTCAGGAGCTGCGCCCTGTAGAGGACGTAGCGCCCTCCCTAAAATATACCGATTGACGGGGTTGTGCAGCGGTGGTTCTCTAGCGGTTGCTACACGGGGGGGAATTGAATTAGAATAGGGGTTCAATTGGCTACTAAATTGGGAGAAAAAGGGAAAAATCAGAAACAAATTTTAAAAAAATAAATTAAAAAAAATAAATTAAAAAATAATAATGTTGTAGTGTGATGGAAGCACCACCCTAAGCTCATGCTTCGTTACAGCCTTTGGTCCATTGTTTCTCTGGCTCTGGGAACCAAGCTTTTTCAAATGGAAAGTAAATTAATATTTTACTTCTGTACATAGCTGCTAAGTACATTTAATAAGTGCAAACAAGTATGGCTTTGAGCATAAACGCAACCTGATTGCTGGCGGAAACTACGGCAAAGTGATTTCTGCAATTATCTTCATCCCAATTAATAAAAAACACACTCGTTTACGAATGATAAGTGTACAATAAATTAATTAGTCCATTAGGAGGGCAGGTCTCATTAGAACTGTTGTGGCGCATGCACGAGCACTAGTAATTGTTGTTATTAAGTGGCTAGGTAACTCATCCAATATGGCTTCTCAACGATCTTCTGCTGCAACACAGATGTGTGTAAACGGAATAGTTTCGGCACTGTCAGAGCATCTGCTGTGGAGAAAGTGGACTGCCTCACCCTCCCCCATTTGCCACCTAATCACTAACACTCGTGTCAGGTTTATACTCCATAGTAAGACATGTTTTTAGTGTAGACAGAAAGGGGATCAACAGAGACCATGTCTCCATAGTCCTCGGCAAGTCAAAGTGTAAATCAGGTGTTCCGGGGAACGCGTAGCTTAATGATAATGACAACAATTTGGGTGGCTTCACACAGCAGGGGACAGAGAAGGCAAACTTCTTCAGCTTTAGCAACTAATGCCCCCCAACAAAGGTAAAACAAAATAAATAAATACCCCCATCTCCTCTATCTGTAGCCTGAACTAGGGGGCTGTTATGAAGAGGGTGGTTGGTTTTGAGGGGGGGGGTTGGTTCCCAGAGTGGGGGGGCGAAAGGCAGAACAGAATGCACCCTCTCATCTGTGGTGGGAAGACAAGGGACAGGCTGAGCCTGCCGTTCTCTCCCAGATCATCCAGACACCCATCAACAGCCTACAGCCAGCACTTGTCAGCAGAGCTCAATCATGACCTTTCAAATGACAGTCCTTTATATGGGATTTCAGCTGGAAGGGGGTCGTGAGTGCCACTGAGTGATATGCATGTAATACACACCAGCAACAGTCATAACAGACTTCCCTTCACTGCTGCTATGGTGTGTGTGTGTGTGTGTGTGTGTGTGTGTGTGTGTGTGTGTGTGTGTGTGTGTGTGTGTGTGTGTGTGTGTGTGTGTGTGTGTGTGTGTGTGTTTGCGTGTGTGTGTGTGTGTTTGCGGGGGTGGGGGTATTCATTCATCTTTTCCCCTCAGTTGTTCACATTCAATCCTGTGCTGTCTCTTTGAAGTGGTTCTGTTGGGGTGGGCAGAGGCGGGGTACGGTACAGTAGAGTCAGAGATGGCACAGTGGGAGAGAACACTTGTTCAGAGGTGAAAGGAGAAGCGCGGACCACTCACGGCTTCCGGGCTTTATGGTCGCCAAGCCAACCAGATGACTTCCTGCTCGAGGTGAGACGCTCAATTCAACAGAGCCCGAAAGCACAAGCATTAGCCACTTCACTGTCCCGTTTATGTTTTTATGAATTTAATAAGTACACCTCAAACCTTTCCTCTTGCTCCTCTTTGAAAATAAAAGCACAATGCGGCGAGTGCCGGTTGCTGAAACTCCCGTTGCTTGACCACATTAACTGGATGATAAAGTTAACAAAAAGTTTTGCCAAAAACTATGCGTGGTAATATAATGATGCGGCGTGATTAAACAGTAGTTTTACACCAAATAAGCTTGATGATATTAACTTATCCGTTGGGAACCAGTGCTCCTGAAACAGATGGACAGACTGAAGAGTGCTCAGCTCTGACTGAAAATATAACGGACTAATATTTTTTCCACGCAATGCACTACCGTAATTATTGCATGACAGTGTAATTCAGTCGTGCCAACTGAAAATACAGGTTTGGTTTTATGTTATTAGATGCCATTTAAATATACTTTTATGAGTTATGTTTACAAGAAAAACATTTTCAGATAGGTTTGGACTACAAAATAAAAAAGGGAGTTGCTTGTCCCTGTTCTGGTGGCTGGGTGAGTCTGGGTAGCACGTGGTCTTCCCCCGTGGCCATCCCATCACCACTTTCCTTTTTCTCCTCAAGTGTGGGGCCTGATTGACAGCGCCGTGCTGCAGACGGGCCCTCGCCAGCTTCTCTCTCTCCCTCCCTGCCTGAGAGACGGCTGAGGAGCAGGCAGCCTGTTGGGTGAAGCCACAGCACCACCTAGCTACCTCTCATTCCTCTGCTCCGGCTAAAAAAGCCCTTAACACTGCTCACCCAAAGAGTAAGCCATGCCCATCTTCCCAAAGTCGCGTCAGTTGCTTCTGCTCAGGGGACGTGCTAACACCGTAGCAATGTTTAGGCGCCACGTGAGACAAGTATAATAACGTTTCTGAGGCTCTGTGGACTTGTGATACAGCTGTGAACCAAAGCGGTTTTATTTTGGGTATGTGGGGTATCGCGCCATCACTCTCTCAAATAGGAGCTCAGCACAGCTCTTCCCACCATTCAGCACAGCTGAGCGGGGAACTTGGCTCACGGACACAAATAAAGAGAGCTGAGGGAGGACTAAAGAGATACTAGCTAACGCTAGATAACGGTCCCCGCCGTAGCCAGAAACCGGGTGTGCTCCACACGCCCACAGCGCCTGAAAGACGGGAGAGAAACGAGGCACAAACAAAACACGAAAACAGACGCGTGTTGTGTTCGGGTTTCTAGGACGGGTTGGGAGGGCAGGAAAACGGGGGCGGGATAGGGCAGGGGTGGCTGACGGCGGCGGCGTCGCGTTCTGCTTTATGACCGGGACGAACAGGCGATTGAGCGCAGGATAGAGCCAGACACTTTTGTCATTTAATACCCACCCGCCGTCCCCACTGTCCTGCGTCTTGCTCCGCGCAGTAACCTGCATCGGCCTCCCGCCTAACATGGCAGCTCTGACCCGGCATCCGAGAGGGGTGAGATCAAAGACGGGGAGCGGCCTTGGAAAAACATTTGGACTGAGAACGGACGGGATGTCTGTCAAAAGGTGAATCCCACAGAGCGGTGGGCCGGATCAGGTTACCTCCGTATGCCGACATGAAAGAGCCCCGCTAATCGCCATACATGGGCTTCACCCCCCCTCTCCCATTAACCAGAATGGGAACTGACACCAGACAACAGGGCAGCAGTCCTCACTGTTGTCCCCAACACGCTCCTCACCGCCTAAAAGCTCTCATTTTCAGGTCCTTTAGGTTCCTCTCAAATTTGTGGGTTTTTGTCTGTTTTCTCCCCTCTTTTTTTTAAAGACGCCAGGATTTGCCCATGTAAGATTCAGGAGCTGGGCAGAGCAGCGTGTGAGGAGGTGAGCTGCGTGTCGGAGGGGGGCGGGGCAGTAAATCTTGTTGTCACTGACAGGAAGGCTGTTGTGAACCATTACCATAAATCTGACAAACGCTAATTTGATGGGAGGCTGTATCTGTCTGGTCCGAGGCCAGTCTAGACAGTCTATTGAGAAATCCTACAGCGGGACTGTTTGTTCCCAGTAACACCATCTGGATATGGCAATAAGAGGCAACCGGCGCAGTTCACACACGGATCAAAGTGGGCGATTTCCATCACCATTGTGGAGTGTGTGCCTACCCCCTTGATTCGCACACGGTCTTACAAAACGTTTTCAAGATCTCTGAATTCAAAGGAAGCCGCTTAATGAGCCACAGAGCATACCGTGAAACACGCGTGTTTGTGCCAATATCGCGAAGGCTCAGACGTCAAATGGCGGACCGGAGCCAAACTTGTAAGGGGCTGGTGCTACATGGGGCCGATCCATGGGGCCATGCACCGGGCTGGATGTACCCATGCCGAACGAAGAGAGCGGGTTCACAGACGAAACCCCTCTACTTCAGAACGGGTTCATGCAAGGAAAGCTACAGACCGATCCACACACTCGATAAGGTCACTGGGAATGCTAGCTGCTTACACGCCCCACTGCCGTTATTCATGGGTAGGGGCCGATGGGGGCCTGGGCGACAATCCTGCTACCAAACTCTTTCAAAAGAGTCCCCCGCCAAGGAACACATCCAGTTTGCTGTGCTGTTTTACGACTAGTAATCCCTTGTCCCTCACAAGAAACACACTGCCCCCGTTACACAACTAACAAATTAATTATGATGTTGACGATGACTGGCTTCTGTAACGCTACAGCGTGACAGGAGGCAACATTTCCAAAAAGTTTTTTTTTTTTTTTTTTTTTGTTGGTTGCATGTTTAACTCGAATTTTAGGCATTTCCTTTTACGGAACAACTAGAAAACATAAGGGGAGCAGAAAGACGCAGCAAAAGAGAAGACATAGGTCGTACGGGCGGTAGCTACGGTCTCACAAGGGTACATGGGGGACAGGGGGTGAGGGGAGGGACAGGGGTGTAAGGAGATGGGGGCCTGTAACGCTAAAGCATCCCCGGACAAAGAGTAAACATCTATCTGTCTGAAGTCTATACCGGAACCGAGTAAACATCTATCTGTCTGAAGTCTATACCGGAACCGAGTAAACATCTATCTGTCTGAAGTCTATACCGGAACCGAGTAAACATCTATCTGTCTGAAGTCTATCCCAGAACCGAGTAAACATCTATCTGTCTGAAGTCTATCCCGGAACCAATTTGAATTTCACGATTATTAAAAATGTACTCATTAAGGAGAGAAGGGAAGGCAGGAAGCATGCCAGGAAAGCGTTCGCCCACAGGAACGTTTTCATGCCTTCCCTTCTTTAATCTGCCATTGGACTACACAGGCCACCGCATTCACACACGAGGAGGGCGTCCTCTTAACCATCACTGCACATTGTGAGGGAATGGGGTTGGAGAAAGGGGGGGGGGGGGGGGGTCACACATTTGTGAGGCATTTAGGAATATAAATCTTGTAATTGGGAAGGGTGATTAGCCAGGACGTATATTAGCATAACGCGGCGAAACCTTTAGTTTTCCAGCACAATATAGCCGAAAAGATGTTTTCCGCACTGAGATAGAGGATCAAAGCCGGAGGGGCCCCCTTTTGAAGCCCCCTGACATACAAATGTGAGGGCCGAGGGGGGAAGAGCCCCAGCTCAGAGACATGGGGGGGCTCAGGCCCCTACATCAGCTATCATACATTTTTTTATGCAGCATCTATTTATCAGAGATGGGCCTAATTTTTAATAAAAACAAATCTCAGGGCCCCTCTTCTCCCACCAAGTGTGGGAAAGTTTCTAAGATAAACACGTTTCCGTCAAACGGCAAGGCCGTGCTTTGACAACCATTTACAGCCCCATTGTTACAAAAAGATGGGGACGGACTCAAAAATAAATCAGTTTTTAAATTTTGTGCCGCGACCAAGAATCAGGTTGACATGGCGGAATGCATTGCATTCCTTCAAACTCTTTTAATGCAAATTGATTCCTGCAAAGGCAGGAGTTCAGACCTTTGATTTGTTAATGGACAGGATCCCTTGTGTTATACCATGCAAGCAGGTTACAAAGTGTATTCCTTTCTCTATCAACTGAGGCAATACATACAATGCATAAAGATCAAGTGTGGGAGAAAAATATAGCTCGTAGAAGTTTGCGATAATGCAAAGTGATATGCTGATTTAAAGCCCTTCAAAGGTTTTTCAGAAAATATTATGACTTTAAAGACTTGGAAGTAAAGAAATGTTAAACACATTTATAAAAGCAAGCAGGTGCTACTAATAAGGACAAACAATACGTTTTTTGTTTGTTCTTTTTGTATTTTGTTTTGTCCTAAATTCTGGATAGTATGATGAGAAGGTTATTGCATCAAATTCCTTGCATCTTTGGACACATCCTAAGTTTAACTTTTTTTTAAAATTATTATTTATTTTTTAAATTTTATTCCAACAATCATGAATTCCCCAGACATTAGCAAACAAAAAAAGGAAAGTACTCCTACAAAATAAACATTTAAAAGGCTTCAATACTGTAAATATTGCAGTACCAACATGTACTATAAAAAAATAACCCAAAACAGAAAAAAACTAATCCACATAAGCCATGTAAACAAGAATTCCTTAAATAAAATTAAAAAATGAGACAAATGCTCGTATGAAGGGCAAGATAACAACTCAAACAGGAAATGGTTGTGTAAGCATTTGCACCAGGAAATTACTTTGAGGTAACACAGCTGCAATACGAATGTCATTTTACACCTCACATACACTACCTGGCATGCCAAAATATGGTAGTAACAGAGCTCAAAGCACACCCTTCTTAGAATCACTTTATCGCCGTTACAAAATATTTGTTTCGAATCTGGAGTGGCTCCAAGTGGGAAGTCCTCTAATCTGCACTCTCTCAAAGTCAAGACATGGGAGCCTAATCACATTACAGTCCGGATTTCATCTGTCTATTGTATTTCAGCCATAGGGATATCCTCAGCTTAGCAACCTAACTGGCACACAAACACAAAGTGCTGGTGGTCACAACCAAACTTTCTTGAACTACACTGAAAGACAAGAGTTAATAGTGGTAAAAAAAAATGTACTTAAAAATCTTGCTCCGTAGTCATTTTTCATCATTTAAAACAGTGAGCCCGTCTCAGACACACATTTACCACAGAGATCACAGATTTCAGCTGCACTGTAAGAAAGAGCGGCGGCCATTAGAAGGCAAATGGTTAAGTGTGCGGACACTCAATCCCCTTCATTCTGGTCGAAGGTTCAGATGGATATACAAACAGTGTCCACCAGATGCTGTGTATTATTGAATGTGTGCAAGAAGAAACCATGTTGGAGTGCTGATCTATTTTGCAGTGTTACCTCTATCAGAATGATGAAAAGTTCCAAATTGTTCTGTAAAGCAGTGATCATATGTTTTCAGGTGAACGAAGAAGCATTCCCATTATCTTTGGGGAAAAAGACGGTAGATAAATAGATTAATGATAATTCCAAGATAATTCCAAGATAATTCCATCTGTTGTGTGGTATTATCTCTATATAAAATAAAATAAACTAAACATAAAACTTGATGTTCAGATCACAAAGTAGACCACAATATTTCAGGGGTTTGGCTCAATTTCATTATGTGACCAGTAGTATTTTACATTATTTGGTGAGCATTTTCCTCAAGTATGGATAGTCACATGCTCAATCTTGTATCACATATCATGTATTTGTCATGTTGTTTAGAATGTTTTTATATTTATATATAATAAATTGTGCATGGTCTCTGATAATGAAATAAATTAAAAAATAAATCTCAAGTGGTCTTAACGTAGCACTTCCCACAGGTTGAGTGGAACATGCAGCGGCCATAGATAACTAGTGCACTGCAATGATCAAGTCCAGTAACTGACAAGCAAGGAAAGTTGATGCAATGCATCCTGCCTTAGAAATCTCCAAATGTGGACTGTTTTTATGAATCAAACTATGAATCTCTCCAACACGTTCAGATCATCTGAACAGTTTCTCATACTCTTTGACAAATATGTCCTTTCAGTTAGCGTCAAAAGAGGCAATAAGATTTGTCCAATTTACAGCCCTTGGCACTGCTGACTGGACCCAATGAGCAGAGCTGAATGGACCCATTTGCTTCATAAGCAGTAAGCATGTATCCAACTACGTGTGTGTGTGTGTGTGTGTGTGTGTGTGTGTGTGTGGCCACTAACCACCATAAGCTGGGAAGTGTCTGTTCTATAGCTCCTTGTACCTGGACAGTAGTATTACTGTTGTGCGCAGCAAGCACAGGTGTTTTACAGCTTAACTGGGATTATACTCATATAAATGGACCTGGCCCAGATTTCACCCCAACTCGTCACCTCCTTCCTGACACACCCTTAGAAACTGTCATGTTTCACAGCAACCCTGTAGCCAGAGTTTTGTGCAACATTGAATGAATGCAAACACGATTAAAGTCTGTAGACGGGAAACATTAATAGAGCAATTCAGAACTGCACCCTGTTGTCTCCAAGATTACGCTAAACATAATTTTTTTTCTTTCTAATGAAAAAAATAATAAAAATCCTAGCCTGAAGGGTCCACTTCTGGGAGTGGGTGGGTCAATGTTTTGATTTTATCTGGGCTACTCCGTAGCGTCACATCGATTCCAGCTTTGACGAAAGTCTGCTGCTAGAACTTTCTATGCGTTTCATCCATATGCCCCAAAAGGAGAAATATTAACTGAGCAGGGAAGAGTACATGTGCGTGCACAAGAGCATGTGCACCATGCAATCGGTAAGATAAAAGTGAAACGGATACTGATGACAATCTTAAGCAAATTTTATTTTGTTTCAGTTGGTCTCAATTGGGCACACATGTGCTGAAGACTATATATTTTTATATATATATACAGTAAAAAGTCAACATTTGATCTTGAAATTGTGAAACTGACATCTCTGGAACTCCGGTAAACAAAGTAAAACTTATATGCAAATGAACCACATAAAATAACCCTAACCTAACAACGTAACCTAACCAAAGAACCCATTGATAAGCAATTGTACAATTTGTACAATATTGACCATTGGTAGATGGTAAAAAAAAAAAACTTTTATAGAACATATTTAAACTTTCACAAAACCTTGGTTGCATGTATGCAATTCCTTATATAAAAGTAGTGTTTTGAATGAATTGAGCCTGCATTAAACTGGGCTGGCATCCCCAATTAACTATGCAAATGCCCATAACCCCTTCATGCGTTTGTGGGTTCCGGACCTTGTTCTCCACCCTACAATGTCGCCCGACACAACTTCCCTTCAGACACTGTATTCTGAAATATTTAGCATATTTTCCTTTACATTTCCTCCATACTGAGTCCAGTTCCTGTCCAAAATAAAGAGGAGAGCTCTTTGAGGGTTGGTCAATAATGGAGACCATTGTGGCCTCCATCCCTCAGTCGCTTTTGCATCAAAGAGGCTCCGGAGTTCTTGCTGGGTGCAGCTGAATGCCGACCAAGTCCACCCCCACCAGAGAGCAGAGTGTGGGGGTGGGGCCCATCACCACTCTGCACCAAACAGTCAATTAGGCAAAAATGCATGACAAAGAATTCAAACATTGTTTCAGTTAACAGTAATGATGGCCCGAGAACTCACCCTCCATCACATTTCACTAACTTCCACTACACTACATATCTCAGCACTCAAAACACTTATAGGCTTCAAAAGCAGGGAGCATTCGGTGACTACTAATTAAGAAGCCGTCGACTCTGTGCTTCCTTGTATGTTTTTGCACAGCTGAAGAGCCCAGACATTTTCTGTGGGAGAAGCACTTCGTAGACTTCCAGGCAATTCCAGGCCTCTCCATAGCTCGGCCAGGTTTGCACCATTTGCACACTTCCTTCGCACGAAGAATGGCTAGTTACAGTTTTCCCCCTCTTCAAACTGAAGCCCCTGCGACTACAAACGGGGGAAAACAACAGTCCACCATGCAAAATGTATATGTCACAAAGAACCAGCAGGGCCATGTTCACATGCCACGCTTCCTTTTTCCAAGCCCTTTACCAGTTTTTAAACTTTTAGCATGTTTTATCCATAACAAATCTTGCAGAGATAGTGTTTCACAAACCGAAACATCTAAATACATTCATTAGTATTTAAAACAGATTTAGGTCCCCTGTGGGCATGCCTGAGTATCTTCAGCCTTGCCCCAATCTCTCCGCTGCAATCGAGGCGAGTGGCTGAGAATTCAAATAAGAACAATCATGTAACTTATCCTGAACCAATTAGATCACATACTGTAAGTAAGACCCAAATGGGCTCCAGTTTATTGCAACAGTCAACTGGCCAATACTGCCGTCCTTTAGGGCTTTCTGCCACACAGCGTGAAAGCAGGTAGCTGCATATACTAATAATGACATGCCAAACAGTGGACAACATCTGAATTTGCCATCAGAACAGGGGTATGAAAAGCGTGTTTTGAGAAAACGTATATGCTTGAAAAACAGGAAGTGCTGATGACAGGGTAGGAGTAAACTTCCACATGGGCCTGTACTTCTAATGAGTGGAGAGACAGTGCCACCTGTTGGTTGGCAGCACAAAAACTGTGGATTTTTGGTACTTAAATTGCAGTTCAGTTTCTACTATACTGACAGTCAGAATTATCCTCTCTGCCTACTCGATTCACTTTTTCATTGATTTCATAATTACTTCTTGAAGGAGAGCACGCGCACACACACACACACACACACACACACACTAACATAAATGATAGATCTTGACTACAAAAATTTCAAATAGATACATCTGATAATTACAAAACGAATCCTAATTCTGGTAATAAACTGTATATCTATTTTACAGACTTCCAAAAAAAAAAAGTGGAAAAAATTAACCAGATGTCCATAGCACAACACTTAAATTAAAAAGACATACCAGAGTCACAACAGAAAATGTCAATACATGACAGAAATGGTGTATTCATGGTTGAACACAAAGAAAAACATGAACATCCCAATACAGAAAAAACTGTTAAATATAGGCTAAAGGTTATCAATATCCCAGCAACAAATTATTCTTAAAAAATTAATTATTGAACCAGCCAATGAAATATATATTATAAGACGATAAAACAACTCAAACTCATCAAGCATTCTGGGTATCAATGGGCTTTTAATAGGGCTGTATTTCCACGTAGATTAAAGGCAGAACAAATTTCATGGAACGAATGAGGGAAAATGAATTGATGGTTTGCAGAGTGGTGTTGTTGGATCGCTAGTAAACACGACTGATGTTGAGTCATGAGTAGGAAGCAATTCACTTCATCTTATTTTCTCTTGTTTTCAATAAGCAAATGTGACTCAACTCATAAGAATGATTGTAGAGACGTCTGCGGTCAGACTGGGTCAGACTGGGACACAGAATAAACCTGAAATGCATCTGTGTGTAAAATAACATCCAATGTCATTCAAACTGGCTCGCAATATGCTTCTTTCTTTGAGTAAAATATTAGGTCGATTGATTATACTTCGCTTACGAAGCAGATGTACTACGAGTTACGTTGGCTTAGCAACAACATTCTTACGTCAAACATTTAAACCCAACAAAAGCTTGAAAATGCATGACATTCTCACAAAACTGCAATATTCTTTCTCTCCCTTAGTAAGAGACCTCTAGCTCCACACACTACTGCATTCACAAAAGCAGAAGTAAGTGGTAACTGGGGCATGTGGCTCAAGGCAAAGCCAGGGTCAGATGTGACTGAGAGTGCAGCGGGTTAGATGCGTACTAGAGTCACCCTGGGAGCAAGGCTTTCAGCTGGCAGCGGAGGGATCCACACCCCGCTGCTCAATAGCAACTCTGCTGGTCGTTTGGGCATCGAGAATGTAGCTGCATCAGTTGGCCAGTGGTTTTGGGGGTTTTTTTGGGTCCCATTGAAGTAAGTGACTGAATACTGGCAATGCAAAAGTGGTGCTTACACTGTATAAATGACATTTTGTGCTATACCTGAACCGAACACTTGCAGAGCATCCAGTTAATCATAAGATAAATATATTTCCCTAGAAAAAATCATATCAAGTTTGTGGATTCAATTCCCAGCTGGGATGCTGCGATTGTACCCTTGAGAAAAGTACCGAACCTGAATGACTTCAGTAAACACCCAGCTGTATGGGCTGCATGTTTAAAAAAAAATAACAACCTGTGTATGTCCTTCTGGATGAGTGTCTGTAAAAAAAAAAAGCTAAATAGCAAAAAACCTATAAATACTGTTATTCTGCATTTATAGTCACTATTCAGATTTTTCGCCCAGTGAATATACGCTTATTTCTTTCAGCACGTTCACACAAAATGAACGCTCTCCTCATCAGCACAGTGTGAGAAGAATACTCATTCACACTGACACAATTATCAAGCTGTATAATACTGTATGAATGCAAAAATCACTCAATATGAAGATCAATCTGATGGTAATTCTAGAACACCAATAAGCTGGTTTAGCAACGTTAAGGGACACTGATTTCTAACATTTGATTATTTTGTCGGCTTGGTAGTCACCAAACACACACACAGCCCGAGACAGGCGTTATAAACTGGCACGCGAAAAAGAAGTACTGTGAACCCAAAGGAAAAAAAAGAAAAAATATCTATCTTAGAAAAAACAAAAATGAGTCTTCCCACATAAGGGCCTCTCCATTTTATTTATTTATTTTTTGTGTGTGTGTGTGTGTTTTTAAATATTCCCTTTCCCTCTAAAATGATTGAGTTTTTATTTAGTAATTTTTCCATTGCCAGTTTACTTCTTTCTCACAAGTATTTATAATTATTAATATGTAAAAGCAATGAACTGTCAGTGATTCTGCAACTAAGAGCCTCACATAACACCAGTCATTTAATCACACACCACTAGATGGCACCAAAAGATGCCTAATGCTAACGTGTAATGTTTAATTCTCTTTGCTCCACAACTTCAGAAATGTAAAGTGAACAGGACACAATCATAAGCATTACAAGGCACGTAGGGTGTAAGAGGCTTGCTTTATGATCACAATCAATGTCAGCCTCTGAATGAAAAGCACAAACCACTGATGTTTGTGAGAATACTCTCTCCATGACGAGGCCATGTTTCCCTCCAGCTGCGTATTGTATGTCTACATACAGGCATTGTGTCACGAACAAGGGGAGGGTCGGTCTACTCCTGCCATGTATGGCCTGAGACAGTTGGCCACGCCCATCTCAACCCATTTCAACACTGCCTCATTCTCCATCTAGACTCCTGACTCATCTATGACAGCGCATTAAGCACAAGCAAGAGCAAGAGACCTGGAGAATTTTTACTTTTGCACCCACTTTGGCTGGTAACCAACCAGGTTGTGTTATATTGTAAAAGGTAATGTGGTAAACTATTAAAAATGGCTGGTGACTTTTAGAATCCACAGGCCACTCTGTCCAGTGGGTGAAAAACATTTCATACCCTGTTTCACTCCCAGCGAATCCACCCCCACTCACCACCAATACAGAGGTATGTGCTAACAGGAAGTCCCTGCGGTTTCTCAGCTGTAACATCACAGCAGGTCTTGAGACAGTGGCCTTTTATGCAGGTGCATGAACGCACACGCACACACATACTAGTACAGCAGATGGCTCCGAATATTTCTCAAAGACTGGGAGCCAGTTGCGTTGTTAAACTGAAATCAAGACAAGAACTTAAAACAAAAAGGTTTGACAAATGTTTGTAAAAAATTGACCACAGATTGCTTTTAAAAATTTTCTGCTTCACCTTTATTTAATTGTATGGCCAGTCAGATGTAGGGGATAATATGTTGGCCAGGTGTTAAGAACTCTTTTTGTGGGAATGTTTGTGTGACGAAGAAAAAAGGATAAAAATTTCTGCTCTTCAAAAATGTACAAAGGGATCCTTTATAATAACAGCAAGTCAGAACTTCCGTGTAATGTCTCATTTGAAAAACAGAACCTTCCACTGGACATCACACCTATCATTACATTTTTATTTTGTTCTACTGGTCCAGCAAGTCTTCCAGCAGAAAACAAATTTCCCCAAGAGGCCTTCCCTCCAATTACTAACTAAGCGTACACCTGCTGAGCTTCAACAGTCTGACGTAAGAGGCACCCATGGTAGTACAGCTTGGTATGCTGGCTATAAAATATATGAACAGTACCAAAAACTCAAAAGTGCAAACAGTCCATTGCTACATATTTTCACGTATTTGAAAATTCTGGTTTTACACAAAGTTGTTCTGCCAAAAAACAGAGCAAAACTTTTGGAGAGGAAGAAAAGTTATCCTCAACGTTGAAAATATCCCTTTTCTCAGAGAGAAAGGAAATCCCTGTTTATGAGACTTCAGTGCCATCCGATCAAAATGGATCAAACCATCTGGTACAGGAAGTGTCATTTTTGCCACGACAGTGACGTAACACCGCAATGGAGTGGTTCTGTCCACAAATGCATATGATCAATTTGTAGACCGTCTAGAAAAAAATATATTGTTTTGAAAGAAACAAGTGCACTCATTTAAAGTTATTTATAAAGAGATTATGCAAACTAGGCCAATTGAGTATTCTGGCTGATTTACAAAAGCATGCAGTAATTGTGACTCTCCTCTTTGCGTGGGAATTTTTAGAACTCTTTAAAGCAGGTGAGCTATACATGAGCTACAGGCGGATATAGCCTATAGCTCACACACAGGATGCTGGAGAAAGGTGTCGAGCAGAACAAATAAATCCTCTAATGTATAGCACTCAAAAGGAGACAGAATTTTAAATGTTTCACACATGTTTCTACTGATCACTTCGCATTTATTTTCAAATATAATATGAAATTATGTTTTATTGAAAGGACACAAGACTTATATTGCAGTCATCAGCTAGCAGTATAAAAACGCACCTTTGAATTTAAACAATACACAATTGTCATGCTTGTGCGGTCAGTAGGTAGGCTATAATGAATTGTGAATACAGTTGTAGTTATTCTACTTGTTAATATTCTTTCCTTAGTTGGACCACCACCTGTGTCATATTCCCACGTTATGTTTTCTAAAATCACACCATCTTTCCTTTACATCCTCTACTGTTCATAAATTAATTTTGTCTGTGATGTCATTCCAATGTTCTCCTTTACATTGGTGTAGTATATGCAGTAATTAGGGGTGGGACAATGCACCGGTGCATCGCGATGCATCGATCCGAATGTGTAAATACAACTGCATCGATCTGCAAGATTCGAATCGATAAGCATCGATTAATATCGCATTTTAAATGAATGTACACATGTATTCATTTATTCAAAAATTATTTAAAATATATATTTCTGAGACACGATTACTTTTAAAACTCTTTTGACCAGCTTCAATCCATGTTTCTGCTCCAACCCCAACGTAAGCGTGAGTTGAAAGTAGCGACTATGAGACGGACAGATCTGAGCGAAATGGCTAGCTGCGTGCTCGCTGAGTGCGACAAAAGAGACAGAAACTCAGAATTTGCTATGTTCCGAACAGAAAATCAGTGGTATGGAAGCATTTCGGGTTTAGAAAGAAGGAGGGTGTACTTGACAAAACCGCTGCAATATGCAAGATCTGCCAAGTAGAAATCAGATACACAGGCAACACCACAAACATGATAAACCATTTGAGCCGACGATACACAATTGACGTGAAGGACAGCAAGCGCGTTAGCAAGCTGGTAAGCAAGCTAAACTCGGGAGTCATTGATGAGTTTCCTGGAGAAATGGCCAAACAGTTCTATTTTTTTGTATAATTGTTTTTATTCGTTTTTATACACATACCGTGTCCAGACAGTTAATTGTAAAGTGCTTTCTGATATTTAAATTTAAACCATTTTCTATTCAAAATCAAGTAGACGTTAGAGACAAAAAACAAAAATAGTAAGACTATTTCCAATGTCTTACGTTCAATTAATTATTACTACGTTAACTGTCCGATTCACAAAATGAATGTCGTGGAACCTAGATACACCATACCATGCAGAAAATATTTGAGTGAAAAATGTATACCTGCTCTGTATGAAGAGGTGAAGAAAACTATTCGACTGTCCTTGCAAAACGCTACGAGAGTAGCTTTAACTACGGATGGATGGGCATCTTGCTCCACCGAAGTTCTAGATCGTACTAAGATTTAGGAAAGTACTATGCATGACACTAACCTATAGGCTATTTCATTTTTCTTGGCCCAGTTTAGTAATTGTTATACATTTAGCCATTTTCATTTTGTAAATAAAGGAAATGTATTAGGGTACCATGTCTGACACTGTTTGAAAAACAATAACCTAAATAGGGCAACTTTAGAAAATACACTGTTAGTCATGTTTATTGCTGCATCATTTGCTGCAGACAGCTGCAAAATGTATGGCATGCCTTAACAATAAACATAATGCTGTGAATTTGGTGTAAGGTTCTAATTGAATATTTAATTACTGCTGAATGTATCGGTATCAAATCACATTAGCATACCTATTTAAAGTATCTAAATTAATCGAACCGAATCGAATCGAATCGAATCGTGGTCAAACGTAAGATATTATGATGCATCGAACCTTTGCCTAAAGAATCGGAAACGAATCGAATCGTGATGGGATTGAATCGTCCCACCCCTAGCAGTAATATAGCGTACCTCGTAAATTTAAGTCTTATTTTATTTGTGGTCATCTCGCTACTTGTGCCCGGTTCCTCCGTATCCATTTATTAGTGCCTTGTAATCTGGACGGGTCGTTGTTATAGGCGTCTCCGACCGCATATATTTATAGGCGTGTCTCCTACTGCAAAAATTGTGAATGAGGGCGTTTCATTTCTTTGATTGCGTAATAAGGACCAGTTATAGTAAATTGGTCGTTAATGTGTCGGCACCTGCGACCGCAACAGATCTGTACTCTAGCTAAATTTGTGCGCTGCTCCCGTTTCCCTTCGTAAATCCAGCCCCAGGTTTGTAGTTTTGCAATTGAGGATTTTCTTGTTAACTTCCTTCCGTCCTTGTTGATAGTATTCCCAATCACACACTTAATTCACTTCACCAACAATAAGAATAATAAAAACCTAAGTACAGGAGGCTGCCGTTTCTCCCTGTGGCTACATTTTTTAATTGAAGGCAATTGTTAAGTATTATGCTTAAAATGGATCAGTAAAACCATATCATCATCATGTAGTTTAGAACACTACTACGCATTTACTAAACTTACTCAGGCACTCTCCGTTTATACAGTATAATACATTATATCTACTGTTGTTAATTTATGGCATATGCACTGTACAAAGATTTTATGGGTATTTACAGGATGATGTATGGCATTTTCATTTGAATAATACAGTTATTGCATTTCCAATGGACGTCTGTAATCAGTAAAGATCGATGGACATCTGGTGTGAACAAAAAGCCAAGCTAACTCTCAGGAGTTCAGTGTTCAGTTCCACGCACTCAATGTAGTAATATCTGCGTGGACATTGTCCAACAGCCAGACATGATAGACAGATAATTCTGAGGCGATACAACGCTTTCGGCTCCACCCGTACAAAGATTACCTTCGACCTGTTCACAAGAACTGATAAGTCTATATCCTAAACAGTGTGGGGCATATGCACAAGGAAAACTCTTAATGAAGCCAATGGTGTCAGGACCACATACAAGGGGTTATATACTAGTTATGTACTCCGGGTATGGAATCTCCCCACCACCCAACGTACCCCTAAACCTTGTTGCCAGGACAATCGTTGGTGAAGGCAGAGAGGACTGGTTTACCAGCTGGACAGGGTAAAAAAACAGGAAACAGATGTGTTGTGATTAATGACACTCAGGGGACAAGTGTACCCGCTTGCTTGGCAACAGAGGAAGTAGAAACCTGTTCTCCTAGAAACTCCCAAAAGCACATTTTTGGAAAACCTACTGGGAATGTAATGTTTCACATTACTGTTTAAACTGTTAATTTGTCTATGGGAAGTACCAGCAAAATACTACAGCCCCTAAATAAAAGAACAACCTGAAAGACCCGAGTCTCCACAAATATTGTGCCAGGCTATTATTATTGTTGTCATTGTTGTGGGTACAGGCCCAGTTTTAGAAAACCAATTGGATTGAGAACCTTTAGGGCATTTTGCAAATATGTTGGTGAAGAAGCACCAACATTAAAAACCTTGGAATAAAAATGCAAGTAGTTGCAGCATCAGAAAGAAAAACCGTCTACAAATACTTTAAAATGAGTGTCGTTTCAGTAAACTCAACTTTCTTCACCCCCGAGGTAAAGTTGACCAAAAAGTCACTCATTAGGAGAGAAGTTGTCATGTCAACGGAAAAGGCATTTGCGTGGAGTCTCCAGGCATTTCCCTTTTGACTGTCGTTTAAAAACATCCGCGGGACAAAACGGGTTTGGAATATAGTATTAGCAACACAATTAATGGAACAGTATCAGGTTGCCACTTTCTCTAAACGTTATAGTTGACGCGCTATCGTGGAGGAGAGACGCCCCCATGAGAAAATGCCAGAATGTACTATGGCAATTAGGCTTGGCTGATTGAGGCCCCAGACAGAGGATAGAAAAACAGGTAGTAGTTGTCATGACCAGAGACCTGGACAGGCAGGTGTGCCAAACCGTGTTCGCCGTTGGGCCTGAGTGAAACACCCCCCACCCCCACATACAACATACACAACAGCACACAGCAGACAACAGACAAAACACACAGCGCGTACTCACACACTCCGATCCCAGCCGGGCTGTAAGCCGATTAGAAAGCATTTTGTCCGAACGCAAGGTCGGCCGGGCCCCCTCACAATGGCGGTTCACGTAGCGCGGTACTGCGGCAGGATGTGCGCCAGACGGAGGATGTGGCTCAGTGGGTCAGGAAGCTTGGGCGTCCTACACACCGGAACGCTCAAATGGGCACAACTGGGTCATCAGACAGGCTAAACTACGGCCTACAAAGTATACAAATTAAAGCTCAGGCACTGCGGTCCTGGTACATAAGTGATATAAACATATGCATCACGGTTTATGCAAAAAAGTATATTCTAGTGACCGACCATATTTAAAACAATGCTGGGTTTTTTCTTTTTTTCTTTAATCAATCAGAAACAGTTGTATGGGGCGATTTAACATTGCTGGCAAAGTACAAGTGATTATCAGGAGATTTTAACCATGATAGAGATTAATTTAAACTGGAGCAGTTATAAATGAAGGCACCTTACATGAAACAAAGTCACTCTCAGGAGTTCAACCCTCTGTGGGACTGTGATAACAACTCATTCCTCATGGTTAATGAACAGTGCACTGCTAAGGTGTACCTGGCCCCACACAAATACCACCAAGGGTGGGGAAAACACAAGAGTTGATAAGGAGTTTGTTTTATTAGTTTTGGAGCAGATAAGAATATCACCGCAGCAGTAAAAAGTATACGGTTTATCAAGGACCATACTCCACATTTGCAGACATATTTAAGTGAATTTAAAAAATGATCTCTTCTCGATGATTACGTGTTTGGGGATTTACCGTCCCACGCGGTATTAAAATGACTAAAGGATAAGCATGCTACAACAGCCAAAGCTACCGTTAAGCTCTGCATAAAGATGGATGATTTCCCTTTGTTGTACCACCAAAGCAGTGTAATTGTCGTCTTAGTCTTTTTTTCCCCACCTCTAAGCATTAAAGCAGAAATCCAAAAGCTTAAACCCGGCAGATGTTTTAGTAAAGTCAACAGAAAACACTGGAACATAGGGTAAAATAAATAAATAAATAAATAAATACTTGGTACAAAACAACAGCAAATACTACATTTCAATGATAAGCAAACCATGGAACTCAAAATCTGACCTACGCTTTGTTTCTTCACAATTACGGTGATTGTTAGTCAGTCTGACATGGTATTAGCAAAAAAAAAAAAAGACTGAACTCAAAGTATGTGCAGAGGCTGAAAGATCTGTCTGTCTTCATCAGTCACCAGTCACTGGCCTGTATGGCGAGTGACCAAAATGCTGTGCTTAGAAGAGCAGTCCAGTATTTACTTGAAGTGAGTACTGGACTGCTTGACAGTTCCATGCACACATTACACAAGAGGACCCAAAACTGGACTTTGACTGGGTGGAGGAGGCGGCAGAAGACCCAAGTGGTATTTTAAAATCCTGCAATTACCTTGGCCGAGGCAGGGGACAGATGGGTTAGTATGCAGTAGTGTGTACCATGTCCATCTGCCCTGACCATAAGCAGGGGCATGAGGTGTGAACCAATCTGGAACAAGCACAGCTCTATGCCTTATTCAATTCTGTCAGCTTGGTGACTGACGGTTCTGAGCCTGGCTGTTACAGATTTATGGGTTCATATCTGTGGTGGGCATCTGCTGCTTCACCAACATATTTGCAAAATAAAGTCTTTGGAAGTATCTAACAGAAACAACAGCTATAGCACATTAAAAGCCCCTGCACGTAAGAGTTATTTGCACAGATATAGAATTAGCTACAGAAACACCCTGCCATGCATGGCACAATGGCATGACCTCACTTCTTAACACTCCCAAGTAAGTCTTTCTTTACAGGAAGTTGTTTTTTGTTTCCCAAACAAATCATGGATTCCCACCCAGCTTGGAGCATTAAGAGGCCCAAAAAAAGAGAATTGTTATGAATGGCATCCTGTTTGGCCCTTAGGAAGGCCCTGGGCAGGACTGGCATGAGTTTTATAGGAACTGCGGAACATTTGTGTCCTGGAACGGAGGCAGAGACCGCTCACATCCTGCCTTTCAAAGCACGGAAGTGCGCTAAGTATATATGCCGCAGCACCTAGAAACACATCTCCACGCTAGCCTCCATCAACCAGTCAAGAGAACCAAATTTATGGCACCGACTCATTCAAAATATTCTGTGACACAATAGGTGGCCTCTGGCATCTATCGTTTCATTGTGTTTGCCTTCTTTGCCATAACCACAAGAACCTATGTACTGCATTATTGTTTAAAAAATTTAACCTGGTCAAGGGTCCTTAAAAAACATGGTGCTCAGTCAAGGTAAACTTTGACAAAATTAAACAACATTACTTGGCAACACTACAATATCCTTTAAAAATATTTGCATGAAGAAATTATTATTATTATTTATTTTTAATTATTTTTTTTTTTTTTTGGAGAAAACTTGAAGCTCACTTAGAGTTCGGGAAGCTGGCGAGCTAAATGTGTACCCTTCCAAAGGGACATCTATATTTAACCCAGCAGAAGAAATACCTTCCTGGTAGTATTCCTCGTGGTTCCACTCACACTGCTCTATTTACACTCAGGATGACATGTGGAAGCACCCAAGAGCTTACACATACCAGCTAACTTATTAACTTTTCAGTCACCTGACTGAGACAATATGCACTGCCTTTTAAGACCTAGGTCTGTGTGTATCGCAAAGACAATAAAATGCTGGGATGTGAGTGGGTAATGGGCTCACTTGCACACTGTGTGGATTCTGATAAAGGCAGGCAGAGTGTAAAAACAGAGCTTGGAAGTAACAAGGTTTTGATATGACGTTTGGCAATTTATAACCACGTTATGGCACTTCAAGCTCAAGCGGGCGTAAACCAAATGATGCAATTAATCCCAATAAAGTCTCAATAAAAATCGGAAATGATTTTTTTATTTTTTTTATTTTATACCAGTATCACAGTCTGATTAATGTGGGTATAAACACAACTAACATTGTGTTTGTCTGAAAATTCTACATCACAACTGAATGACTCCTGGAAGTTTACGCAACTCCTGTAAATGTCGTATCTTTACTATAGTTTAGAGGAGGACTGGGGAAGGGAATATACACTGTCAACTGGCTTACATTTCCTTGGAACGGACTCAAGAAATATTAAAATTCAACTAACCAAGTAACATCAACTGCCTCCCTAAAATATAGTCAGCAATAAAGATGTTATGAATGATTTTCAAAGTACTTCAGGCCGTACAATGTACGCAAGACCAGTCACAGCCTAAAAGTGGTATAAAATGCGATTTCATTCACGCCAAAATGTTCAATGTATTTTGTTATAAAACTGGGAAGTGGGGATGATTTACACAGCTGTGTCGGCATTCTTAATTTGCTTTGAGGAAGCTGCTTTGGTGCATTACATCTGACAGTCTAATATTAACCATGTAAAAATTAGATACAGTTGGGTGCAAACGTTTGGGCGCCCCTGGTCAAAATGTCTTTTACAATTAATATCTAAGTGAACAGAAGCTAACATGACCACTAAATGGTACAAAGTTAAACATGACACATTTCTTCAAATTTTAAAGCAACATTACTTTAATTAAATGTTTTAATACTAAAAAAGGCCCTGTGCAAAAGTTTGGGAACCCTTTTGGATTATTCTTTGTTACTTTTTAAAAAGATGATTACTAAGGCCCAGGCCCAGGTGATTTACTCGTTAGGGCTTCAATGGGTCAGCTGAATATAATTCCAGCGCTGAACTATTTATTCTGAAGTAACTGTTCTGTCTGGTGTTAACAACCATGGGCTCCTCTAAAGAGTTGTCCAAGGATGTCAGAATCAAGATAGTTCACTTCCACCAACATGGAGAAGGCTACAAAAAACTCAGCATTTCAAACTACCTATTTCCAGTGTCAAAAACATTATCAGAAAATGGAAAATAAATGGAACAGTCAAGGCAAGCTATGGAAGACCAAGAACAATTTCAGATAGAATGGCTTGAGACCTGCTCAGAAGAACCCACACATCACTGCAAAAAGAGTAGCAGACGCAGGTCTCGTTATTCACAGGACAACAATACAACATACTTTAAACAACAAAGACCTACATGGCAGAGTTGCGAGAAAGAAGCATTTAAGCATCTGAAGTATGTATTAAAAAAACCTTGAGAAGCCTGAAGCCTTTTGGAACAATGTGCTTTGGACTGACAAAACCAAAATGGAACTTTTTAGCCACAACCAAAGAAGGTATGTCTGGAGAAAAATGGGTGAAGCATTTGTAGAGAAGAACACCTTGCCAACTGTTAAGCATGGAGGTGGATCCATTATGCTTTGGGGTTGTGTGGCAGTTGGGGGCACAGGAAATACTGTGCAAGTGGAATTAAGAATGGATTCCACCAAATATCAAGAAATTCTAGAGGCTAATGTTCAAAGGTCAGTCCAGACATTGAAGTTGAAGAGTGGTTGTGTATTCCAGCAAGACAATGATCTGAAAGCATACCTCAAAATCAACCATGAAGTACCGCCAGGAAAGACAGATGAAGGTATTGGAATGGCCACCACAGTCCCCAGACTTGAATATTATTGAAAATATGTGGAGATCTCAAACATGCCATGCTTGCAAGGAGGCTGGGGAATATTTCTGAACTAGAGGTGTTCTGCCAGAAAGAATGGGAAAAAATTCCAAAAGCAAGAATTGAAAGACTCTTAGCTGGCTACAGGGAGAGTTTGCAAGCTGTTATTGTTGCCCGAGGATGAGTTACAAAGTACTAACTGACAGGGTTCCCAAACACAGGGCCTTTTTATTTTTTTTATTATTTTGAAACTGTATAAAATTGAAATAAAAAATATTGCTTTAAAATTTCAAGAAATGTTGCCATGCAAACACTGAGTGTACTTGGTGAAGCATAAACATACATTAAAATGTTAAGTCACATTAAAGCCTGATACAATATATTTCAAGACATGTAAGACAACAGCTCAAAAAGATTCAGTGTGAGCTGCTTTGTGTCAAAAGAGTAGCTCGAATTACATTTTTTTTGTAATATGGACTGTAACAGAGTACCACACAGCCAAATTGGAATTGTATCTTGTGCCATGACTGTATATCTTTTTAGTCACTGCAGTTTTAAGAAACCGAAAAACTGATGAGTTGCTACCTTTTCAAGCCTTTGAATAAAGATGAGAAAGGTGACCTGAAAACCAGGACAAGTGCAACAGCATTTCAGGGAAGGAAATTCTAAAGATAGAACGGCAATTTTACACCCCATTGCCACAGCAATTAGAGGCCTGAACAGGTCTAATCAGAGGCATAAACTCCTGTCACCAAGAGCCATGACATATACAGCCTAAACACTTTTTTTCCCTCACAGGCCGAGATTAACTGTATTTGTGAGTTAGTTAAAGTTAAAAGTTTAACCTGTAATTATTAAATTGCAACAGGTGGTGTACAGGCTAGAGATGGCATGCACAGCAACATGCATGCAGACTCTAAATCTACATGCATTTCTTTTTGGTGTTACTCCACAATGAAAAGCTCCTTAATTATCAATAATAAACAGTATGGTTAAAATTATTTATATACTGTCCTTCAATTACCATTACAAATGCTTCTATACCAAATGTAGACAGGAAAAAAAAAAAAAAAGAGTTATTTGTGTCTGTGATGTGACTGCTAATCCAATTATTAAATCTGTGTCGTTAAGAATGCTTGATTAACCACATCTGTATCTCCATATTAATTCACTGTCACCACTGACATTTAAGACTTTCCCTCTTGGATGCATATTACAAGCTTGCTGCTTTCTTTCACGACCTGCAGGAATAACGCTCGGCAATTCAACTCGTTCGTATTCTTTTTTCCATGATTAAATGGCAACACTCAACTTATACGGAAGCAATTGATAAAACATGTTTCCTGGGCAGGCGGGATGACTTCAATAAATAGCATTTTTAAAAATGCAACTATGTCATTGGTTTCCCTAGAAATGAACATGGAAACTTTTGAGAATATCTGAACAGTAAGAACATTCACTTCACAGGGAAGGACACCCAATTGCCTTGGATTCAATTCTGCAATTGAATTCAGCGCTCAGATTAAAAAAATCAGACGTATTGCAAAAATCTATCTTTTTCTTGATTAAGTCGACCGTGGAATTTTATTTCTTTAAGCATCGCATCTGAATTTAGCCATTTTGTCAGTTTTGTAAAGGCAGGTACAGACTATTGTATTTTGACTAAAAGTGACCGTCACCTAAAGGTAACGCATCAATAAGGTGCAAATAACATTTCATTACATTTCAAAGCCAAAAAGACTTAGACATAGCCAAGATAAACAAAGCAAGGGATTCTGGTGCTTTCTATGTCCAGTGTTGGAATGATTTCATGGTCCAAGGTGGCTCGTATAACATAATAAACCAATGGGCCTTTTTGACCTTTTCAGTAGAATCCAAGGTTGTCTCAAAAAGGTCATTTCAAGCAGGCTTTTTCCAGTCAAAGCAATGTTTATAGGCAACAGTCCTGAAATGCCATTCAGAGTTTTTCCTTGCCAGCGTCATCTCTGGCTTGCTTTTTGGGGGGTTTTGGCCAGTGAATAGTGTGAAGCATATTGTGAAAACTCCTTTTTAAAAATGTGCTATATAACTGAAATGTGACTTTGATCAGGCACATTTGAATCTGTATGTTTCCACTGAACAACCCCATGATCTAAAAAACCACAAAAATGTTTTTGCAGGTATTTCAATCCAACCTCATACATAATATGGTGAATATACACATCGCACCAACATTAATTCACCCATCGTTGTCACATTAAACAAAGAAAAACTACCTTTTGAGTAGAAGTTATACTTGCTTTTTGGCTTCTGATTGGCCGAAACCTACCAAAACAAACATTTCTGTTAGCATGTCTCCTCCCTTCCAACAGACACACCTGACGGCTAATGTTCTTCCTGAAGGCTGATGTTGCAGCAGCATTCTACTCCAAACGCCACTGCTGTGCATCAACTCAAACGTGTTCTCACTTGTAATGCCACATACAGTCCACAAACAATACTCTAACTTCAGTACACAGGGAACTCTTCTTTACTTCCTGTGGAATGTCAAGGAAGGAGACAAACCACATGGGACACTTTTTTTTTTTGTTCATTTCTCGCCCGCTACAAAGTTCTCAACTTCCATAAACGAAAAGACACGGCAGTCAACGTGCGTTCAAAGATAAGACCTACACAACAGTAAAGTTTTCAGATCAGCCACGTCTCCCCATTAAAGCGTGAACACAGCATAACAGCTACTAGCCTACTTTTGTAACTGGAAGTCAGCGTTCTTTCAGATTTTCACGATTTTCTTTCTCACCCACTGGCAAGCCTCTGCATATCAAACAAAAGCAGCGACTGGTTTCAATGACAACCGAGGAATAGGCAGAGAGAGGAGGGACAAACTACACCAGAGTTAATGTGAATAATTAGCTGAAAGAGGAAAATGAAAAAAACGCCAAATATAACAAAAAATAGCCCAAATTATGACAAGTTGCAAAAAGTCATTTCCCCCACACAATATCATAAAAATAAATCGTCCAATTTGGCTGGAATACGCCCAATCTGTCAACACGTACAGTTGGAAGGGTGTGAATGAGGCAAACTTAGTGGGTGGCGCAAAGCAAGTTGATTGACAGAATGTGCTTGTTGGGAAATTACAATGAAAATCGGTAAATAAATAAGTAAATAGGAAAATAAATTGGGAAATATATATATGGAAATAAATAAATAAAAATAAGTAAATAATTAAATGAATTGCACATACATTTACATTTATATATTCATTCCCAGATGTATTTATATCCAAATTATTTTAATTATAAATTTTTATATTTCCACATTTACTTATTTTTTTAATTTATTTATTTATTATTGTGGCACTCTGTGTTCTATAAGCAGCACTGTTACTTATAGAACACAGTGTTTTCAACATGAAGAGATTCAACACCAAGCCTTCTGGTGCACAGGGGATAAATAGAAAAGAGACGGATAAAAAGACATGAGGAGAAAAAAGGGGCAAATACAGAGGCAAGTCTAATGACTGTTTCTGTTTATTGACATTTATTCAATCAAAGGTATAAAGCTAACTAGCTAGCTATTTACATCGGCTCTTGATATGGATGAATTTGTAGCTAACGTAGGCTACATGTTTTTTGCAGAAAGAAACAGAAGACTGATGTTGTGATCTCATGTAGCGTGAAGGAATGTATGCAATTAAAAGTAAAATTGTGAGTTACAGAATAAAATAAAAAAGTTATTTGCGGAAAAAAGAAAACAAGTGTTGTAATATAGTTAGTGAAAATATTGTATGTCTTTATTGTGGTAAATATGATAAAATAAACGTGATGAAAACCTCCGATAAGGGGAGGGGGGGCTGTAGGAGAGTTAAAATACAAATTAAAACTATGAGCCAATGACAGCATCTTAATTTCACATGTAAATAGAAAATAGCACAAAGAGACTGACATGATGAAAAAATATAGCTCATCTTTAATGTATTTAAATGTACTTATTTCCATATAAGATTAGATCATAATTTAGTATTATTGGGCATAGATAAATTGTCCTCCTATAAGGGTGGGTTTAAAAATGATCCTATCCACTAATGTACTGATTCACCTACCATGGCTTTAGCTTTATATGAAAGCATCTCAAATCTCGCCAATATAGGTCTTTGAAAAATTATAAAAGTTCTCTGAAATGTTCACAAATAAAACATTTTATTTTAGAAAATGCCCTGTGTGAGGTTGTGTAGAAATGCAGGAAATTAGTTATAAAAGGCTCAAAATTTTCTCACCATCTACAGGTCTTGTCTAAGGCAACAATGCCAGACCACCTTCAACCCAGAGACGTTATAGTATCACTTGTAAGAGTACCAGAAATTACGATAAACAGTATTTTGATGTTGTTGGGTCACAGACATCAGGAAATCATGGCATGCAAAGCATATGCAACCAAATATAAAAAATTATTACGTTATTCTATATATAAATGCAGGGGTTCTAATAATTGTGGCACACATGGTTTTGTTAAAAATAATTATTTCTTGATGAGGGATTTTTTTATTTTTTTTATTTACTTCAATAAAAGGTTGGATTTTTCTCATTTTATAACCCTTTTTACTCATCTTTATGAGGGGTGCCAATAATAGTGGAGGGCACTGTATGTGGCTATTGCATAAGAAAAACTGAACAATAGTACAATGTTCCAACAAAAAAAAAGAATGTTTGAATACACAGGCCAATCTATCCATGTTAACTAATCATTATAGTTGCTACAGTAAAATGTATTCATTAATTAGTTTAAAAAACATACACCACTCCCCATGCATTTTTGGTGATGATGTTTACATCAAACAGGACTGACAGAACAGAAATACAACCGGGAACTTTGCAAGTTGATTAGTCTGTATCTTCAGAATAATAGACCTATTAGTGCGATATCTTTGTGCCCACCAACGAGTTCACCTAGATATATCCGTAACAAATACTTCAACACAAACCTTGAACAATGCTTTTTTTTTTGCAGTTAATATATTTGAGGGTTATTTAACATCAATGACACCAATAAAATATGTCCGGAGCCAAAAAAACATAATTAAAATACTGTTTACTGACTGGCGGATGATCAGTAAACACAAAAGAAACATATTCTGGGTTAATTTAATACTGAAATAATCTTGACAGCAAATACGTCGACATATACAGATCCACAATGATAAAGTGTGTCGTTTTCTATAGATTATTCAAACCATGCCTCCGCTGTTTGTGATATTGCAGTTCTTCTACCAAAACAGAACATAAACACTCCCGCAATACGCAGAAGCGCACTGACTCGGAAAGACAGGATGTTAAGTGTAAAAAAAAACAATTAATTACTAATTAGTCATAAAACACAAGCTTTCACGCATGAAGACATCCCCAAACTGTGTACAACACACATCCTTACCGTGAAAAAGCCAATCCTGCACAGAGCAAACGAGAGCTGCACGCGCTCAGACATCATCCACAGCAACAGCGTTACCCCCGACAACAAACGAGCCAGCCAGGGTAATTGAACTGGGCCAGAAGGGGGAAGGCAGAGAGAGAGAACAGCAGCGAGGCAGGTAATCACACTTAGTCAACGTGAGACCCAGCGCAGCAAAAGACATGCAGCAGTCCTCAACTTCATCTGAGAGACAGAGACTATGAGAAACAGAAAGAGGGGGAAGAGAGAGAATCTGTTCACACTGCTTAAAACAAGAAGAGTCAAGAACTTTAAATATATATGTTATAGGTAACAATATTCTTATTTTGTAAAATCAGACACAAATAAATAACAATCACTGCAGTCCCCCTTTTTTTCTAATAGAGTACTGTAAAACTGAACAGAAATGTAGTGAAAATCAAAATGGCCGATTTATTTGACTGGATTGCGGTCGGTGCACAATCAAAGCGCATCAAAAGTTACTTTGAACATAAGCATGGTTTACTGCACAAACAGCCAACGGTAGCACTGGAAATGCTGCAACTTATGGTTTGGATGATGTAGCAAAAATAAGTGACCAGTTCTTCAGCACCTAACGTCTTTTTAATAAGTTGAGTAAGTAACCAATTGCTTTCAGAAGTTATACATCTACAGTAGGTGTCAGTAAACTGAAGACACAGAATATCTAACATGTATGAAAACCCAGTGAAAAACTAAAACTCAAAATAGCAGCTTACTGAAATGGAGCTGTCAACAAAACTAAGAGAACAGCATTGTATGTGGTATTTGGTTATTTCTTTTTAGGCATAATAAAAGTATTTTGTACATGATGCCAAACTACATGATTGTTGTGTCACAACATAGAACATTATTATTTTGTAAATATTATGTATATCACAGAAAGATAAACTGCAGTACTAAATAAATAAATAGTACTAAATAAATAAATGCATTTTTAAATTAACCCAGAAATTTCCATGAATCTATTATCCCAAAGAAGCACATTACAAATGTGTTATCACCCAGTTAATTAATACATGGAAGATGGAAATCACACCCCGCTACCATCATTTGAGACCCATGACACAAAGTTAATCTTCTTATTCAAAGAGACTCAAAGATGGACTCCTTCGGCATGCAGAAACTAAGTGCGGTAAAATCAATAGTCTTTGTATATTTGTACTGTTGATATTAGCCCAGCACCTTCAATAATAAACGTCGTCAAAGGTTTCAGATGGAGAGATATGGACATATTGGGTGCCTGTGGAATCAGGGGTTGCAGGTCGCTGTTAATGTCCCATTGTTTTGAAAGTCATTCCTCAGTCCAGCTCACTGTATCCACAAGCAATGTCATTCCACCCCACGGTGCTGGGACGTTTGCGACAACACACAAAATCCCAACTCTAATTCATACAACAACTGACCTCTTGGTTTCACGCTGAAATCCCATCTGTTGTTCTCAGGCCAGATCCAAGCAAGTCACGCCTGGTTTAACGTTTCACCCAGCACTATTGTCTGGGTCAATCTGAGACGGATGTTGTTTTTGAATCCCCGCCAACTAATAATGCTCTAAAATTCCAGAAAAGCCACTTGCTAGGGTCTCCATAGCCAGTAGTTTGTTTCTCAGGGCATGTTATTAAATCGCCATGTCTTCTTCACAATTGGAAACAATGTGAAATTAGCTGATCTGAGGTTGCCAATTTAAATTGCCTTAATAGTAGGCCGCATAAATAAATGGAACTAAAAATAAATGGAACTACCTGCAAAATGCACATATACAGTGAGCACCAAAATTCATTGGACAGCGGCACATTTTTTGTTATTTTGGTTCTGTACTCTAGCACTGAGTTTGAAAGGATACCTAAAAGGATGAACCGTTTAGAAATTATAGAACCTTTTGTACATAGTCGTCGTCGTCCGCCCCCCCAGTTTCTGGCATCAAACAATATTGGACAGTTTAAATTAATGTAGAATAAAGTAATTATTTTAAATATTTGGTCACATATCCTTTGCATGCCATGACTTCCTGATATCTGTGACCCAACAATATCAAAAAACTCTTGATATCTTATTTTCTGGTACTCATTGTATCCTTTCAAACACAAAGTGCGAGAGTACAGAGTCAAAATTTAAAAAAATGTGTCCCTGTCCAATAAATTATGGTGCTCACTGTATATCATTCCCAATTCATTATTCTCATTACAATTATACATTTCTGGGCAAAACCAGTTAAAGTAATATCCATTCAAATATTGAAGGTTTTGATTCCTGGAAATATGGAAATATCATCCCCGACTGTGTTGCCTTTAAAAAGTATTGCATCATGCCAGCCAGTTAATACCTTTCAGACCATGAATATGAAACATTGTAGTGTAATGTAAAAATTATAATTGAATTTAATACTATAATCTTAATATGGCTCAATGTTTTAGTTATAAATGCTGTTAAGATGTAAACTACTGTGCAGGGCACATTCAAATTAAAATTGGGTACTGGATTTCCCGATGGGGAAACCAGTGCCAGTGCTGTCACACACAGTGCCAAGGGCAGTTAATCTGATTTTAATAAATTAACCGTTTCATGTCCATAATCACACAAGTATTAGGCTAAATACCAAATGCCTTGTACAGGGAAGAGTTCTGATTTTATGTGCAAACTGCACATATGTACAAGATAATCACTTACACTCAATTTGTTGCTCAATTTTTTACCATTTGAATACAAGGCAACTGAAATTACATTTCACAGCCATTGCTTAATTTCTGGTTAAATAACCTATATGTGAGCATGGAGCATGTACTACTGATGTGTAGTGAGCATTCTGGCACAAAATGGCTGCCGTTGCATCACCCAGGTGGGTGCTACACATTGGTGGTGGTTGAGGTGAGTTTCCCCCTCATCATTGTAAAGCGCTTTGAGTTTGAGAAAGGCACTATATAAATGCAAGGCATTATTATTATTACTGCGATATGATAACTGGCATCATAATAGATAACTCTCCACAAGGATAGATTTATAGGATAACAATTATTTTGTATTGCTCATAAAGTGAAGGTTGTTTATCCTAGTCGAGTACAATGTAATAGGCCTAAATATTGATGCATAAAGAGTCTCAGATTACACTACACACACTTTTTCTTCCACACTTTCTAAAAAGCCTTGTTTCTTTTTAAGAGTTTGCCATGGCAACAGAATAAAAAATTCTTAAGTGCTTAAGAAGCAGGCGGCAGTGTGGTATAATGGTTAAGGAACTGGGTTTGTAACCGAAAGGTTGCAGGTTCGATTCCCAGGTCGGACACTGCCGTTGTACCCTTGAGCAAGGTACTTCACTGCATTATCAGTATATAATATATATGTAATCTATATGATATATATAAAAAAAAAAAAATGATGTGTAAGTCGCTCTGGATAAGAGCGTCTGCTAAAATGCCTATAACGTTAAGAGAACTGACTTTTCAGCTCTGTATATTTAAATTGGGTATTTATGGGGTGGATTCTATAATAATGCACAATAATGGTGCAACTCCTGGAACCAGGATGAGTAATTGGTAGTTCACATACTTCATAACACTGAGTAGAGCTGCACTGTGCAGGGAAGATATTGATTATTCTGAAGGCCGTGCACAGGACTTTGCGATTCAGCTTGCACAGCGTTACCTATAACATCAGGAAAATATGCTCTTAATGTTGGACCTCTCAGGAGACAACAAAATAAACACTATCTTACAATGTGAATGTGTCTCGCTGGTTAAAGGTTATTGAAAAAGAACATGTTACACATTGTCGTGCCAGAAATGTACTATAATTAACCTTCGGAATTGTGTATTGACTTTTTGCCTCAATTGATTTTGAAAAGCCACAGGGGACTCTTCGGATATAAAAGTTCAATTTTTCATGCAATGAAAGCAATGCGTTTATTGCAAAGCACATGCAGAGTTTGAAGGAAACAACACTACCTGAAAAAACACACAATGTGTAATGTCAGAGATTGTTCGTGCCAACAATAAGGGAAATGTTTCCACCCATTAGTTCAAAACGCAAATGTGAAGCAAAATGGCACTCCACTCAAACAAGGCTTGCGTGGTACTTTATTTGACTGTGATTTTCTTTTAAATTTAATTATTAAAATCTGACCATTATGATCAATAAACATACTGGACCTGCAGATCTTAAAGTAGGCTAAATGCTCCTCCTCGCCACCCTGACCACACCCTTAGCCACAGCTCTTAAGTAGATTGAATCCTACATCCCTGGGGGGGTCCTTTATGGTTTTCTTTCGGGTTTCCTGGGGTGGTGGCTCGTCTCGCCATGATAACCTTCCTACTGGAGTACTCCAACGCTCCATACACATCTCCTCCCATGATTTATTATCATACGACTTCTATTCTGACAAAACTCGCCTTTCCGCCATCTGACACTCAGGTTTCACGATGCATCGCAGCTTGCCTGAAGTACATATCATCCTGCATGTCACATCAAGCTCAACCTGGTAAATGGGTAAATGCTTTCCGTTACCTCCATGTCCACCCCACTGCAAGACCTCTCCCTCTCTCTCAGTCTAGATGTTAATCTTCTGTTGAGAAAAGAAAATCAGCCATTTCTTTGGGTAAAGCCGCCGCTATGACAAATTAAGCAGCTCAGTACGTTTATTGCGTCAAGGTGTGGCATATTTTTACTGCAAACACTATAGTTAGTAACCACATTAGGCAAAGGCCCACTTCTTGTGCTTTCTTTTGGTTTACCTGGAGTCATGCTCTGTCAATAAACAATGTTACTTCACTTCTCATGATACTTATGAAGATTATATTCAACTGAAACATGTTAAAATGCTTACTTTTTAAATAACTTCAGAGCAATACCATTTATCCCTGGTGCACACCACAAAGGAAATACACCAGACCAGCACAGGCTGCCTGAAGAACTATAGAGGGATGTGGCCTAGTAGAGTCTTTATAGGTCTATTTACAGCTCCACTGTTCTAAGAGCAAAGAATAGCAGATGCGCTCTTCTCCAGAGTGACTTAGACCAAAAAAAGTGAACGCAGCCATTTATATTTTAATATATGATGTATAGATCTGGATGGGTAAGTTTGCAAGTAACCGTGTACCAAGTTTTCCTACTTACTAGATTTTTTTATTTGAAATTCTATGCAATGCATCCACTTATGTACTGTTAATTTTTACAATGCCTTACTCCAGCTGAATACTTTTGGTTTCAATGAATAACAATCGCTATAATTCAGTTCCAAAACATTTTCATATTTGTAACATTTGTAATTATCTCCTGCTAATTCTTTTTTTGAGCATGTCAAAAAATGGTATTACTCAATTATGTGTATGCTAGCATGTATTTGTAGCAAACGCGTGTACAAATTTATCATGAAGTCAAAAAGGTTAGGCTGAATATTGAGCATAAAGTTAGTCTTAATTAATAACAGCTGCTAGTGGGCTGCACTTGGGACACAAGCTTCCTTTTATGTCATATAACACAACCAGTATAAATTACAGCTGTTCATCCTACACAAAGACTTGCCGGCCATTCCTGAAATATAACTTCTTTCTCTCATTCAAATCTACACAGAACTGACACATGTAAATGGACCATTTTCTTGTAAAATTCCCAGAGAATTAGTTGAGATGTGATTGTTTTTTATCCAGTCATGTTGAGCGCGTCTATATAATTATATCGCTGAAGCAGTAAGCAGCTTGTGACTCATATGACCCGTTGTTTGTGTAACAAATAATGCACTACATGTTGATATTTGCAGTCTGCACATGCCATTGCATCCTTCACAATCCAGACACATTTCTTAGAATACGTTGGTCTTTATGTCAGAACTGCCTCACATACTTTGCAGGAACAGGGGCAAATGACCTTCAGTGCTTGAATGAGCCTAGTTTCATGGGTATCTTCCAGTAAACAGGTCATGCGGACCTAGAAACAGCCATTCTTTTCTACCCATGTTATTAAGCGCTTCAAAGAGGCTGGGCGCATTTGTAAAGTTAAAAGAAAAGAACCGGACGAGTCCTCGTTACTTGCAGCAGCTGTGACTCACAGAACCAAGTCTTAGCATATTGCACCATTATGGGACAGGTGAGACTCTTTGACAAGGTGCCATTAAATTCCATTAATTGCATCGATCACCCAAAGTACATAATTTCTGTCATACAGAAATCTCTTGAAATAAAAGGCAATGGATGGGACTGGCAAGGATTAGTATGAAACAAACCTAAACTCTTTCTGTACAGGCGTAATGCCTATAAACAGTGACGGTGCCAGGAACTTTTCTCTCACTGGGATAAGGGTGGGCTAGGTCAATACATGGGGGTGCTAAGCAAATAAATCAATTTTCATGACTTCCGAGTTATTTTATTGGGAAGATCTCATTTTTTCAATAAAAACATATACTTGGACTAAAATTCCTAGGGGGTCTAAGCAGATTTGTGACGAGGCTATAGCCCACGCTTGCCCCTGTGTAGTGCCCTCCATGCCCATAAAACATACCTCAATGACGTCAAGTTGAATTATTAAGCAAAGAATTGTAACATTTTCACTTTGTTTCTTGAGAAAATGCCTCTTCTAAAAAATCTAATAATGCCGTCTCTCCTCTGTATGGTTCCGTGTGACCACTGTCCTAACTCTCTTCTATGTGTGAAGAAAATTTTGTTTTGTTCATTGGGAGTGTCGCAAACAACAGGAACTTTATTTATAGAAGTAGAAACCACATTTTGTCAATCTTTATCATTAATCATTTGATTGCATCATTGTAATTATCACGACTGGATCAAATGAGTTATCCGGGCATTGAAGTTCACATTAAAATCCCTTTAACTCGGAAGCATGCCACTTTCGTGCCTGGGGTTACAATTGAAAATCACCCAAGCATAAGGTGCGGTCTTGCTTTTCCAAACGCAAGGCTACAGTCGTACGCTGGTCACAGGTAGGCGTCTCTGTGCATGTCTCATCGTAACACACATAATATAGTGCTAATGTAGTTAGAGTTGGCTCAATAGAAACCACACAAAACATCCTACAGTAGCCTACTTAATTTTAGGAAGCCATAAATGCACATATAACTGATACATAAAACAAGACGATGTGTACAGGTAGATAGCCAACAATATCCAGTCCGAGTCCATTTGTTCTTCAAGTCAGGAACGTTAGGCTAACCCAGGGGTAGGCAACCCTGGTCCTAGAGAGCCGCAGGGTCTGCTGGTTTTTGTTTTCACCTTAAACACAGCAACTAATTAGACCAAAGAAACCAGGTGAGGTGAGTTAACTGTGTAATCAACTGCTCTAATTGACCAATTAAGTGGTGAGTAACAACAAAAACCAGCAGACCCTGCGGCTCTCTAGGACCAGGGTTGCCTACCCCTGGGCTAACCGCTCCACAACACTAAAAATAAACAACGAGCTAGTGAGTTAGCAAGCCAATACCAAGTGCAAGTAAAATAAAGTTCCATACCAGATAATCCATGTACTGCGTTAGTAGAGGGTCGATCTCTTCCAAAAGATGAAGTGGTACAGGAAAAGTTGATTCTTTTTTTGAATAGTTTGTGAATAATGGATGCATTCAAATTCTGTATTGATGGCACGGTGCTTTGTATTCCCCGCCTTCCCAGTGGACAATATAAAGTCAATATAATAATTCCGTGTGCTTCTGGTTTCGATATGCCTGAAACCTTGATTATGTAACTGTACTCTACCCCCTGCCAGTAATCTTCTTGCCGTTTTAGCGCGGGTGTTTTTAAGCTGCCCCTTACTTTGATCACAAAGATTCCGTGTTTGGTTGAACAAAATAGCCACAATCTTACAGGAACTATGAAACCCCTCTTTTCTTTTGCGTCGCGCAGTCATCTGATCAAGCACGTGGTAAACTACGTACCTCTATCAGCTGTGAAGCCACGAAACACTTGACACGTGACCAGGGTACGTCAACCGGTTATTGCTTTATTTTGGTAGTTGCTGAAAGGGCACAAGTTTAACATAGGCCTGCGTTGTATCTTTTCATTTAACGAGGCAATGTCTTGATGAATTACTGTAATATTTTAGATCAACTTCAATACGTTGGAGTCTGAAACGGGAAGCTGCATTAGTAGTCTATTATCAAGTTAAATGCTACTTAGACACGGTGTAGCCTATAGCCTACCTCACGTTTTGCAGACCAGAATTACGTTACTAAACTAGTAAACTTGCTAATGTTATATTTCGTTTGTTGACCATTTTTAACCAATAAAATAAACATAAAAATTAAGTGAGTTGAAAATGTCATTTTCGTCAGATAGCCTACGTCCCAACCCGTTGAAGGGAGGGATCGAGCCACACAGGATCTGCTGTTTTTGTTACTAATTGATCAAAGCACCTTAAGTTAACTATTCACCTGATTTATTTTGCCCAAAGAAAATAACTGTAGCATGGCTCATTTTCAACATTTGACTCAAATGGACAATATGTAACGTCACATGAAACCTAGAACACAACCACAAGATGGCAGTCTTTGTCTATTCGTCGCAGTTATTTTGGCCTTCGTAAAACCGAAATCAACTAATTTAGGCATCTATTATTTCGTTTATGTAATTTACAACGTTAGCACCTATTGATGTTTTTCAGTGACGGAAGATTTAATGTGAATTAATTAAAATTACAATTAATTAATGGAATAAACCTGCAAAAATAGGTTTATCTATTCTTTTTATATATACAATGGCATTTCTACCATAGGCTGGCTATCCGGCGTATCCGCCAAGTTAAGGAGCATAGCCCCACCCCAGATCAAACTCGGTCCTGGGGTACTGTGTATGCTGGTTTTCATTCCAATCAAAGATGCAATCCCAGATTTTTTAAATGTTATTTTTTTCTTAATTACGCTTTTCATGTTTAGAGACATAATTAACTTCTTAAAACAATTAAACTTCTTAACTTCTACATTATCTCAGATATGCATACCATGAAGAATAAAAGTCCCATAGCCTATTCACATTTTGGTTAAAATAAATAAATTACTATAATGTTTTAACTGATCAAATTAAAGACTGGTAAATAGGCTAGGCTCCGAATTGGTGAAAGTGTGGATACCTCCACTACCTACATCTAGCCATTTGGTAAATTAAGAATTCAAAGACAAAGCAATTATATGAAGCCGTACCTGCATTGTGTTAATTAAAACACGGTGTTAAGCAAACTAATTAGGAGCCTATTGATTCAACTCAGTCTTTAATTTGATCATAAAAGTTTGTCACCTCTTGTTATGTAATTGTTTTGCAACGGCACAATAAGTAGGCTAGGTGTGACTACAGGAATTCTTCGTGTTGGCCTACGCATAGGCCTAGTTATTTCTCACATAATGTGGTTTACGACGGTAAATAACTTTAACCGTGAAAAGCACAAGAAAACTTTAGAGCTTGTTAAAACGCTGTGATTGCAACCGCACGTTGGAACTAAAACCATCATAGGCTACAAAGTGGTAGGATGGCTACCCCAGGACCGATCAGAGAACCACTAGTCTATTAGGCTATAGTTTGTTGCATTCTTTTAGAATAGCCTACACTCAAGGATGAATTTGGAATCCCCTGATGCATTTCTAGGGTTGGCTGGGCCTAATGTATCCTACCAATTGAAATGTCCCAATCCGCCTCAATAATCCACAATTATGCTATTTACTTTCATTAGAAAGAAATACGCATCAGAAATGAGAAAACGGTGGTCGATTCGTGTTGTCTGGTTGAAGCGTTCAGCAAGGCTCCTCCTTCGATTACTTCAGACTGACTGCTTGTGGCCAGCGCTGGTGCTGCAATGTTAGAAGATCGGATCTGCGGCATCTGGAAAAGGGAATTGCGAGACCTGTAACTTCAGATTAAAAGGGAAGACTGCTGAATCGGGTCCGATTTTTACACAGATTAAGAACAAGAAGGACGGGATGCTTTATAAACTGTCTTGAGACCCACTGGTAATATGCCTTCGGATACTCATAGATTATGAGAAAATAACCAGAGAAGCCGCTCTACGAAGTAATTAGCTAGCTAACGTTAGTTGTGTGAGTTTAGTTCGAGTGGTCGAGTCTCACAGCTAGCTTGCTAGCTAGTCACTGTATTGAATTGTGAGACCACTCTTGTCCCGAATTATGGCGCTAAAGGCGAGGGCTTTGTATGACTTTAATTCAGAAAATCCCGGGGAAATATCGGTGAAGGAAAACGAAATTGTTACCTTGCAATGCGAGCAAGACATAGACGGATGGTTGGAGGGGGCGAACAGTAGAGGGGAACGGGGGCTCTTCCCTGCCTCCTACGTGGAAATTCTCAAGAACGACTCCGTCTCTTCTAATAACAACAGCGCATCTGGTGATGGGCTCCAAACTTCCAGGTATTCCAACGTCCCATCGGGTGGTTATGACGCCTCATACACGACTCAGGATAATGTAACAATAGCTCCTAACGTTACTTCCAATTTTACGACTTTCCCCGTTAGTGCTCAACAACAGCTCAGTTATCAAACCAGTCAAGGGAGCGACGACGATTGGGACGACGACTGGGATGACAGTTCAACTGTTGCGGACGAGCCTGGTGTGGTTGGAGGGAGTTATCGGGATTATGATGGAAATGGACCTTCTAGCTTCAGAGTATCCACCTCAATGCCTCGAGGCGGGGCCGCGCAACAAGCTAAAAGTTCGGCTACTGTCAGTAGAAACCTTAATAGGTTTTCAACCTTTGTCAAATCTGGTGGCGAGGCTTTTGTGTTGGGGGAAGCGTCTGGCTTTGTGAAAGACGGAGACAAGATTTGCGTTGTAATGGGTCAATATGGTCCAGAGTGGCAGGAGAACCCCTATCCTTTTTCCTGCCACATTGATGACCCTACCAAACAAACTAAATTCAAAGGCATGAAAAGTTACATGTCTTATAAATTGACGCCTAGTCACACGCAGAGCCAGGTCAACCGAAGATATAAGCATTTCGATTGGTTGTACGCCAGGTTAGTGGAGAAGTTTCCCGTTATTTCGGTCCCCCACTTACCTGAAAAGCAAGCCACGGGCAGATTTGAGGAAGATTTCATTTCCAAACGAAGAAAAGGCCTGATATGGTGGATGAATCATATGACCAGCAACCCAGTCTTGGCTCGATGTGATGTTTTTCAGCATTTCCTCACTTGCAGTAGTACTGACGAAAAGGCCTGGAAACAGGGCAAAAGAAAAGCGGAGAAGGATGACATGGTGGGTGCTAATTTTTTCCTTACTATCAGCACTCCGGCAGCCCCGCTTGACCTACAGGACGTTGAGAACAAAATCGATGCTTTCAAAGCTTTCACTAAAAGGATGGACGACAGTGTTCTGCAAGTCAATGCAACAGTCAATGAATTTGCCAGAAAGCAGATAACTGGATTTAAGAAGGAGTACCAGAAAGTTGGACAATCTTTTCGAGTGCTCAGCCAAGCTTTTGAGCTTGATCAACAAGCCTACTCTGCTGGTTTAAACCATGCGATCGCATACACAGGGGAAGCTTACGATGCAATTGGAGACTATTTCGCTGAACAGCCCAGGCAGGATCTTGATCCTATAATGGACCTTTTGGCTCTGTACCAGGGGCATCTGGGTAACTATCCAGATATCATCCATGTTCAGAAAGGTAAATCGCAGTATCTTCGTTTTCTTTATAGAAGTGCATAGTATTTTTACTTGGCAAAAAGTATACTAAACTGCAAATTTTTCTAAATAAGGGATTATTGACGCAGATCATCATTATTTCAGTCCAGATAAGACTCAGGAAAAGTGACACTCAGTGAGTTGTGGTAGGACACAGTCATACAAGTGTAATTGTCCACATTGTGTGCGGTAGGATTTTTTGCCAAAATCCACACAGCTGCAACAATGATTTTCTTTGGTTCTAAGCGTGGCTAAATTCCTTTCTCAAACTTGCACAAAAAAGGTGTGGCAATACTTTACCTGCCAATAAATAACTGATCAGCAGAGCTTCTAGGAATGACAGGGGCAACTCAACATATAAGATGACATGCAACTTCAGTTGAATAATCTAATACAATTACCTATGTATTTACATATGTAATGTCAATTAATTTAAATGACTGGACATGTGCTAAATGTTCTGGTAAATGCTCCGTTTACAGTGTGACTGTGCAGGAGTACATCATACAACAAAGTCGCTATCTCAGAAGTGTGCAGAACCCACATTAAACACTGCAGGGCATGAGATTGCAGGTGAAACTAAAATGTCAATGTGAGTGAATATTTTCATATACTGTTGCAAATATAGCACAGAGCGATGCAGAGAAAACTGTCACTGTGAGGCGGCTTTTCTAGTGAGAGCTGTATGGATTGTAACTTCCATCAGTGAACATTTCCTTTGATTCACAAACTTTACGAACGTGACAGACTGCACTGTGTAATATGGCCTGACTCGTGATGTTATTTTTTAAGTGGGCTACATTCAAGCAGTTGTTGAATTGTATGGAGTATGCCATTGAGAACACTGTGTTCACTCCGTTAATGGAATACACATGAAGCTGAGAGTGCGGCGTATCTTAGTGCGCACGCTAATGCTCCAAGAACTACGATGACATTTCATAGAACTTCCAAATTTGGTATAAGTTAGTCAAAGTTACATGTAGAGTATGCCTCTGCTACATACCTTTTTTTTAAATTGCTTTTGCTGTTGATGAGAGGAGGGACATTTGATTAATTCCTCTTACCGATTGGAACTTCAGTGATGTAGGCAGGATTGGTCGGAAGGACATTCCAGGCCTCAGTGTTGCTGTGGCACAACATTGCTGGAACATGACACTAGAATGTGGGTTTCACGATTGTGTCCAAGGGAAGAGGTGGGGTGTTGTAGGCCTTACATGGTAAGGCCTTCCAGTAAAGGGATGCAGTCAACAAGGCTATATAAATGAACCATTGTGTATATGGTAGAAACACATAGGCTATATTCTTAAAGCAATGCTTTCACAAGATTTGTGAAGTGGGGGACATAGGTAGCATCGTATAAGATTCAATGGGGCATGTCCTGCCAACTAAAACTCTCAATCGCTCAGCTGCGCTGTATTCAATCATGCATTGCCTCGTGAAACTTCCAGCCAGTCACCTCTGCCCTAATTCTAGACAGTGGGGTGCGTCACTGCACTGAGAACGAGCGATTTGGATAGACACTCCAAGCACAATACGCATTATTCATTAAAGGCCCTTTATTATTTTGTGTTGGCTGTTCATCCTCTGTGGGCTGCTTATTTGCGCATAAATATCACGTGTCATGCCAGCCTTTATTAGCGGATGCTACTGTATAGCTCTAAAATGTAGTTTATTTGGGCTGCGCTTCACAACCACCCACCACTTCCTTAAGAGAAACACATTCGAGGGAACAGAGTATGGAGATCTGTGAACCTGGTTATGATGATGGATGGCACATCCCTTGTCAGTGATTGCTGTTGTCATTTAGTATATTGTCGTGGGACTTGACTGTATTTAGTGATAATCAAAGCATTATGGGAAATGTAGTCCCGTATATGTCAAGATTACGCAGATTATTCATGTGCTTTCACACATTGATACGGAAGTTGTGTTTTGGAAGTGTTTCGAGAGCGCCGCAGGGCCTTGACTGTCGGAGGGAGTGGACGTACGCATGTTGTCTTAAACATTGTCTGGCTGGCCCCCTTTGAATGTTCATGACAAGCCTGGAGCACTTATGTGGCAGTCTCCAAGGACAGCACAAATGCACTATTAGTCCACATGACTTGTGCCACTGGCCCCTGCCTAGCAACAGAGGACTCATTGGTTGTCAAGGGGAACTTGAGAACATATTGTGGTCTGACATTTATATATTTATAAAATGGCATTTAAATATATTTACGCTTACAATTTTTATGACCCGTTATAGAGGCCCAGCGAGCAAATCACATGACCTGGCATTGAGTGCCAATGAATTCCTGGCTTGCATTCACCTGAGGCTCCCAAAAGGGGCTGCTTAAGTCGCTGTACAGTTCAGAGTTAAATAATGCAACGACTGCCGAGAGCTTCGGTATGGTTTCTGCCTCGGAGACGATTGATGAAACTCAACACACCTTGTTTTCTTCGGAAGCTGTGGTGTTTCTTCTGTGTGCTGACTATAAACATCTGTCCCTGGCATGCGGGCATTTCACTGCTGAATGGGATTTGAAGCAGCAGTATTGTTTGCATTCTTCAGTCTGCCACATTTTAAAACGTATTTTTTTCCACATCTTGCCCTTAAACTAAACGAAGCGAGTTCTCAGTATCACTTTCTGCTAGCTGCAACCTAATCTCGCTCGCCCTGGAGAAATGGGATCCGCGAGAAAATACAAATTGAGGAATTAAAATGAATGGTTTCACATCGCATGCATTTTTTTTCTGGAGTCATATCATTTGGTATTTTAAGAAGTTTTTGTTTCCTATGTGTGAATGTAAAATTGTTAAACCTGAATAGCCCGTCTCACAATATTCAGTTCCGTAGTCACAATTGATCTGATTGGAGGAAATTGATAATGATGTATAGGCCTATAGCCCTCCATTTGCTCAGAAGTTTACTTAAATTACAGTTTATTACGGTTTCATTGCCGTGTGTAAATATGAATATATCTATGGAAGACACGAAAATTTTAAAAAATGATTCATAACTGGAGAAGACGAGGCGCCCAAATCGATGACAGTTTTTTGTTGTTGTTGAATTTCCAGCTTATCAAGAATGTGTTGCCTTTCTTGCTCCACAAAATGCCATCAAATTCATGATCAAAATCAGAAATGTGGAAATGTGCAATTCCCATAGCCCGAGGACACCCCACCCCAAGTGGTCTAAGGTGGATTGTTTCCCTTTGCATCCAGGTGCAAATTTGTGCAGTCATGTCACTGAGAGGTTTCACGTATTGCTTCAAACAAACCTACTTGCACTTCTGTTCCAATAAACCAGTCGGATGCACTAGAAAGTGTCTTTAATCTTTGGTCTGCCCAGCCGTTGGCTGATGATCACAGAATGCAGAATGCAGCAACATATCAAGACTCCAGTGAACCCTGTGCAAATTTGTCAGACTAGTTTGATGTTCATCGCATTATTTTCATCTTTGTATCATGTCTGTAGATGAGATTATATAAATTTTGACCACGCCGTAAAGTTGCTTCACACTTTATGGATCAGAGTTGCAGGTGGAATGAACCTTTTTATGGTTGCAGTATGAGCTGCAGATTATTCTCCTGAATATTACATCGTAAACAGAAAATGCGCGTCCGCATTCTGCGATTGCTGTGCTTTAATGGGGTCACAAGCTTTCACTGGCGTGGTGTTGTGTAATCCACATTACGTAACGGAAAATGCTGCTTTGGAGCAGAAGGGTCAGTGCAGTATGGTTGGCCTGACTCGCAGTGTGAAGTCTCTAGTCTGTCCATTGGGACTTCACCCTCATGTCAACCCAAAGTGAATCATTTTCAGGGCGTGTGCTTTGTGAATGCCTCCAATCTCCAGAGCTTTTCCTTGTACGTTGACTTACTGAACTTAGTCATGTTTCTTTTTTCTTTTTTTTTTTAGATTTAAGACCAGAGAGGTTCAATCCGCCTCAATGGATAATTAGCCTACTTTTGCCCCGTCCAAGATTTTGATGTTGATGAGGATTAATGGAATCTTTTTAATTATTTTTTTTTAATTTTCAGGACTTTTCAAAGTCCTCCTCGCTGGAAAAGTAAAGATGTAAAAATCTTAATAAACAAGGGAATTTGTTTGCGTAAGCCAGCCAGTTTCGTATCCATGGGAACACCACTGGCATCCACATCAGCCATTGGCCAAAACACAGAGACCTGAGTAAAATATGATTGATATTGGTCACTGGAATCAAAATACAGGCATATGGACCATTCTGTTATTAAAGTAGCTATAGCTACCTTTGTAATAATGGGGCAGACAGAGATCTGTTTAAACGGTTAAGCTAGATGCTGCATTACGGTAAAATGCACTGCATTTAGGGGCTGGTTAAATAAACCGTGAAACCTGCATGGAAGGATGCCAGCCTGTGTCCCACCATCAGCATATCCCCTACACAGCATTATGTCAGGGTGCTGTAAAGTAGCATGGACAATGTGGAAAATTACTTGGTGAAGTTTATTTTATTTTTTTGAAATGTAAAAAAAAAAAAAAAGACACAGCAGCAGATGTTTCAGTCACAAGGCCTTCTTCCATGCTGTTTTCCCAAGCATTGCACAGTTGCTTTTCAAGGGAAGTGCGCTGATTCACAGCAGTATTGACTATTTGAGATGATTGCAGTCACACAATTGGCTATTATGAGTGTACAACCAGGCATGTTGTTTTCGCACAAATTGTTGTCTGTGTCATTTGCCTTAATAAAGAAATGGACAACATCTATTAATCTATTAATATTAAAGTGTACAACATGACCCTTAAACAATGAAATGGCCTATTTGTGATTGCTTTAGTTTTCCACAGCTCTGTGTTCTGGGAGCCATGAGCACATATTACTTACTGAAGCTCCAGTCCCCTATTATAACTGCAAATAGCTTTTCACAGAAAACCTTTGGACATCATGATAGATTCGGTTTTTTACACGTTTGGGGCCTGATGTTTCCAAGACCTTTCGCATGTACAAAATCTTTTAGCACACACAAAACCATAACACGACCAATCATTGGTTGTGTTATTAGGTTTGCGTTTGCTGAAAGGTTTTGCAAATGCTAAAGGACTTAGTAAACCAGGCCCTTAGCGATTTTTATTGAACTTGACCAAAAAGTGGGGTGAGATGAATTTTAATAAGAACCTTGTGTAAAGACTATCTGTACTTTGATAATGAGTATCTACAGGTACTATCTGTCCTCAAATTCTGCACTGCACTGTAAAATTGTTTACTCGCTGGGTTTAAACATCCAACAGTATCTTCTCAGCAGACATTTTGAGCTTTATTTTGTTGTCCAATTCTTATAGATGGTATTTAAGCTAGGCGAGCATTGTTTATATTTGACGTTATCACTGGAATCCCACGTGCACACTGAAAGCTCTTTCCGTATTACTAAAAATAGATTCGGTGCTCATTCACATGCGACTCGGAATGAACATTACTGGAAATCAATATTTAGTTTGCGTCAGGCCAAATAGACAATTAGGCCGAACCTATAAACAACAGGTGAGAATTTATTCACATTGTTCATTCATACATTTTCACTGTGCACCCCTAAAGCCTACAACATATTGCATACTTTCTGTGCACCCCTAAAGCCTACAACATATAGCATACTTTCTGTGCACCCCTAAAGCCTACTACATATAGCATACTTTCTGTGCACCCCTAAAGCCTACTACATATAGCATACTTTCTGTGCACCCCTAAAGCCTACTACATATAGCATACTTTCTTGCAGTGTTTTTGTCTGTAATACGTTGCACGTTAAATTTTTCTGTGGAAGTGGTATTAACTGATGTTGGTGGAAAACTAAATTTTGGTCACACTTTAAACAAAGTCTCCATATGAAGGCTTTATATAGCATATATAAAGCCTTCATAAACAAGACATAATGGCTTCATAAATCATACATAAGCAAATGTCATGCTTCATAAAGGGTGACATAACACTTTCGTATGCAACATGTTGTGCCAAATGTGACATAACCAACAATGTCACCTGGCTAATGGCTAAACATTATACTGGGTGACATAAAACAAGCTTATATAGGAGGCTAGGCTAACTGTGACACATCTGGCATAACATGTTGCATAAGAAGGTGTTATGTCACCCTTTATGAAGCATGACATTAGCTTATGTATGATTTATGAAGCCATTATGTCATGTTTATGAAGGCTTTATATAGCATATATAAAGCCTTCATATGGAGACTTTGTTTAAAGTGTGACCAAAATATTTATTCACCACAGCAGACCTGAACCGTATGGATCTGTTTTCTGTTGCTCACACTTTGGTCACTCTTGTTAGAATCAGTGTGACTAACCTTCGGTCCTCTCTTGGCCCGCAGGAGCACTGACTAAAGTGAAGGAGAGCCAGAAACACGTGGAGGAGGGCAAGATGGACGGCCCTCAGGCGGATGGCATCAACGAGCGCTGCAACATCATATCCTTCGCCACGCTGGCCGAGATCCAGCACTTCCACCAGATCCGCGTGCGAGACTTCAAGGCTCAGATGCAGCACTACCTGCAGGAGCAGATCGGATTCTTCCAGAAGATTACCGCCAAGCTGGAGGAGGCCTTGCAAAAGTATGACAATGCCTAGGGCAAGGCATGGTGCCTCCACCTCATCCCCAACGCAGTGTCTTTCAATCTTCATATAGACAGAGGAGATTAGCAAGTACTGCTTCAGCAATACAGGGGAGACATAGGGTGCATACTTTCATCCACGTACCCATCACTTTTATATGAATGCTTTCCAGTTGCTTTCTGGATTCATATCTGATGGCCATTCCCTGAAGTGTTCTAGAGTTGATAAGAAGATGATACATTTTATGTTATAACCCCTCATCAAACAGACTTTTGTAAAGCTAATGGAGTTTCTATGGTTTTAAGGTGACTGGGCAACAGCTTAGCCAAGAATGGCTTTCAACCCAGCAGTGGTTATAGCTGAATAGGTAGTTGCCAGTTGTGCTCAGCATATTCATGTATTAGAAGTAAATAGCATGCACCATGAAAGCAAGTTATAGCTTTGCTTACTCTACCAATGTTACTTTTGTTATTAGCCTTATCACAGTGATTTTAAAGAAAATGTTTATGAGATTATGTGTGTATCCAGCATCCAGATGGACTCTCAGATTAATAGAAAGACTTTAAATCTTTGTAACCATTGATTGGCCTTCCACCTCTGCCTTGGGTACTCCCATGCAGATACATTGAGCCCTCAAAATTTTAAAATGAAGTGTTTACAAGTTCCGAGCAGACCAGCTAATATCACTCTGTGCCTTGTAACTACATCTTTAAAGTATCTTTTATAATTTTACAAAGATATTTTTTCAGTTTTGTTTTACTGTCTCCATCGTACATTCCCATCCTGTAATATTGTGTCGGAGTTGAATGAGGGCAATTTCCTGGCTGTCCAGACCACTTGAGAAGGACCCCCCTCCCCCGGGCTGTTGGCATGGTGTTTCTCAGATACTGTACCTACCCCCTGTGAGTCACATCCAGTGAGAATGGGGGAAATTTCAGGGAAAAACAATAGCTCTCGACAGGATTATGTGTTCATCCCTTGGAATCCCAAAGGTTGAACTTGAGAGATCTGTGTGTGACCCGAGAAAAAAGGACCGGGACAAAGGAGTGGAATACCGAGACTAAGGTGGGCTTTTTTTTTTTCTTCCTATCAGCAGTCAGACCATCGTTGAACAAACTGTTGATACCCTCATTGCAGGAACTCAGACAAAGCCTAATGTGTTTAGCTCGAGGGAATGTTTCCGCGTTTCACTTCCTCCCACTATAAAGGGGTGAACACGGTCCCTCTGAGGCAAGGTAGCTACATGGCCATTTGAGTCAGGGGTTACTTGTATTTTTTTTCCCGAACAGTTATTGCAATATACAGCTCCCCGCTGTAGTTTTATTATAATTCATAGTACTGGAGATATGAAACTTGTCTTAGTGTAGAAGCTGGAAAAACTAAGCAAAATAAATCTTCTTGTACAAAGATGCCTCAACCTTTTTATTGCCTTTATCCCTCTGCCGTCTGATAGTCCCATACACACATTGTGCTATACAATTGTGCAAACCGTTACATAAAATGAGGTATAGAATAACTTTTATTTCCTGCAAGGGAACTTCAGTTGTAGTCCCAGCAACAACAAACACAAACAAACATATCAAACAAAGACATCCAACAGAATCATTAAATCAAGTGCAATACAGCCATGATTAAAAATAGCCCCCGCTGTCCCGAGATGTCCAGTGTCACCAAGCAGTCCGACACACAAACTACGCCTCCACGACTCTCCTCCATACACGCAGCGCCGCGGTCTCTACACCGCCGAAACGGAGCACCGAACTGCGTCAATCTTCCCAGTCGTCTCCTTACTCCTCCCCCGCATTATGTTCTCCTTCCCTGGTTGCCTTTTGGCGATTGCCTGCACTCCCGGAACAGTCCCGAGTCCGACATCTTCAACTCCGGTGAAGAGCGATGGTAACTTTGTTGCTGCAGTCTGCAGATCCAATGGACATTCCCGAGCACAAACAAAATTATATCGACTAGACAATGCGTCAATATTATCAAAACGAGCAGCAGGAGTGCCCTGAAAAATCTCCAGCCCGCTTCCCCGTCCCACTACAGACACACAGAGCATGAAAAAAACAAAGACAAAAGCCCGACACAACAAAACACATTCAAATTAACAAACACAAACACGAGAGACAGCTGGACTACATGTCGCCATTACAGCGCCACGTGATGATTCTTAACATTTTTAATTGATCAAATTAAAGACAGGTGAGTCAATGGGCTCCTAATTAGTGAAAGTGTGGACACCTGGCCACTAAAACGAACTATTTGGTAGATGATGAAAAATTGAAAAAGCCCAAATTATAACAAGCCTGCATGGTGTTAAGTTTAAAGAAAAATTATGAAAACTTAAATATATTTTCAACAACCTGATAAATTGAGCAAGAGATTGGCTGGGAAAAAAACACCATACACAGGGGTCCCCAGGACCAAGTTTGAGAACCTCTGGTTTATTGGATCAAAGCTGTTTGTAGGTGCTGACTCACCATACATAGTTGTATTCCTTTTGATCACAGCCCATTAAAATATAATCACAGCTTTTAACATTAAAATAGAAAGCAAGTAAATCTGTTATGCAATTTGTGTTATAAACTAGTGTTATAAAACAGCTCAGAATAATTTTATGTAAAAAGGTTTTTATTTTATTTTATAAATTTGGCTCTTTCGTTGCACTGTATCATGTACTATTGCATGTTTTCTCGACCCTTAATATGCTTGGGACTGTTCAGTTTGAGGGAGTCGGATTAACCTTAGGTAGCATATTATAGAATACATAAACACGAGGTGCGCTGTACTTAACTCTACATGACTGTCAGACCGTATGCTTATGTCCGGTCTGTTTATGGTCCTTTGGAGAGTATGCCGGCATGAAAGCAGTCATGAGCTGTCTGTCTAACAACTTTGTGTGATCACTCTGTGCAGCCCTCTGACAGGGTTGCCAGTTAGAGGAAGCAGAAGTAGAGGATGGAAAGATGTGCTATTACTGTTATAAATAATTGTAAACGGACTCAATTGGTAGTGTTTTTTTTTTTTTTTTGGCTACAGAGACTATTTAGTGTGTCATTCCAGTAAACAACAGACATCTATCCGATATCCATCCAGTTATGTTGTGTCACGACTGCAAAAAATAGGAAATGTACCACTTAACTGTTTACATTAGGTTGCGCACTGGTGGATAGTAAGCCCAAGTTTAAAAAAAGTTGTGTGAAAAAGAGAAGCCACTAGTGTGGTCAGAAAAGGTAACGTGGCAATGTCATGCATTTAGTCTGAAGGTAGCTCATGAGAAATGCTTGATGATGTCACGATGACACCGCAGACGATGTGGAATATCGTCCATAAAGCCGGGGCTGCACGGTCATGTAATTGTGGTGGTGTTTGGGAATGGATAATGTCCATATGGTAAAGACTGATCTTTCAGTTGACCACACTGTTGTTGCACAAGCCATTGGAAATGGGCTGCAGGCCAACGCTTCACTTTTAAAATAGAAGAATAGACTGATCGAATAGAATAGATCTAGATTGAGGGACAGTCTTCCTGGCATTTCATTCTTAAATATGTGATAGAACATTCCTCTTCGAATTCCCTAAGAATGTCCATAATATCTTTAAGTCAATTAAAGATAACAGGACTCGATCTAAACATTGACATCAGTTTGTAAAACGTATTGGTGCTAGTCTCATGTATACCCTGATTATGAGTACATGAGACTGCACACAATTCTAGGTAAATCTTATGAAACATAGTTATTTGATGGTAACTGTGAAACTGATAATGTAATTGATGGTCAGGTTTAACAAGTATACAATATGATGATGTGAGAGCAACCCCCCCCCCCCCCCCCCCCCCACCCTCTTGAGAAAGTGAGAAAGGTATGTAAGAAATAAAAATAGGAAGTTTCATAAGATTTACCTAGACTTGTGTATTATGTTTTTTTAATTAAATCGACTAGACTTGGCATATAAACATGGCAAAAAATTAATAAATATTTCAGCTTTAAATCTAACTTACACTTAAGTCACAAAACATATTAGAAGCTTAACAGAGCTGATAATATTGTTAAAATCGTATTCAAAATGTTTGCGCAAAAACTGCAATTTTTAATTTAAGCGAGCAACTATTTCATACCAAACATGGTCTTCACTAAGAAGTCTGTTGGAAAGAATGGTGGCAAATATGTTTTGTCTGTAATGCCATTTAAGTCCAACTTTGATAATAGAGCTCTGCTTCTAGCCTCTTGGCTCTCTGAAATATGGCGTTTGGAACAGGCCGGGAACACTGCATGCAGTCCATAGAAAGAGGTGCTCACATGTTTACATACGCCTCCTCATATTTTTCATTGTGTAGATCATTTAGATGTAAGACGACAGCTCGCAGTTTCATGGAACGGAGGGGGAATACGCCTAAATGACATCTTGATTATATGGCCAGCAAGACTGTGTAGTGTTTCTGTGGGGCATTTTAGGTAGTTCGCATTAATTCATAAACATGTGGGCCGCTTGCCCAGAATGGAACACACTGTTTCAGATTGCCTCTCCATAACTGCTGGAAGAATATCATTAACAAACTGTAAATAGACATTAATTGGTCCTGTTTTATTAATCGCAAATAAAAATGCTTATATTCAATGTATATGTAGTTCATGTGCAACTCTGTAGTTCTCTGTCCTGACTCAACCTAGGAAAAGGTTTTATTCATCCCTCATGAAAATAATTAGGAAAACCCCTTGTGGCAGGCGTCATTTGTGTTCTGTCTCGCTCTCGAGCTTGCCTCTTCCTGTTCAGTCTCGCGCTTACCACACACAAAAGCATCTGCTTATTTGTAATAATGTTACAAATCTTTATTTTTTTCTTTTTTTTCTTCTCCTCACAACACTGTAGTTCTGTGTCTCAAGACCAGTTGAAACAATGTTCTTCAATCAAAACAAAGTCTTCTACAAATTAACTCCTTCATCTATTTCCATGCCGTGTTCATCTCGTTGTTTGTGTGAAGATGAACATCTTCAACAAAGTCAACAAAGGACAACTAAGGCACACTGTATACAGGATCAAATAAATACTCAATTTGAAAAGTCTCGGTTACATTGGGTTACATGTTTACTGATTTTGGCATTTAAGCAGAGATATGACGTGTCCTGATTGCTCAAATCTCACGTTCTGTATTTGAATCATCTATGATTGTTCCACTTCAGAGGAACTAAAGGAAACTGGCTTAACGGCACAGTTGTTCAGTTGCCAGGGGTGTTGTGATCTTACGACTTGAGGGCAGCACTTCCTTAATAAATTATTCTGACAGTATTTATAAGGACAGGACCCTGTTGAGACTAAGCAGACCAATTGGACTATGGAGCATTATAGCTAGAGGCTATAAGAATGTGTCGGAGAATTATCCGATGGAATGCCTTCCAGTTCCAAATGCTTTGCAACAGCAGGGAGCCAAATGTTTTTGCTCGCAGCAAACCTGCCGATGTCGGCTAGAAATGGGGAGTGTGTTCAGTATGCGTTTATTAAGTGTTGAGGATTCTATTCAGTGTCTGAGGAAATTCTGGCAGGATTATAACGGCAGTAGGGTTGCAAAAGTGGCCAATATAGATTTTTAATGAATGAATTGAAACGGGAATGATTCCAGACTTCGGATATTCACATTTTCCAACACCAAGAGAAATGTATAAATGGAAGGCAGCTTTTGGGAGAGAGATTGTCTGGATTTTGCCAATTTTCCATCATTCTTATTATGCCATGCTTTAAGGAGGGATATGTCTATAGGGCTGTGAATAGTTCTTATAGTGTGAGTTTATGAATATTTGATGACCTATCCGAAAGGATACCACAATGTGCTGTTTCATGTCGTCACTATTTATTGCTAAAATATATTAAATTAACCTATGGTTTTGATTCACAACATATTGTATTGGCTCAAGCACTGTGTACAAATCAGTAAGTGCTATAAGGGATTTTTCGTCTCGGTTTCATCTGTGAACAGAATGTGGCCACTGGCACAACCACCAGCAGCAGAGCCATCTCACAACAGCTGCGTGTAGGGAGCTAAAACATCTTGTGAGTGTGGACTGTTAGGCATATATTGCTGATCTCATACTACGCACATTATTCTCAAGTTTCAGGGACAATTTGGCATGCACACACACAAAATTTGGCTCACATTCAGAGCAAATGACGGACACAATGGTGCTATCAGCATGTTTGAGGAGACCGAATCGCTGACACAACATGAAATGCTACATGCAGTGGAATTGCTCTTGGTCAGTGGGTGGGTCAGATATTTGATATTGTGAGAGGCTGCAGACTGGAATATGTGTCATAATTTCCTCTAACCTTGGTAAACATCTTCACTTTCAGTCTCTCCCACTTCAATAGCAAACCCTGACCAAATGTCCTCCCACCTGTATTTTCCTAATTAAACCATCGTAACTGACCTGGATCAGGGACTTCACCAAGTTTGACTTATTTTATCATTTAACACATCTGCCTATATGTTACCACTTACTTCTCTCATCTTTTGCGCAGTACATGCTTTGCACCTCCAAAAACATATTTTAATCGCAGGACGTGCAGTATATTGCATACATCATTTCTCCAAACAGGAAGAGGGAGTGAAGGAATTATGTGTGTAGATTTCTGCTGATCAAGACACAATTTATTAAAATGACTTTTGGATGTATAACAATAACATGTATTTCAGGACATATTTGGCACTGTTTTCTAGCATGATCTGGCCAAATAAATAAAGGCTTATCTTTTCCTACTGGAGATTGAGTGCCTTAGAGTTTGAAAAAATCTCTTCTATAGGGATATGAACCCAACCTCACAATGGGCCACCTAACCTTTTTGACGCTGTTTTAAGCTAATTGCGAGAGACGGGGACGGTGCACAGCCACGTGGCTGTCCCAGAGTTAGCCACCAAGCTAAACTGCACATGTTGTCTCTCAGCAGTACGGGTTTAATACAACGGGCCTCATACAAAGATGCAAACACTCATATCTCCATTGTTGCTACCACATTTTATTCATACAGATCAGCTTTTATGGATAAATAGTCATTTGAAGCCTGATCTGCAGTCCCGACTGAGCCATTGAAACATTTGTTGCATTCCACAGGCTGGGCGTTTTATCTTATTGATCTCTGTCCAAACACATGTATGAAATTGCACCAAAACTATATGTTGCGTCATTATGGAAGTATGTAAGTATGACATTTATTTTCTTTTGAACCATCTAAACTAACCTAAAGAGTTTACATAAATATTTCTGAAACATATCAAAGTACTAATCTAGAACATCTCTGCCGTTTATCCTGAGAAGAAAAACATTGGTGGTTTTATACGGTCTGATGTCTGAAGGTTCTTTTTCTTCTTCTTTGGTCTGCATGGGCTTAGAATGTTGATAAATCTGTTTCAAATGAACATGACTCTGATAGCCTTTGATCTCTGTTTGGCCCTGACCTGGGGGGGTTCTCCATAGAAACCTAACTCCTCCCCTTTCTCAGGTCAGATGACCTTCTCACTGCTTTCATTAATTATCTCAGACTCTCCTTACCATTGATTCCTCACTTTGGCTTGTTTGTCATAGATACAAGTAAACAAGTGCTTTACTTATCGCTGTACAAATGTGTGAACAAAGTGCATTCATATCTTAACTGAAAGTGTGATTAAAACGGACTGTTTGTGTATTGTTTTTTTTAATGTAATCCAGATTGTCACAGATTGATCAGTGTTATCTGTGCATTTCAATTGGCAGGATTTCAGATCAATTTCAGACGTAGTTTGTCTGTATGGATTTTCAGGTTTAACATATCCTTTGAGAGATGGAGGGGAACATACTGATCAAAATATCACCAAAATATTTGTAGCTATATGTAGATGGTGTATTTTCTTAATGCACTACATTACCTGCAAACTCACTTAATTTCACACTGTTTATATCCACACTGCTTTATTTTTTCCATACTGTAGTTTCCATACTGTACCCAACAGAGAAGGTCTGAATACTTCAGTATGCTAGAGTGGGTTCTGCTTTTATCTACTCCGTTCAACTGAATTATTAAAAATGTCTTGACTTGTTTTTTTGTTTTTTTTAATCTACCAGGCAGTCAATGATGTATGGTAGCTTTGCCTTCCCACACATTCCTTTGAAGATCCTATTCAAATTATTCAGATGGATACACCAAGACCATATATCAGTTTGGGGTGGAAATAAATCCCAACTATTCTCCTGCATAAATCCATTCTTCGGAGAAGGAAATACATATTTAAACTTATTATATCCACATGACTTCATGGAAGCCGTTACTTTACAGTTCACTAAGTGGGATTTTTAACTTCAAAGACAAGTCTTCAAAAAGGATAAAAGGCATCTTTTGTTTTAATCCCAGTGAGAAAAAGGAGTAAAAACTTTATTCAAACACACGACAGTTGCCACTCGCTTTCATTCGTTAAAGAATTGCTAATATGTTAGCATAGACCTTTCTATGTTTAAACATTTTACTTTATAGATGAAATCTCTAAATTACAACACTGTGGAATGAGATACAGAAACAGGGTTCTTTGTATCTATAGACCTAAATCACATGGTCTTTGTTTCCTGCCAATGGTATATTTATTGAATTACTACCTCCATCTGGTCATAAAATTGATCTGTTATGGAGAGTCAGCAATATAGCTGAAGGTCGAGGACTGCATGTCTGCATGGAGTCACAGCTGAAAGATTTCTAAGGATTTGATTCGAAGAATGTTCCATTGCACAGTGTGTTTTATCTAGTAAATCAATCAAGATAAAGCGAAATTACTATATATTTAATTAATTATTTTACAACCTAAATTGTAAAATAATGTTGCCTGCCATAACAACATCCACTCCTAAATGCAACTATAGCTTCCATACAACAGTATGGTAAGTGTGTTATAATCTGATCGAGCTCACAAACAAGCCGAGATACTGATGAGGTCACACGTTTCGTCTTGCACTAAGGCATTAGGCTGTGGAGTGAAATGCTATAAATTTTATCACTATAAATGTAGATTAATGGTGCGTCTAAAATTTCTCAACACAAAATGTAACGTGGCATTAGCCTGCTGAAGTTTATAGACAGAATAGACACAATAGTCCATCTACAGCTTGACATTTTTTAATAGGCCTGTTGTGAAGTTCATATTAATCATATTAGCTAGTATGTTTTGAAAATATGATAAAACCACCATCAAGAAAAATAAACAAAAAACTTTTACTCTTTGATGTAAAACTGCACTTAAGAAATGCGTATAATGTACAAAATAAAGGCATCTGCCCCGTGTGGTGGCAACAGCTCATTTCAGTGCCGTGGTATGGGAGAAAAAGGGATGAACAGCACATTTGAGTGCTGTGGTATGAGAGAAAATGGGATGAACAGTTCATTTCAGTGCCGTGGTATGGGAGAAAAGGGGATGAACAGCGCATTTCAGTGCCGTGGTATGGGAGAAAAGGGGATGAACAGCTCATTTAAGTGCTGTGGTATGGGAGAAAAGGGGATGAACAGTGCATTTCAGTGCCGTGGTATGGGAGAAAAGGGGATGAACAGCGCATTTCAGTGCCGTGGTATGGGAGAAAAGGGGATGAACAGCGCATTTCAGTGCCGTGGTATGGGAGAAAAGGGGACGAACAGCTCATTTCAGTGCTGTGGTATGGGAGAAAAGGGGATGAACAGCTCATTTAAGTGCTGTGGTATGGGAGAAAAGGGGATGAACAGCGCATTTCAGTGCCGTGGTATGGGAGAAAAGGGGATGAACAGCTCATTTAAGTGCTGTGGTATGGGAGAAAAGGGGATGAACAGCGCATTTCAGTGCCGTGGTATGGGAGAAAAGGGGATGAACAGCTCATTTAAGTGCCGTGGTATGGGAGAAAAGGGGATGAACAGCGCATTTCAGTGCCGTGGTATGGGAGAAAAGGGGATGAACAGCGCATTTCAGTGCCGTGGTATGGGAGAAAAGGGGACGAACAGCTCATTTAAGTGCTGTGGTATGGGAGAAAAGGGGATGAACAGCGCATTTCAGTGCCGTGGTATGGGAGAAAAGGGGACGAACAGCGCATTTCAGTGCCGTGGTATGGGAGAAAAGGGGACGAACAGCTCATTTCAGTGCCGTGGTATGGGAGAAAAGGGGACGAACAGTTAATTTCAGTGCCGTGGTATGGGAGAAAAGGGGATGAACAGCGCATTTCAGTGCCGTGGTATGGGAGAAAAGGGGATGAACAGCGCATTTCAGTGCCGTGGTATGGGAGAAAAGGGGATGAACAGCGCATTTCAGTGCCGTGGTATGGGAGAAAAGGGGACGAACAGCTCATTTCAGTGCCGTGGTATGAGAGAAAAGGTGACGAACAGTTCATTTCAGTGCCGTGGTATGGGAGAAAAGGGGATGAACAGCACATTTCAGTGCCGTGGTATGGGAGAAAAGGGGATGAACAGCGCATTTCAGTGCCGTGGTATGGGAGAAAAGGGGACGAACAGCTAATTTCAGTGCCGTGGTATGGGAGAAAAGGGGACGAACAGCGCATTTCAGTGCCGTGGTATGGGAGAAAAGGGGACGAACAGCTCATTTCAGTGCCGTGGTATGGGAGAAAAGGGGATGAACAGCGCATTTCAGTGCTGTGGTATGGGAGAAAAGGGGACGAACAGTTAATTTCAGTGCCGTGGTATGGGAGAAAAGGGGATGAACAGCGCATTTCAGTGCTGTGGTATGGGAGAAAAGGGGATGAACAGCTCATTTCAGTGCCGTGGTATGGGAGAAAAGGGGATGAACAGCGCATTTCAGTGCCGTGGTATGGGAGAAAAGGGGATGAACAGCTAATTTCAGTGCCGTGGTATGGGAGAAAAGGGGATGAACAGCGCATTTCAGTGCCGTGGTATGGGAGAAAAAGGGACGAACAGCTCATTTCAGTACCGTGGTATGGGAGAAAAGGGGACGAACAGCTCATTTCAGTGCCGTGGTATGGGAGAAAAGGGGACGAACAGCTCATTTCAGTGCCGTGGTATGGGAGAAAAGGGGACGAACAGCTCATTTCAGTGCCGTGGTATGGGAGAAAAGGGGATGAACAGCTCATTTCAGTGCCGTGGTATGGGAGAAAAGGGGATGAACAGCTCATTTCAGTGCCGTGGTATGGGAGAAAAGGGGATGAACAGCTCATTTCAGTGCCGTGGTATGAGAGAAAAGGGGATGAACAGCGCATTTCAGGGCCGTGGTATGGGAGAAAAAGGGACGAACAGCTCATTTCAGTACCGTGGTATGGGAGAAAAGGGGACGAACAGCTCATTTCAGTGCCGTGGTATGGGAGAAAAGGGGATGAACAGCTCATTTCAGTGCAGTGGTATGAGAGAAAAGGGGATGCTCTTTCCTTTACCTGGCAGAGGGTCCAGAATGTGGGGGCTGAATGCATTCTTCAACATTGTTGTTTTTATAAGCCTTGCACAGGAAGCCCTCACCACTTGGCTTTATTCATGTGCTTTGAGAAATGCTGACTGCTTCCCCTCCTGGCAGCACTCCAAGCGACCTAATTTCACAAACATGGCCTCACTTTGCTCTCTGTTGGAAGTGGGGAAAATGCCCTCTGTTCGATGGGCTTCGTTTACATCACACAATATGGCAAATACCAACTTAAAGTTGCATTTCTGCATATTTATGATGAAAAAGCTGTTTTTTATTTGTATTATTCTGCCAAGCAATGTATAATACATCCTATTGATATTTTTCTGTTTATTAATTTTAATTATGTTTCTTTTTATTGTTGTTGGTTTGGTCTGATAGAGTAAATGTTGAATGGCAGTTCTGTGATCACCAAAATAAATTAGGAAGCTGGTGAATAAACTATTAGCTGAGATTTTAAAATAACCCATCATAACAGCTTCCAGGAGCATTAGTGGCCCTATTTAGACAGCACAAAACATTGCTGTGCATGAACACAATGTAATATTTGTATGTTACAATGGTGAAGAAAGTTAAAAAGACACGGTTGCACAGTGATTGGTATCATTGTTGCATTTCTTAGTGTTTACTCAAAGTGAATACCACAGGGGCTTGCACAGAAGGCCACTGATATGTACTGGTCTCAATAGTCTAACAAGAAAAATGTGATTTTTACACAAAAACAATATGTGCCAGTAATAATACTTGCTTTTGGCATGTTTTAGAATGCAAAACGTGCTCTAGAATGTTCTAATGGGATATTGGACTGTCATAAGTAACAAAGTACGTGTTCAGTGCTTTGAGATGTATTATTTTCACTTTACAAAATGAAGAACATTAGGAATAATATTAATGTGCTATGGAGTTGGCACAAGAAGTGAGGAAATGATCCTGAAACAGGGCAATGTGTATGATTCAACCTTGGATTAGTGTGTGAACCACACCTGATGTGTTACTATGTGTCCAAACTGGTTCCACTGACCTCATGAAGCCTGATTTTAAATAAGTAACTGAAGAGATGTATTTCACTATTTCCACACAGATAATTGACATAGAATGTCTGCAAACCTCTGAACACGTGAAACATCAGTTTGTGTCATAGTCGTTTTCCTATTGTACCCTTAAACACAGTAGATAACATCAATCAGTTGAGTAAAGACCATATACATTAATTACATGAGTGTGAGATGCAAAATACGAAGCAGCCAAGTGAATAAATAATGCAATTCTGGAATGTGAAATACACTTTGGATACACCATTAAACATAGCAATTTTCAGACTGAACATAGCTCAGTGTAGCTATATTTATAAACAATGCTATACTGGTTTCAAAGGCAGCTACACATTAGTAAGTAGAAACAATGGTACATAAGATGCCATTAGAGAATCCCACGTCTGCCATGGTCCTGACAAATTACACCTCTCAAGGCTGTAACTTTTTGTGTCCTTGGAAAAACATGACCGTGGCTAAATGCTCCTAAAATCCATGTACATGTTGATTTAAATAGATGACACACTGGCTCTCATTTTGTTTTATTAGGTCTTTCTGAACGGAGGTGTGGCAGGATCTTATTAACACTTTAATAAGTTTGCCTACATAAAAACTGTTCATTTGTTTGTTAATTGCCCGCCACTGCTGTAAGACCATGTACACAGTGAGCATGGCCTTAAAGGTACTAAGGTACCTTGATAGTGGCATATGGAGTTATGTTCACACACTTCTTCGTTTATTAGTACATGTTTTCACAGTTGAAGAAAACATTATGACAACAGTGCAAGGTTTCAGCATCAATGACACAGCTAATGATTTTCCCCTCCCTATATTGTGGCCATTGAATTGGTTTTGTGTTTTTATATTAATCTGTGCAGTAGTTTAGTGTTACAGAATTGTCCAAATTTGCATGCATGGGGAAAAAAAACATAAAATTATTATTTTTTGTACAAAGTTTCCTTGCTTTTCTGAAACTGAGCACTTGTGTGGGCTGACTTAACAATTACCAGCAAGGGAAAGACACACTTCAAAGCTTCCACTGGGTGTGAGCAGTTATGTTTGTGCTAGATGGGTATTCCCCTATGAAAGCCCACTAAGCCATAAACATGTTAAATACCTTGTTAAAAACCAAGGGTAGCTATAACAGTTTTACAGCCTTTATCTTTATCAATTTCACTACAATGACAGCTGGAAAAATGACAATGCTTTACCGCCAAGTTCAAGAAGCCAGTGTTGTGGAACATTACAGAGACATGGTCACAAATTCAAGCTAACAGCATTAAGAACAGTGACCCACATGGCAAACGCGCCATAACTTGGAAATCTTCATCCCAGCTGTCTTTATTCTTATTTTCAGATAAGAATCTCCTAAAAAGTTTAACATTGAGCTGGTGTGAGTGTTTTTTTTCCCAAATAATAAAATGACACAATAATCCTGCAATTATTTATGTGGAACATACAGTATATATATATATATATACATCGGTTTTATTAAAAATCACACACATAGTGAATAGGAAGTTACAATTTTTACATATATTTTTTTAATAATGTGACATTTAAAAAAAATATTTAAAAAAATTCCGTGAACGTTTTAAATCTTCAACGTCAAATTTGCGGTTTACAAATGGATTCCCTATATTTTACCACATATAATCCATTTTCATCCAAACATTTAACAAGAGTGGCATATAGTATACTGTTTACATTCAGAATTACAGTCTTTCTTACATCTGGAAATTAAAATACTCCTTTTAATAAATATACAGTACAGTGACTTGGTGCAGCTGAAAAGCTTCGTAAAGCAAAAATATTGTAATTATGGTGAATTTCACTAAGGGTGCGGTGCAGAACTTGACATCTAGACTATCCACCAGGAACTGAAATGGCATCGACACTATCATACAATGTAGTCAATGGGGTGCGGGTTACATTTCAGTGTTAATCATTAACTTTTGAATAAATAAATCCCAGTACAGCATATCAAATTCAAAGCTTTCATTTTCCCAGCTTAAAACTGGAAAATAGAAAAAATAACAAACAAGATTCAGTGTATTCAGTTGGACAGGAAACATGTGTTAACACATCTAATAATGAAGTTATAATAATATACATTGTTCATTTTTCAGAGTTAAATTTCAGTTTGGAATATTAGAACAATTTAAAATATTGATAATCTGGTATCCATTTGTGTTGCATGACACTGGGCAAAAGGACTACACAATTTCACTTAAAATGTATTTTCAGACCCCAGTATAATAAATAAAGATCCAAGATAGAGGATAGAGTATTTAAGTAAAGGATACATATATGATTCGATATCTGAATATATCTGATGTTTATATAATTTCTAATTAAAATATGTCTGTGTCGTAAATATACTACAAGAGGTAAGAAATTGGTATATTAAACCGCTGTATGAATTCCAACACAAAGTTTTAGCTGCGAATATTCCCAACCTCAAAGAATTTTAAGCGTTGATTTGAACGGACAATGGCCACGCTCATTGCTTATTCTGCACTAACAGTCCATTCAACTCACATTCTAAATCAATACAATAATTTGTATAATTATTATCCTCATACAAATACTTAAGATGTCACAACTTTAAATGGCATTAACTGACAGGGTAATGAAACAATACTTCCAGTTCTGTCTGCAGTGCAAGACGAGTCGTACTCAAAAAAGGCTGGGTCCTTTCATCATTCTGGAAGAGGAGTGCCATTCAATGTACCTTTAATATGAGAAAATGCTTTTGAACCTACGGTAAATTTTTTAATTTCGAAGTCTTTTTCCTTACCTTGCACATTTTGTTACATTGCAGGATGCAGTGTAGGATGTGTTTTTTTTTGTTTTTTTAAATGCGGCAGCACATTTCCCATCTCTTTCTGAACGTTCAACATGTGCTCTTTACAATAATAACAATGGTTTAAGAAGCTGTAACTAAACAAACTATTCTCAAGCGAAAAGTAACTTACATTCTCCTCCCAGACAATCGACATCCCGTAAGGTAGCATGTTACTTCAGCACATTTGGAGAAATAAAAATGCGATTCTGAGGCAAAAACACCACCCCCACACAGGGCCAGCTGTCAGGTGGCATCTGCTATGTTTGGCTTCACTTTCCTTCTGGAAGTTTTAAGAAGATGTTCCAGAAGGAAAATGCAAAAAGACTTCTGGTTTGTTCTTGAATGCGATCTCAATCACAAATCTCCCTATGCACTAGTTAAATCCATTCTTTAAATAATGTTCTATTCCCATCATCTATGTTTTCTATATTTCTTAAGGAGACACAATGTTAACTTTTGTTCAAGAAAAATGTGATTATTGCTTTTAGCTACAATTAGTCACTGAAAAATCTTGACAACAGTATTAACCCCTTCTCTAGCACCACCTTTTTTTGAACACAACCCCGAAAATAAAATGGTTACTGTTCTTCAACCACTTTGACTATGGGCATAATCCTGGGCTCTTCTGTAAGGTAACCCTTGGGAGTTTGTTTTCCAAGAGTCAGAATTACTCTAAGTACAACTTGTTTTGCTGAGATAAGGATACCTTCATTACCTTTATTTGTGTCATCTGTAGATTTCCATGGAACACATAGAACAGACGTAGTCGTTGTTTTGATTGAGCCCATATTGTGTGACCAGATTTCACCTTAAAAAAATGTCAATAAACTAAACCACTTCCGGCCTGAATATGGACCGGTGTTAGTTAAGGGGTTAAAGTACAGTGAAGACCTATTGAATAAATTATAATCAGAAATATAGATATCAGGTAGGCATTTGGTACACAAATGGTGTCAATCATTATTAGCAGTACTTTTAGACTTTTTCATGTTTACCAGAGCAGTTGTTTCATACTAAGACATGTCTACCAGTGCACAACATGCACAGAAATTCACAAGCAGGGAAAACAATATCACAGTTTCTTTAAAGGATCTGTTGTAGGTACATCCCAAATGTCACATTTACACAGAAAACACTTAGACTTGATACATTCTGGAATATACAGACAGAACATGACAAATAGTGGAAAAGATCCCCAATCCATCATCCAAGGCACACATCAGATGACACAAAAACAGTGTATTACTAAACATTTGAGAACCATTAACTTTCACTTATTTTCACACTCATAGACAAGACTATGAATTTTTGGCAGGCAATAATCTAATAAAAAATTGCGCAAAATGACCTAGTGTTTGAACTTATTCCTCTAGCCAACCAGCAGCCGAGAAGTAATTAAGGACCTGGGGAGGGGGGGGGGGGGATCACACCCAGTACTGGTTGTCCCGCAGTGTGGGATTGGTGGCTCGGCAATGCTGGGCAGTTTCTGGATCCAGACTGTTCCAGGAGCAGAGGAGGAGAGAGGAACCATGGGGGCCGACCACTGGGACCAGGGCACCCTCTTGCAGCCCGCCCAAAACAGGACTACTGGGGCAGCTGGGGGTCATTGGCGTGACAACGACCGAGGGGACAGTAAGGCTCCGCTCTGGTTGCCCCATATAGGGGCTTCCTGGCACCGTGTTGCTAGACAGGTTCTGGATCAAGGCAGGCTGGGCCCGCTTCTCCCTCCGGTGACGAAACACCAGGATCAGCACAACCAGAATGACGATCAGCAATAGGCAAGCTAGCAGGGGGAGGATGATGAGAAGAGGGTCAGAGGCCGGCTTGGGGAAGGACTCCACCCGCCCTGGGGTGTTCCTGTGAGGGAGGTCCCGCTTCCCAGAGGTGGTCTTTGGGACAGTTGTGTCAGGTGCGTGTGTCCGATTATGGTTACCCCAGCGGTGCCTGCCTTTGAACTTTGACAAGGTCTTGTGGGCCCTGTGTGTTGGTGCCACAGAGTTAGATAAAGTAGGAACTGGAGACACAGTCATGGTAGTCACTGCAGTTTGGTTCTGCAAAGCAGATCCATTAGTCGGAGTAGGGCTCTCTGTTATGACCGCTTTTCCCAGAGTGAGATCAGACGGCGGCACAACGATAAACAGAAACTCGCCCCTCCCAGGCTGGACTTTATCAGCTTTTAAAATGAACACAAACGAGTCGTTCAGCTGCTGGACCCCAGTCAAGTTTGCATTCTCCTCGATGGCCACCCTCCCTTGTTCCACATCTTGGAAGGAGAAGGACATGACAGGCTGAAACGTCCCCTCTTCGTCAAACTTGGCTTTGACCAGCCTGCCGTGTTTTGGAGAGGAGAGGATTTCAAAGAGTGGGTCACTACCACTTAAGATGGCCAACTCAGTGGCATCGAGGATGTCCTTTCGTAGTTTCACAGCAATGCCGTTTGGGATCCTTACACTTTCTCCCAAGTGGATCAGGGCTGTCACGGTGATGTTGACCACCTGCTCCGTCAGATTACTCTCAGATGTGAAAGCAGTGAACTCAAAGTTGTCATGGGAGGATGTGAGGTTTGTCATATGGTAGGACAATCTGCCAGACTGGAGATCGCTCTGGTCAAACAGAGTAGCTTCCTCATTGTCGATGAGAAGTTTGCCATGACTCGGAGGCCCCGTCACCCGGTAATGGATGGTGGTGTTTTTGCCATTGGTCTCTGCTGCCAGATGCTGAGATGTGAAAACTACAGAGGTCTGACCCTGCTTTAGCACCAGGTCTGTGTTGTTTAGAAGAGAAATTGTGATCTCGGTCACCTCCAGATTGAAGAGTTTGTAAACCGGTCTGTGTTGGCCATCTGTAACACTGAAGTAAAATACCCCAGAGAAGGGGCTTCCATCTTGGACAAAATAAAGTATCTTGCTGTTGATATCGGCTTGGGTGAAAGCCAGGACCGACTCATTCAAACTGCCCTCCATGGCCAGAAAGCCGTTGTTGGGTTTGCTGATCACAGTATACTTGATATCTTCAGGAGGGTTGTCCAGGTCCACGACATTCAGGTTGTTTGGCCCCAGGATGGCCATATCTCCCTGCACCACCGTCACACTTGGGGCCCTGGTCTTGAGTACGGGAGGCTGGTCGTTAACAGGTGTAACCGTAACATTGAAAGAGTCCTCCATCACCTCACTGTCATCCATGGGGCGCTGGGCCGGCTTGCTCTTCAGGTTCAACCATGCATCGAAGCTGAAGCTGTCGTAGGTTGTCTCCGAGTTGTCGTGCGCGTAAGTGATCCCGAACTTGTTGAGTATAAACTGGGAGAAATTGGGCTTCTCCTTGGTGAGATTACGCTCCCCCACGATGATGACCCCATGCTGAGGCAGGGCCTTCACCTGATACCAGACTTCATAGGACTGGCGCTGCGACTCAGGCATCTTAGCCATTAGATTAGAGGCGTCAAGCTTTGACTTGTCAATTACTACTCTGTCTCCTTCAGTCACCACAGCACCTGAAGACACGAAACAGCACATACCAAATAATCACAGCTTGCCTTTTATGAACTATTATTACACAAAATAAAATCTGCCATCTGGCTTACAGTTAGTCACATAGACGTCATAATAATGTCAGTTATATGCAGTGGATCTATATAAACTTTTTTTAGACACAAATGTTTGAGTGTTCATTATGCAATATTGTCTGATATGAAATGTTCCATTAATTGTGTGATTTTAAATGTGGGTTGTTCCTCTATATGCACTATTATTTGGACGTAGAAGGTGCCGTACCTGTATTTGCAAGGAGAAGTGTTCTGTGTTCTGGGCCAGTGTTTTCATACGAGATGTCAATCGTAAATATTTGGGCTTCGAGGGTAGCGGGGGAAGATGACAGAGTGAAGCTGAATGAGTCGATAGCCCTCCACCCCACAAATTCAGCACCATTTTGTTCATAAAATATCACACCCTCGTCCACCTGAAATAAAAGGTAAGGTTTTTATATACTGTATGTCTTATTATTTCAACAAGCAATGCCTCAATAGCACACCAATTCTGCCCCCAAAAGTATGCAGTCTATAAATTAAAACATATTCCAATAATCATGACGCCTGCTTGGAACCATGTTGTGGCATATCGAACCACAATGGCTCTGCTACCCACCATGCTTTGGGTGAAGGAAGACACCTCGGCGGTGGAGTTGTCTGCCTGCTTTTTGACCAGCTTCCCTAATTTTGGTGGACCAATGACAGTGAAGACAATGGTACGATTCCCCATGACGTCATTATCATTGGTGACTGCATGTAGATCCTCAGTGGAAATTGGCGTTGAGGAACCTGTACAAGAGAGGACAATTCTATGTGTTACATCACAACAATAGATGCTGGTAAATACCCTGTAATCAGGAACTCACTCCATTGATTGAGCAGCAATAAACCATTTAGACTAAAAGTACTTTGAATATTCCCTTGAGCTGGTCATGGGTGCATGGTGTTTGTGATACATCTTTCCACTTCTCCAGTATGGTGAAAATGAGTTACCAGTCCCAAGATAATTCCAATATTTTTTTTCTTCATGAAAAAGGATAACTGTAGGGAGTGCTGACCATGGATAACCAGAATATAGCAGCAATTTGCACGTAGAAGTGTCTGGATTCAGACATCCACACAGGGAGTTCCATTTCCTCAGCTATAGTTATTTTCCATTGATGATTACAAATGCTAAGGGTCTTTAAGAAATAAACTAGGAAACCAGGCCAAATGTTCCAGTAAATTCTGAGTAAAAATCTACTGACCTTCAGGCTGTTTACTTACTGTGCACAGCGCAAGTAAACAGTTGGTAAACATCGTGCACTTCAGTTACTTCGAGAACAAAATTGAAAAATACATTTTTATTTCATGAAACATTTATTGCATGAATATATTGAATGCCTTACTGCATGTTATTTTCTCCTTTGATAAATAACAAAGGACAACCAAACACAACCAGCACAACCAAATGAATTCAATGATAATTAGAAAATATTTTAGATTCATAAAATGGAAAATCTACATCAAAGGTACTGTGCTGAAAAGTTTAAATTTAAAACTATCCAAATATGGAAAAGGGTATTTTTAATAGGGATCAAATAAGTGTATAAACCTCTTTGCAGGGCCACAATTCTGAGTAGTACACCTCCTTTATCACATAACCTTGAAGTAATGTCACATGATAAAGCAGGACAAAGGTTAAAAACTGCAGATTATTTTAAGTGAGTGTTTTATTTGAACTATATATGTCCAAATAAAAAGTAATAATTCCAAGGTACAGTACTGTACATACTTTGAGGTAAGTGGTATGTTCTTGCACAAATGTTCTTGCATACGTTAGACCTGCTTCAGGTGAAACATCTGAATATAAACCAACATACACTATTTTTTAATCATCAAAAGGGCAATGTAGAGAATTATGAGTCGTCAGCACAGTTATGGATGTTCCACGCATGCTCATACTGTATACTATGTCTGAAAAGGGAGTGTAGAGAAGACAAATTAGTACTTTTAACATGTCTGTCCATTCAGGAGTAACTGAACAGGGGACTATAGCCTGTGGCAGTCTCTTCCTGGCTATGACGGATGCCAGCTGCATTAGTAATGAGACCCTGGGGAATATGTGAGCAGACTGCTGCCAAGGCAATAACCATTCACAAAGCCATCAGAGGTCAGCAGACAGACCCTGCCGGACCCATACTCACAGTACTCGAGCACTAAATGCTGGTTGGCCTGCTTAGAGCCAGCTGCCAGTGTCTCTGTCTAGCCTGTGAACCAGCTGTGTATTACCAACATTCGAGTATAATCAGATGTTGCTAGCTTTCTGCTAGCAGAAAATGTGGCTCAAGCAACTCTACATAAAATCTAATCACTGGACCAGTCCTGGGTGTGCTTATTCTCAGCATGTTTTTAAATATAAAGAAACGCAAGCCCATGGTTAAAACAAACAACAAAATAGGCAGGGAGCATTTTCCAGCACCGTCTTGAAAAATACTTTCTGCCAGCAGTTTAGAAATAGTTGAATAAAACATGAAATAGAAGTGTTTCTATTTTTGAGTGCGCTCCTTGCTCATTTTGTTGATTTTTCCACTCATCTTTGATGATTTATTCAGCATGTCATTAGCAATGCAGACACCAAGGGTTTAGCACAAGTTGCTGTGAGGACTCCTGCTGTCCGTTTTAAATAATAAATAAAAGCGTACATTGCCTAATCAACAATGATTACTTTTTTCTGACTTATCTGTATACAGCAGTGTGCCTACCTTGAGACAGCTGCTGTTTGTAAAGCTATTTGTAAAGCTATTTGGAAGGCTGTGATTAAGTAGCCTATATGATCAGGATACAGGATCACATTGGTTAAAGCCAGTAACCTGAAAGGTGAAGATGCACCTGCTCTGGGAAACCCAAGGTTATCACAGAGCTCTTAAAAGGAAAGTTGTCTATTCCCTGCCCTGTAAAACATTTCGTCTTTGTGCGGTATTGATTGCGACTCCCCCTAAGCTCGGATAAGTATCATTAGACAGCAGGAGAGATGGCAAGCAGAGTGCTGTGATGTGACCTTCACATCCTAACCAGACACACTATTAACATAGCCACTCAAGCCAACGCAATCCCTGCACATTCAAATCTTTCATCTCTACATAACAGCCCCAAATCACACAAAGTGCATGGTTTGAATGGTTTGAAATACAGACTGATACCATTATTAACAAGGCTAAGATAGCAAGGAGTGAAACTGCCCTTAGAATGAACTGAAACCCTACTTGTGTGGCCCTCTATATAGTCTAATGAAGGATAGAATGAAAATGGAATGAAAGCCCCTGGTTCCTCTTTTGCGGTAACCAAGAAAGTTACTGTCACCACAAGTCTCACTTCAACTTAAGAAAGCAACTGCCTGATACACCCGTGGCATACTAGTGTTGGTAACTTTCAATGTTATTATGAGCTACACTGTTAAACATATCTATGATTTAGAGATGTTTACAGATGTTTCATCAAGCTTTTAATGGTCTCGACATAAATGCACATCTCTACGTTGCAATTTATTTTTAAATGTCTTACATATTAAGACCTAAAGTTCAACAGGAAGAAATTGTGGAGCTGTATTCATGCTGCAATGGAGAGGCTACCCAATTAATGGTATCCAACTACTTGCTAATGATATGCTTTTACATATTAATAATATTAAGTATTAAAGTTAACTTTGAGAATAAGTGATTCAGGCTGGAAACCCATTGGTCAGTGCTGAAGCTACAGGCTAAACCATGCTACAGGCACATTACCTGGGAAGACTTTCAATGGCCAGTTCCTCTCCAGACTGAGAACCAGAGTCCTGGCCATGATGCTGAAGATCTGGCGGGGGGCAAAGTTCACCCCGTCATTCACCTGGAAATTGAAGCCCCCCGACATGGCGCCTGTGTGACATTGCAAAGGCAAAGCGGTGTCAAGCCTGTGCATTCCCAGCACAATCATTCCATTGTGTTCTCTTGTTATCAGAATTTTGGTTTAGATAAGACTGGCACTTTTGTGGATATGCCAATCAGATGTGAGAAGTGTGGGGGGGGGGGATAAAACCAGAAACGGAGCAGTTGGCAGGGAACGCGTGATTCCATACATATTTTCAAGCGAATCTCAGCTGTGACAAACAGAATCTCAAATAGTGACATCTTGTGGTTATGGATGACAATACTTTACTTTACAGCAGTGGTTCCCAACCTCCGGTCCTGGGGAACACGTGTGTATGCTGGTTTTCCTTCCGACCACATTTGCAATGCCAGAATTTTAACAGGCCGTTTCTTTTTTTGTTTAGAAGAATTATTTACCCTTCAAACCAGATTATGTTTGTCAGAAATGTATGCCTTGAAAATCCCACACTGCATTATATTGCAAGCAATTACAAAAAAAGAGGTAACAAAATTACTTAACTGATCACATTAAAGACTGAGATGAATCAGTATGCTTCTAATAAGACCCAGTAACACTATCCAGGACCAGAGTTTGGACTGACCTTCCCAGTTGTGCTTTGGTGTGAAATGCAAAGCTGGGTTCATTATTAAAATATAATAAATTAAAATATATTGCACTTGTTGTTGTGTTGTGCACAACTGATGAATGTTCTGGACATGTAGGTGGGCAAACAGGTTATTTAATTTTTTTTAGTTTTCAGCTAAATAATGATGTTATTTTGTGAGCGATTGTGCAGAGTTTATCATTGTTTATCTGAATTGATTTCAACAACTGCGCGATGTGATGCTGATTAACAGTGGGAAAAAATCACAGATGCTGAATGAAGAGTATACAAATTTATCAAAACAACATCTAGTTGGGTGGCTAAAATGATGCATGCTTGGATGTTATTTGAGCAACTTTTGGTAGTTAATCTGAAGAGAGATGCTTGCCTTTTTGGTTGGATTTCTTTAGCAGTCCCTGAGACATTTTGCTGCCATGTCTTATAAAATATCTAAATAAAAGCTATATGATTTTCACTAGCAGTGCTTTGATGACACTATTGCATTGAGCTTAAAATACCTCTGTTGGTATGTCTCTGTTGGTAATGAGTTAAGTCTGCACAAAATGTTTTTTCTGTGTTAAGTGCTACCTAGCCTATTAATAGACAGCTAACCAAAACAGTGATTGCCATGCCATTGGCTAGACCAGGGGGGTATTTCACAAAGCAGGATTACTGAGTTAGCTGAATAACTGCACTGAATAAAACCCAGAACAGTCCGTGTTCCAGATTTTGTTGGGTTCCGGGTTTTACTTACTTTACAGTTACCCAGCTAATTCAGTAATCCTGCTTTGTGAAACAGGGCCCAGATCAGTTACGGATATTCCACACACACCAGTATGCCCGTACTCGCCAACAGTGAGAACAGAATGGACATGGGTATGCGCCTCTTGGTTCATTTGTTCGCCTTCATTATCTCACAAGAGTGTGTGGGGGGGGGGGGGGGGGGCAACTGTGGCAACAAGGCCATGAAGTAGAACAGAAGAGCCACGATGATAAAATGACTCATGACTTACCATTGTGCACCAGGACCAGCTGGCCCTGGTCGATGTGAACCTGCGTGAAATTTAGAATGTGCCTGGCAGGGGCACTCTTTAGGGCCAGATGCCCATTGCTGGGTGGAGTGATGATGAACTCCAGCTTCTCTGGCGGTGAATCCTTATCCTGGGCATTCAGGTCGTCAGCTGTGACCTCTGTGATGGAGCCCACCCAAACCTGAAGAGCAATGTTAGAAAATGATCAAAACACGCCCAATGATACCAATTAAAACTGCTTTCCCAGGCTGCCCCGATCCCAATTGAAATCCTTCAGCTTTTCATTTCGGGTGTTGGGTCATACCTCATTTCATACAAGATATTTTCCCTGGGTAAAAACGTTGAATATTTCTACCCAGATAAGCACTGGGTATAAATGTTCACAATGTGTTAACTTTGCCTGTTGCCTTCCACCAATATTAACACATTTAGTGGTTCTTTGAGGAGCCCGATGATTTTTGTGAGTAGGCATTTCTCAAAGAGTGGCAGATATTCTGTAAATAGCACAAAGTACAGTATATTATATGAATATTAATCCGGTGAATTACAATGAAGGCCTGAGTCTCTAGGTAGACGATGCAGTTTCAAAGGCTGTGATTTACGCGCCAGTGTTTACAAACCCAGGGAAGTTGAGTGCTGAGGGAAAGACCTCATGGACTGTTTTTCAATTAACACCTGATAGACTCCAGACACTCCTTGTGTAGGGACTCCTCAGGGAAGAAAAGCTCAAAGCAAGTCACAGAGAGATGCCACAGTACAAACACATATGAGTCATCCTCCCAGAATTCCAACCTCCACCAAAATAAACAAAAAACAGGAAAACTAGAGCAAAGCCACAAGATTGCACCTCACATGTTGTACTGTCATTTTGTTTTAACATTCTTTATGCTGAAAATGAAATGCTTTTGTACAGTAAATTCTGCATGTTAAACGTGTTACATGGTGTGTTCAATAAACTGCAATCTTAACTGATCTATCCCAAAAGTTGTTGCTGTACATTGATACATTTTGAGAATGGCCAGTACTGTCACAGCACCTCTGAAAGGAACTTGTAACAGAAAGGTTCCCAGGTTAAATCATTTATGAACCACGGCTGATGTACTGTAAAATACCCACTTGTATAAATTAACAACAGCAGAAATGCAAGCCAGGCAGGTCTGCTAAAGTATTAAATAATGCATGTACAGCAATTCTATGTTCCAAACAGAAGAAAGCTGTGTTGCAGCCCAGCACAGATAAATGTCTAAATGTCCATTGTAAGATAAAGAAGCCATACTGATTGCTTCTGCAGACAGTGGGATGGAGTTCTTTATTATTTACAGGAAGACAACGTATCCTGTTTGTTCAGTGGATCGCTGTACACAAAGGTCCTACTTTCTTGCTTTTTGGTGACACAGTTGTCAAAGTTAATGAGGTTTGCTTTTGCAGCTAATGGGGCAATTTAAACAGAAATCACTCATGTTACTTGTTATACAAAGCTGTAACCCCCTGACACATGACCCAGTTTACACGTGTGACTAAAGAGCTCAATGAGAATCCACAAGAGTGTTGGAAGATAAAGATCAAAACACGATTGATTGATTGTTTTCTTCTCTTGGCCTGACTTATTATTATTACAATGGTCATAAAAGATCATGGGAGTGCCATTGCAAATGTGTGTGTGTGTTTACATAATATAGATATAAAACAAATATTTGTATTTTCAGAATACATTTCTGAATCGATTTCAGCATTTATGTAATGTTTTCAAAATCACCTGAAAATTTGCCAAATATATGTTAATAGTTTAAATCTGATATATCTTCCTTGAATTGCAATAAGCTCATGTAGATTTAGTGAGCCACCTGGTGGACAAGTTGTCTACTGTAGGGATTTGTGTACTGTAGTGTACTGTGAGCAGTCGCTCCCAAATTGCATGCCAAGTTCCAGAGGTAAATGTAGATTGTGGACTGCATATCTGGCAGCAGAGTGATGGTTTGAGGCTCGTTTGATACCTCAGACCCTTGATGACTTACAGCCATTTCGTCAACCATGTATTCCATACTGTTCCAGCATAATTTACAGGTAAATGTAGTCCCACCCCTCTATTCCCATAGACACACACACACACACACACACACACCAAAAAAAGTAAGCAACGTTATGCAGCAATAAAATTAAGTCAGCCGAGTACATGAATGTATTGAATGACCAGGTTATCCCATCAATGGGCATATTCCAGGATGACAATGCCAAGATTCATCGGGCTCAAATTGTGAAAGAGTGGTTCAGGGAGCATGAGGAATCATTTTCACACCTGAATTGGCCACCAGAGTCCTGACCTTAACCCCATTGAAAGTCTTTTGGATGTGCTGAAGAAGACTTTACGGAGTGGTTCGACTCTCCCATCGTCAATACAAGATTTCGGCCAAAAATGCAACTCTGGACGGAAATAACTGTTGTGACATTGCATAAGGTTGTCGAAACAATGCCACGACGAATGCGCACCGTAATCAAAGCTAAAGGCGGTCCAACAAAATATTAGAGTGTGCGACTTTTTTTTTGGCCAGGCAGTGTACATATTGATCAGTATGCCTCTTCTAAACATGCCAGATACGTTCTATTAATACTTGAATGGTTTCCCCCCCTGGTCTAACCATTCTATATTAGTGCACACTCTATTAATATTCTTGTCACAAAAAAATACACAAAATGGTTAGTGAAGTGTTGTTACTAAAATTACTACATTTTGGGAAGTATTTATGTAAAGGTTGGCCAATAACATGTCTACATAATTGCAACGAATTTTGCAATGATCTGAGACAGAAACGGAAGCAATGGCTTAAAATGTAAGACAAAATAAGGGAAACATATGACCTGTATTTATCCTGCCCTAAAGCTAAAATAAAACTGAACACATCTGTGTAGTCTGCCGCAGATCTCACCCAAATAACATAACTTGTTTGTTTTCTCTTAATAACATAAAAAATATTTTCTTTAAAAACCTGACATATAGGCAACATAGCAAAAAATCCAGTGAAAAACATGAAAAGAAATCCTACAAAAACATCCTACAGCAAAAGAAAGCTCAGGCAACAGGACCTCCTACCAACACAGCCATTGAATGTGTTAGAAAAGTGACAGGGCAAACTACTTTATTCTGTAGCCAAAAGCTTCTGCTTGAGAGAGGTTTAAAGTAGGCCAGTGCATTACACATTCACCCAGCGAGTGTGACAGCCATTGGCACGATTCCCTAATGGGCCCCAGTTTACTGGTTAGCTTAATTTAAAAGGACCTGGCCTCACTCACCCTGATTTTCATGATTACCCAGCTCTTCCTGTGAGCAGACTGGCACAGGGCCAAAGTGTCTGCTACTCTGTTCTAGGCTGCAAACCAGAAATGGCTCTCCTGCATTTTTTGGATAGTTTCAACAGCGATCTTCAGCCAGTTGCACTTCCACTTGCAAAAATATTCAATAGCGGTGCCAAAGTGCTCTGAATAGCCCTGCTGAAGTTAGACATGGTTTAAATTGGGACAGCTCACCCTCAGGATCCTGTTGGCGGTTATAATCGGTGGCTCATCATTAACAGGTGTAACGTTGACAAACAACGTCCGAGGCAGGCTATGCTTTCGGAGAGCAGTGTCATTGGCAATGATAGTGAAGTTATCAGCAACAGTCTCACTATCATCATGGACATAGTAAATTAACTCTTGTTCAACCTGAAGTGAAAAACAAATGAAACAAACATGCATGTACATTAGCAAGACAGCACTTTCTATCTGAAAGGCAACAAAGACAAATGAGCTATTGTATTGAGAAGGAAAGATTTGTAACAAACATTGAAAAACAACAGTAACAACACTAGTAAAATGCAACAACACTTTTTAACTCTGATATTAAAAACATAACTGACTAACAGGTGAAGCAGAAATCCAGATATTTAGCACACTAATCTCATGATGACATCACGGGCAATGATCCTTTTTCCTACCTGTTTCCTGGTGAACGTGGTCAAATGCACGCCCGGGAGGCGAGAATGCTCAATGTGGCCATGATGTGGAGGTTCTGAGAAAGAGTACTGGAAATCAAGGCCTGCAAAGTGTCGGTTGGTAACTTTAATGACCTCCTCGGTCAAAGCCTTTGTTGACCCCTCCTTCAGAGTGACATTGGAGACCTGGAGCGGGATGAGCTGTGGGATGATGTCCACCCACATCCTGATGTCACTGACTTCGGTGATCCCGTTGGTGGCATCCAAAACAAAGGTGTCATTCACCTGGTCAACCCCCACCTGTACATACTGGATATTCCCCTCGTTGACCTCCTTCTGGGTGAAGGTCTGGATCGGTGTCTGCTCTGTCCCCATATAGCGCTCCTCACTCTCTGCAAAGCTTCTGAGGTAACCGTGAGAAGGGGACACCTTTACAGTGAACTCAATCTCTGATGCCAAGTTATCCTCATGATTAACCTGAAAATGCACAACAGCAACACATTAGTATGATGCAGTATGTTTATAAGATCCAAAAAAAACAATGAGATGTTATCTTCAGTTTTTTTCTTACATGCCTGTAAAACTACTTTAAATGTTGACTTACGCAGTGTTGTCACTGAACAAATTTGCAGACTTATGTAGCACCTTCTCATAAGTTTGTTTAATTTCCACTGAGAAAATGGTTAAAAATTGTATTTTGTTGCTTTACTTAAAAAAAAATGTAAAGCACCGTTTGCTCCACAAAAGCAATAAAAACTAACCTCCAGTTGCCTTTTAGTGATCTTCACAGGCTTGCCTTCCTCAACCAGCAGTGTGTTGTGATGAATGACCTTGGGAGGCCGCTGGTGGCTTTCCAAATATACCTTGATGTTCACACTGGCATCAAGCCGCATGTCCTTTGCATTCACTGTGAAATTAAAGAAGTCTCCCAGGTTCCTGCTATCATCATGTCGATAGACTAAGAGGCCCAGCTTCAGATCATGCTGGGTGAAAGTGTCCACTAACAGGTCGTTGCGGTACAGCCCGCCATGCTTTGGTGGAATGTAGAGCTTGTAGGTGATCTCGGAGTCCTCTCTGACATCCATGTTGGTGACCACACTGAAGTTACTACAACTGAGCACTCTCTCTTTCCCTTTCTGAACCAGCAGGCCCGTGTTGTTGCCGACCTTCAGGTATGCATCCTGTGCACTAACATCCAACAGTGTTGATGCGTAGTGCTTCCCATCCGACACAAACAGTACGAATCGGCCGAAGTTCACCCCACGGTGCACAAAAAGCACACGCTTCTGCTGCAGATCCTCCTGGTGAAACTGGTACAGCTTTTGGGATGTGTCATTCACCAGTACAAGCTCTCCCATGGGGATGCCACGGCGGGTGTAGACCAGCTGCCCATCACTGAAGTCCGAATCTGCATCACGGTAGCAAAGGTCCTCCAGTGTAAGCAGCCTTTGTCCATCCCTGACCACATGGAAAACCTTATCGACAATACGCACAGGCTTCTCATCATTGACCAGCTGGATTGAGATGTTAAAAGTTGCCTCCACTGCACCATTCTCTTCTTTCATCAGAGTGGTCGGAGACATACGACTGGTAGAGGCAATGAATTTGAACTGGTCGTATGTGGTTTCGCTGTCGTCGTGTACATACATGAGCCGTTCCTCAAGGATGTCCTGATTGGTGAAAGCTGTAATATTATCATTGCTGGAGGTGGAACTGGAGAGGTTTATACGTTTTAACTTCCCATGTTTTGGGCTGTTAATCACGGTGTAGAACATCGTTTTGGTGCTTAGCGTTTCTGAAAACAGCCTTTCTTTAGTAATGACCTTACTTTCCCCTTCCATTATGGACAAGCCTATATTTTTTAAGATTACACTGTTGACATCAGCCTTAATGCCAATCTGGAAGTCATAGCTTGCTGAATGAGCATGCCTGGAAAACACCTGGAAGGTGAACATGTCCTTTGTGTCATCACGTGGCCTATCTACAAGCTCATACCCAACCTTCATATCTGTGATGTTCCGTTGGCTAAATGTTGAGTTTTTCTTTAACACCTTATTGTTCAGGAGAACATTTCCTTTCATTGGAACCATCAGAAGTCTAAAGTAAAGCTCATCTTCAGAAAGTTTCAACCCTTGGGTGACAGCATGAAGATGCTCAGAGCTTAGCAATACTTTACGCACTTTGTCGACCTCTACCATTTCATTTCTTATTAACTTATAATGGATCCACTTTACAGTGATCGGGATGATTACTTCATCAGTGGCTATGGTTCCAATGCTGACTTTACATATGAAGTGATCTGTGACATTTGTCGTCTTAATCTCACGGAAGGTACTGAGATACCTCAGACGCTCCTTCTCCAGCAGCCTTTGGAAGAACATGTTGGTGGCCTTCCACTCCCCACTGGAGTGCAACCTCTGTAGCTCCCCAAACTGAGGTGGCTCAGTCACATCATAGCGGATCTCGACCACCTGCTTCACAGCATTAGTCAGCACAGCCAGCTGCTCTGTTCCTATGAGAGCTGCATCACCCTGTGCCACCTCAAGTCCTGTGTTGTTGGCAATTCTGTGTTCCAGTGGGATGGCCATGATTCTCAGCACCACCGTGTTGCTCACTTTGTCTCCATCGCTGACTCGTAATACAATCCTGGAGGTCCTGACGCCAGTGTGGACATAACTTATTCGCCCCCCCTCCAGGTTCGTGTGTGAGAAAGTGGTCACTGCTTTGCCTGGACTAGCCTCATTTTCCAAAAACCCAGCATCCGCATTGAGATTTCCTAGTACAGAGAAGACGAGGTCGGTGTCATTGCTGTCTATGTCAGTGGCTTTTAAGATATCACTGCTCAAGAGCTTCTTGGAGTTCTCCAGCAGCACAAAAAGGTTTCCTTCAGGAAGGCTCAATTCAGGGGCATCGTTAGTTGGAGTGATGGTGACGTTGTATCGGTGTAGCTTATTCCCCTTCAGGTAAGCAGGGACTTCCCGCTTACTGCTCGTGAAAACGGAGAACATGAAAAAGTCCTGTAGGTCTTCTGAGCCCCCATGAATGTACATAACCCTCCCATGCCACAGATCCAGCATGCTGAAGGTGTTCTCCTCTTGGTCCTGATCTACATCCAGCCTTACCTGACCGTGCACTGGCTGCTCCTCAATCTTGAACACAATTTGAGACTGGCGGATACCCAACTTCTTAAAATCCAGGTTCACTTTTATGTGCTTAGACTCCAAAGATGCCCTTCCACCTTCGGGAACCACAAGGTCCTTAAGCAGCACAAAGTTCTGCCCACTTTTCTTATCCAGTCCCTTGGCGAGTGTGGACAAGTGGACTGATGGTGTTGGAGTCACTTGAAGAGCAGACAAAGTCATTGTGGGGGTTGGTTCTGGTTCTTTTTCAGGTTCACAGCCCACAGATATATCTTTAGTGACCACTGTGTTGGGAAGACCCATCTTTAAAGTATTGACCATGATGTCCCTCAAACAGCCTTTGAAAGAGCCTCCTCTGACTCGTTTCCCTGATACAGAAACAAGCCCCATTTTCCTGACCTCCGTGCGGGTACTGTCATCGATGCCCCCAATAAACAGGGATCCCTTCATCTGCAGAGACCTGGCACGGGAGCTGATGATAGTTTTCACAGTCTCTTCATCCACAGTCAGCTCAAGGCTCTTGGCGGTGAAGTGAAGCTTGACAGGGTGCCACTTCAGATCATTAATAAATGTCAGGGAACGCAGCTCTGTCTTGGTTCCACTTTTTCCTATAACCGCAACCAGCAAGCCCTCCCGGATCTCCATGGCCACAAAGTCCCCTTGACGTGCAGCGCTGTACAGGATAATCCCCTCTTCAGCTGATGTGTGCACTACGCATTCAAACACTCCCTCCTGCTGCACATTCCAGAGTGGGAGGGAAATATAGGCTCTGGAGCTGAAGAAGCTGACGGGGTCGTCAACGCTTGCCAGGAATTGCGGGCTGCAGCCGAGCGAGACTTCATAGACGCTTTTGTAGCCAGAATATGGCCTGAGTGACGACAGGAGGTTGTGCTGATTGAAGAGCACCTCATCGATGCAGCCCCTAAAGCCTGCTGGGTAGCTGGCAAGATATGGCTTGTCCAGGCCTCCTGTGCCACCCACATAGAGACCATCCTGGATATTGAGCTCCCTCTCTGGCCCTGGCATCTTCAGGTTTGTGTGGGAGTGTTTGTCCACTGTTAGCATGACATTGTGGTTCTCGTGTCGCAGCTCCACCGAGTGCCAGGCCAGGTCGTTCAGAGTGGTTCCTTTCGCTGATCGAAGCGTGCGCTCCCCAGACCCCAACTCTAACCTCACCTGGAGAAGAAAACTATAAAAAGTAAATTGGTTTGTCTGTCAGCAGCAATGGCAGCCCATGTTATTAACAAAGTCAAGGCCAAAAACAAAGGAGAAATAACTGGAAATAAAATCTCAGTTTGCATCTATGAGACACATTAATGGTAAAGCTACCTCAAGCCAACAGCTCCATTCCATCCAGCTAAAAACCCTAAATAATAAAACATTAAATCTCTTGAATTACACCTTTCTTCTTCCTATGTGCTTATCTACATATTTCTACATCTACTATACACAAAATGTGGACAAGTACAATGTTCCTGTAGTGTTTTTGCCTTTTGCTAATTTGTAAACTACAACTGCATGTCTTTCAAAGACCAACTTGTCAAGACTTGTTCAACAATCACTATTCAGAGAAAATAAATCTCGGGAGAACTGCATCTCCGATTCATTTGGGAAGAATTCAGCCTGAGGAAACCAAATAATAAAACTACTAAATCTTGTGACCCAAGATTTACGGCATGGGTTTAATGAAAGCTGTACACGCGCTATCGCAATAACATTTAAACATGCACACCTCTGCTGTACTTCAGTTCATTCTTTATTGGTGTCATTGCTTGTGCACTGACCTGGAGCCGACCAGAATGTAGCTCAACCAGGCAGTAGTCATCCTGTCCTGCTGCCAGGAAGAGCAGTCCATTGAAACTGGAGGTGCGGAATCGGACGTGCAGTGTGGTATGGCTGGAGGACTCCACTGTCTTCAGCTGCACAAAGCCGTCACCATAGAAGGATGCTGTGGATCAGAGTGGAAATCTTCAGAAAAACTTTATAAAAGCTCATTCAGAGTTTTGGTTAGAGATCTAGCTATAAACACGTGCTTTCTCATGAATGCGTAGCAAATTGGTACCTTTAAGCAGGGTACTTAATAAGCTGAATCATTTCAGGTCTAGTGTATGCTACACAAGCAGAAATTAATATAACACGTTCAACAGTGCTGCCAGTGCCCGCCCCACTAAACTTGCATTTACCAATAACAACGTATAAGTTTACATTAATAAATATCAGTTACTTGATTTTTATACATTAATCCTGCATTCAACTTGTAGGCTAGGCGATGTAAGCTCAATGTACGAACTTACAGACCGACCGCAGTAGCAGACGTTCGAGTTCGGAAGAGCAGTTCATTCAATCTCGTTCAGTTTAGCTGGCTACTCTGTCTCGTTCAATTTGTTGTTCCGCGTCAGTGACACCAGATAGGAAATATTAAATTATCGTAGGCCTACGGGGGTCTTAAAATTATGTTTTTTTTTGTTGTTGTTGTTTTTTTTATTGTTGTGCGTAGACAAACGAAGACACATTAGTATGTGCTATTTTTTTTAAAAACACTTTGTTCAATTATACCAATTGTATTATTTGAGAAATCCCAACACAGCAATAATTAACGGGTCCTCCATGACTGAACGAGGAATGGGGAAATAAAATTTGAAAAGGAGGACAATTTATACGTTAAATATTTAATCTGATTGGTTATCATGCCACGTTCCCCATCTCTTTTGGGCACTTCGCCTGCTTGCCGGCCTCACATAGTCATCCAAAAATGTCTTGGGAAGGGAGGGGGATACTCTTTTTCGTGACAGAGCAAGGACAGCATATGGGAAGGGGCGTGGTAGCTAGCCATAGTCCAGCCCCTTTTTTTCTGTAGCTAGCTGCTTTTTTTGAAATATCGAAAGAGGCGTGGTCTAGCTAAATCCCAGGGCTTGGTTACCCTTTAAATAGAACACACCCTAAATAGGTGAGAATTTTCCAAATTTGGCAACTGTGCAAGGGGGTTAAAATAAAAGAAAGATAAAAACTTTAAACTTTCCTTGTCATAATTATTATGATTCCACAGCTATTTTCACACAAAAAGTCAAGAACTGATTAGTTCTTTTCGATGATTGAAGATATTCATGTAGACAGCAAGAGAGAAAGAGTGGTGCACAACAATTATATGCAGTTGCAGTACATCTTCTTCAAATAATCATTTTAATTTTGACATAATCAGAATGACGCCCGCGATTAGCACATCAGGTAAATGCAATCTAGGGGATGAAATTTCCATGTTAACAGACACACTGTGGAAGAAGATATCGCCCTGGTGAGGCACCCCTGATATTCCCAGAGCCCATGGCACAGCGCTTGGTGCTACAGCCCACTCATATCTCTCTTACAGGCAGTGTGGCGCCACTACAGCACAAAACTATGTTATGGGAGTACAGTTCAAACTTGTGCTGGCATGCCCTCCGCAGCACCTCTGAATGGACATGAAAGGCAAACTGACATCACCACTCTTTGTGGTGTCTTTGACTGCGAGACCCACATACGGCATAGATGCAGCTGTTTTTTTCCACTGCTGTGATGTGGTGTCCTCTAATCTTGACTAATGTTCTCTGGTCGCTCATTAACTCCCTGTGCATTCGCTGAAGCTCCCTTTCATCATTGCTGAAGCCTGGTTAATAAGAACCTAAGCCTTGCTGTCCTGCAACTGCTTTTCTCATACCTTACATATTCAAAACAGACAGTACCATACAGTGGGTGCTTCAGTTGCGGCACCATCGCATAAAACTGCTCTAATGAGTTCTGGAAACTTCTGGACCATTAACCGTGTACTATAGCAACTTATGCAGCCCTAATTATCTGAATTCAATTAATGTGTACTAATGCAATCAATGTTTTTAAAAGCATTCAATGACTGCTTGCCCTAATGCAACATTTAAACTTTTGGAGCACAGTGGCTCTTATGGTTATACTCGACTGTTTTTCCTTTGGCTGAGAAGAAAAACAACTACCTCTACAGTTTGTACTCTAATTATCTCACCATTGCATCTGAATATTCTTAAATGGCCTGCTTATGGTCAACACTGGAAACAGAATGATAGGGCTAAAACAGTCGCAATTATGTACATATAAAGTCATATAAATGCAAATGAAATGTTGCTGCCCTTCTTTGAATAAGCTAACCTTGTACTTGATGGAAATACCATCAAGAAACAGTTGTGTTTTTAAGGACAAAAATGCTTTCCATCTTTGCCACAATGACCAAACCTGTCCTTTCTGTGCAAAAATAAATAACTACACTGAGGGTAACTGACGCACGGACGCAAAAATTATATTTGTAAACACCAATATTTATAATTAAAAAGTTGTATATGTTGTTCTTGGTCAAATAAATGTACATGTTAATAGAAAATGTCTACTCAGTATTAAATTCAAGGCTGGATTACACGTAGGTTTCCATTGATTTTAGCCTCAGGGACCACATTTCTGACTGTACCCTGTCAGCCAACCACAAAAACAGCAGCCTGTACAAATACTGTACCTGCAGGGAAATCAAATACAATTGTATCCTTGAAGTTATAAAAAATGGGGGAAAAAAGTAAGCCTGTTTCTCAACTGAAAGTAGTAAAAAGTTCCACGCCCAGCTATTTCTCATGACTTGTCTGAGATACGGAGATACCTGGTCACCTGGTAACTAGGTATTTTCAATGTTCTTAGCAGGGGATGAAATGGGACATAAATCCAAAATAAAATATATAAATGCTGGCTACTATATCAACAAAGATTTTAAAAAGAAATACTGCAGATGTCTCAACACTTATTTGTGACACATCAGGATAGGTTTCCAAGCCCTATATACACTGTAGGTTTCTGGTTCTAATAACAGTGTGCTTTGTGTATGTTCAAATCTTTAATTTAATTAGTATATCCTTACTTTCTGGTATGACTATTATTTATTTTTAAAGATAGTACATGCACCATATAATTAGCCTGCTTGTATGGGTGGCGATATATCCTACTTCCAGCAAACAATGTAAAATATGCCAAATATGCAATGAGTAATGACTACAATACAGTCACAGCAGTCTGTGTGTAATGTTAAGAATAGCGATCAAAGTGGGATCGCCCAGCTCTCTCATTTCAGAGTTCCCACGGGCAGGTTTCATCTACTGTATCACACACACAAAGAAAACATCACTATGCCAATTCCTCACCCAAATCTAAAACTATTTTACGACAGATTACATTGAAAATAAAAAAACAGTATGTAAACACTATGCATAAATTGCTTTCACTAGACTTACCGTGTATCTTTTTAACCAGTGCTGTATAGTATTGTACTTTGGGTATGCCATAAGAACAAAATCACTCAAACAACCAAAACCCACAAAGCAAGCAGCACGAAGGATAAATGTTTTTTTTTCGTGTTAAAGCAAAAAACAAAGATTGAATAGGCATCACAAAAAGGTCTACCCTCAACAACAAGGCTATTAGCCTTCAATGACTGTTCATTTGTTTTAAAATTAAATATTAAATCGGCACAGAGGATAAAATTGGACATTTAAGCTATTAGTCATTGACTTGTTGATCAGCTAGGTCTTAAACATCGTTTTTTTAAGAGTCACAAGGTCTCCTTCTTTGAGTGACGATCATAAAACTAATGGCATGGTGCTTTTCATCTCTCGATATTAGAACTATTTTACCCATTGCCCTTGAAAGTGTCAAAGTAGAAAAAAAGAAAACCAAATATACTCTCCTGCCCCCACGCAGGGTCTCCCCCACACTCTCCTCATTTCTCTCATTCCAATACACACTACACACTGCACAAAGAAGAATCTCTATCCAGATAACTTCACAGGGACTAACCCAAAATAAAAAACTCTGTCTACACACTTTCTGCATTCTAATGAGGCCAACCATGGGAAATTAATCATCCAATTCAATATGCAGAGAATTTAAGATGAATGCAAATTAAGGACTGAATGAATATTTGCACTATAGCTGTAGCATATGAACTGTATAGGCTACTTACTTTAGTGTTCAATTGTGTGTGATCTGTAACAGCATATGGCAACCTTACTCGCTAATCACTGGAAATATCTGCTAATCATTACCAGATAATGGTTAAATAGGCTACATACAGGTTAGACTGACATCCTGTTGACACCCATGAAAGAAAATACATCTGACCCAGTATTGCAGGAGAAAGTATGTAAACAACTCAAAATAGAATGATTTAGCCATGCAGAAATAGGTTAATATGGGCTAAATACTGAAATATCCTTTCAATTTTTAAGCCCTACTTTTCAAACACCATTTCTTAAACCCTGAAGAGAGTTCCTCCTCTAAAAATACATGCACACAGTTGGTGCTGGACATGAGGGGGATATCCTTTTATTCTCTTTTTCAACTACCAAACCGGGACAAAAAACAGTTAAAATACACATTACTTGACTCACAGGTCTGCACCAAAGTTTGTCACAACACACACATCATCATCACCAGTGTTGCAGATATACTGTAGCCTATATATTTCTGCAACATTGATGATGATGTGTGGGTTATGCTGCTACAAAAGGGTATTTTTTTTTTTGCAACACTGATTATTGGTTTATGTGCTATTGATACAGATAAACAATCTAATGATTTTATAGAAAAAAAATTACTTTTCGATACATCAAGTAAAATATAATAATTGGTTATAACTACAGTCTTCTCCTCCACATAATTCGAAGCCATGTAGCCTATACGCTGCGCAGTAGAAATAGAAAGCACGTGAAGAAAATCCAAAATCTGTAATAACTCGTCGAACAGGTATATTGTGTCTAGGTCAGGTGGACAACGTTAAGATGATTAATAAGGGAAATATAGCGAAACCAACAAAATCCGAATTACAGAACATGCAAGCTAGTGATAACACAAGTAACAAGTTTCTCTCTCTCTCTCACACACACACACACACACACACACACACACACACACACACACACACACATACATACATATATATATAGAGCCTATATATATGCTTAAGCCTACGCATCTATTTTCAATCTGTTATTCGCATCGTACTATGGTAGCAAAATAGTACTGAGCTTCCAAACAGCATGTAGAACCACAGCTATAGGCCACTGCAGCAAATCCATTTTGAAAATGGATCATCGATGTTTCAAAGTTGCTTAGAAGCAAGGTTTGATAGCTACATAGTTTTTTATTTATTTCATACTAACAGCCGTGTAATAATATGTTAAACTACATTGATAAAAGAAACTTCGCAGAAGCAACCTCGTATTTGTTTGCTTATATTCCAGTTGGAATATAAGTTGGCTAAATTTGCACCTCGCAAGACGTTTTCTGGGGCTCACCTCCGAGTGCGAGTCTACTCCACAACGACAGCAGTAGTAGTCCGCTCCACAAACGCCACATGGGACATTTTATAACGGCGTCCATTGTTTGTCCTAGCAAATACTTTCGTATTTCCCTTTTTTCCAACCACTGGTGGAATCGGAACAGTTGATCACATTTTCACTCCTCGACGACGAAACCAAGCACTCGATGCCTTCATTCACAAGTTACAATGTTGTAGCCTACCTGCGTCCCCCTCACGCAAAGTAGCCTCGCGTCAGAGGCGTAAAGTTTAACTCCGCCTCGGTGTGCCCCAGCCCCCAAGCCGTGTAGCCTACTTTTCACCCTTAGCAACTGATCAAGAGTGAGAAAGAAAGTTTAAGGGTTTTGGGTTGGGGTCTGATTTGGGTCTGGCTAAGCTGAGTTTAATGTTGTCAAACGGAAAAACGTGGCTTTCCCGTCCCTAACATTTTTTTTTTTTTAACAATGAGCTAGTCATGTTCACAAGTGTTAATTGTTTTGTAGCCTAATTTGGAAACTTTAGAACCTTTAAATCAATATTAAAGGTTTTCGTTAATGTTTTCCTTTTGGCCTGTTCCTCACAACTGTTGGTACGTCTCAGACAGTCCATGGAGGTGTCAGATGACCCTCCGCAGAACATGCAATTCGCATTCCCTCCACTCTACGGAGCCTACCATGCTCTTCGAAAATGATATAGGTTTGACTAAACATCTCACTCTGTGAACATGGTATCAATCCACTGCTTATAGGCTACATAAAATTATTGTGATGGGTTCTATTTTAACCACCAGTTATACCTTTCATACGTTAGGAAGAAAATTAGGCGACTGAATACAAGTTCAAATAATTAGCCTACATAAACAATCCAATAACCATAACACATGTATTGGTTCTGTTTTGGTATTCGCGTGTTGTGTGCTCTATGCTGTAGATCTATAGGTTGCATGTAGCTATTTGTTGGCAACATACATTGTGCCACCGGCCGCCGGCTACTGTAAATGGATAGGCTACATTCAGATATTGTTACAGGAAAGACACTTGAAAGCAGCGCCGATCCGTCCTTTGCTGTGATTGGTTGTCTCTGCGCAGTCTCCAGTCTATTGTCTTCTGACAGCCCGTCGGCTTCCTGTGCGTGTTCTTCATGCCTGCTGGCTGACAAGTGCGCAGCTCGCAAATTTACCCTCTTCGATTTTGGAAAATGATTACATTTTATGTTATTGGACGATGAGAACGCTGAATATAATTTGTACTCGTATGTACATGTCTCATAGCATTATTATAACTCCTTTTCTGCCCTTGCCCAAGCTGTCGCGATGGCTAAGAACCTCAATCCTGTGGATGCATAATAACCTTGACTAGCTACTACCATTCTCAAGTAAGCTTAAAAATATGTTCACATAATACTGGCACAATTTCTGAATGTAGAGAGTATTTTGTTTTTTTTTACTTTGGTGGGAAATCGTTGCTAAGCTTTACTTCAGCTTAGGCTACCACATTGCCGTGTGCGATGTGCCGATGCTATTTTTGCTAAGGGGAAATTGGAAAGTGTTCGTTATTTATCGGCGGTATCTCTAGGTTCTCTATTTGTATTTTTCCATCTAAGTGCTGTGCGTTTCACGTATATAATGTCACAGCAGCTAGCATATTTGGAAGGGGAGCGTCTCTAAAAGAGGCCGTCTTTTCATTTTAGGCGACAGCACGGAGTGTCGGTAGCAACAAGGCAAAAATGTATTTACTTTTATATGAACTAGCCTATGTCTGGTAGTTTGGAATATTTTAGGCTAGTATTGACAATTGGACAGTGCAAAGTGGGTTTCATTCCTACCGCCATGTATAGGCTACTGTAGCCTACAGCTTTTTCCATTTACCGAGGGTGGACAAACCATGCTTAGTCTGTGTTTAAAATTATAGCTTGATGTCAATTCATTTTCACTGAAGACCTAGGCCCTATATGTGAACAACAAACTAACAATTTAAAGTCTGGGCCCTCGAGCTAGATACCTTTTTTATATCAAATCAAAACTCATAGCATTTGCTTATACGTCTTCTAAACGATGCAGCATGTTAACGTCTAAAGTAAAATCTCATCTACCCCATTGTTTTTAAATTAGACCTATCCACTTAGAGCCTTTGGGCTTTTAAGTACACTTTTTTCAGCTGTTAACGTCAATGTAAATAAATTAATATTACAAAAAATTGATATATTGTACATCCAAGTGTATATTTATTAATTTATTGTGTAGGTTTTTACTTTGATGTAAAAAAGTTTACTTTGTATCACCTCATTGTTTTAGAAACAGGCTTTCAGGTTTATATTTTCTGTACTACCCTCATTTACCATTTTGTTCTGTTTCCTTTCTCTAAGGTAAAGTGAACAACGCACTGTCCGTTGGGTATATCTCTGTAAATGCAATGCAAAAAATGTAAGTGGAAAACATCCTCATGCACTCAGTTAAGTTGATTATAAAATATTTTGAACATGTATTTGTTATTATTTATTAACTGATCTGTAATGTCATGAGCATCTTGTTTTTTTGTTTTTCTTATTTAGGTTGGGGCTAAGGTACCATGTTTCTCTGCCAATGGCAGCTGGGGCTTTAGTTGTCATTATTCCTTACAGTATCTCCCTTGTTGCCCAGTGGATGTATGGGTGGCCAAACAAACCAGGGTATAAAAAATACATTGAGGCTCTAAGGCCAAGGTAAATGAATATATTGTACGTTTCATTTGTGTGCTATTGTGTTCCCATAAGTTCTAATTGTGCTGTAAGTGCGTGAGAATCGGAGTTTACTTGTCACGTACAAATTACTTCTTCATAGGCGGATATACTCTCTTAGTAGAGCTGTGTTGGAAATGCTGAAGTATCTTCAGTATGGGAAACTGTACTTTCAGTGGAAGTCGTGGTACAGCAATACTGATAACCATAAACATTATGAAAAGGTAAGTGTCAACGCGAAGAGCGTAGACTGTACTAATATTAAGGATCCCTGTAAACTATAATTAGATTTATACATTATAGACTGTATTTGCATTCTTGTCACTCATACTGAGATAAAAAAAGTTTTAAAATATAATTTCCCTTAATTTTGTAAAATTGTAGGAATTAGATTGCGTGTTCTCCCCAGTAAAGTATCATAATTACTGTGCAAATACGGGAAGTATAGCTTCTAATTATTGGCTTTCTTATTCAGGGTATCACTTTTGGTCGTCGTGGGAACAAATTGGATTTGTACTATGGTCCAAATGTGGACTGTTCTGGTGGTGTTCCTGCACCTGTGGTTGTTTTTGTATACGGAGGTGCGTGGGGTTCAGGAGAGCGTGCCACATACTGCCTGCTGGCCTTGCAAATGGCAAAGGAACTCAATGCCACTGTGGTCTGCCCAGATTATGCTACCTATCCAAAGGTACAGTATATGTCAGCCACATACTTTGTATAATAAGCTATGAAATTGCATTGATTTTATAACATGGGTAGTAGCATTGAAATGTGAAAAGCGTGTAAGAAATTCTTTTAACAAAATTTTTGTCTTGTGGTGTAAAATGAAGGCCAATTTTAATCATTGACTGTATGGGCAGTAAAAGGGGATTTGTGAATATTGTGTCTTATATTCTCTTATTTCTAGGGGACGGTTTTACATATGGTTCAAGATATTGCTGATTGTCTCGTTTGGATTGGGGAAAATAGACATAAGTTCAGTATGGACAAAGTAAGTACTTGCATCTAAATGTTTAATTTTAACTGAACATTTCAGCATTTATGTGAAACTCAAACAGCTGTTCGGTCTCATTGTCACTGTCACGTAGAAATGTATAAAAATGCAATTCACAGGAACAACAAAAAGTTTTTTATTTTTTATAATTTCTTATTACCAGTGCAGGTTTATGGTTTATTCATATGTATATTTTGGACCAGCTTATTGAGTTTGAAACATGTGCAGTATAGAGATGGATGGGGGCTTTGTTTGAGAGTAAAAAAAGAAAGGACAGAAATGCAGCTAGAGCTTTGCTTTGACACATATGATATACAGTATATCATCATATATAAAAGATTGCTGCGATTGATGCGGATACTGTGTCTATTCTTGCATTGCACTAGGACAAATGCTTTGCAATGTATTGTAGAGTTATACTTGATAGGGGTGTTATTGACCTTTGTCTGTTTGCAGGACAATATCGTATTGATTGGCCACTCAGCAGGTGCTCACTTGTGTGCACTGACTACACTCTTCCTGGTAGAGGGCACAGAAGAACTAGCGATAGAACCAGCCATACAGAAGGAAATTACCCTGTCAATCAAAGGAGTCACAGGTGCCAGCAAACTCGTACTGTAGAAAGTAAACGGCTCCGGGAGCTTTCTGTCTCTTCCCCTTACATTTAGTTTCCCTGAGATAATGCACCCTCAGTAGAAATGGGAAATGCAGAGTTGGTACTGAAATAAAGTTTCTCGCATGTAAGAATAATGCTTTTTATGGTTTAGCGTGTCCTATGATGTATAGTGCATCAGAGCACCATGGGTGTGTGCCAATATTCTTCACTCCCTGCCTCCTTTCCTCCGCTACCACCTCCTTTCCTCCGTGCCCCGGAAACAAATCTTTGTGTTGTTACATCTTAGGTACATTGTATGCCGTACATGCAAATACTTGTACTCGAAAAGTTCAGGCGGTTTTGCATACTTCCAGGTAGGAGAGGAGCGGTAGTGGGGGAGTGGAGGAAAGGAGGTGGGGAGTGAGGAATATTGGGAATATTCCTCGCCGAACAGCAGGACAGGTGTCTAAAAGAATTGCCCGCACATATAAAAGTGAAAGTATTTACGATAATGCGCGGCACAAACAGCAGCAATTTTTCAGGATCAAAACCAACCATTTTTATGAGAAATGGAAGAAACATTTTGCTTAAGCGGGTTGTTGATGGCTTCCATTAAGTTGAGTGGTCATTACATGGGTGTACAGTCAGGGAGTGATGTCAGGAACATAAAGACTTTCCCCCTGTGCTTCAGGCCATAGATAATTTTGTATTTATGGCTCAGAGTTCCAAGGTTAGTGGAAATCTGATCAATATATATATATCAATATCCCCCATTGTAAAGTGCATCTAGGGAATTAGTGAATATGGGATACCTCTGTACCTGAGGGGGATTAAGTGTATCCGATTTCATTACTTATAGATTTTGACCTGTTAATTTAGTTTACAAAATACATTACCCTATTTGTTAAGTTGTAACTATTCATTTATATAATGGGTGAATTAGTCATTTTGTTTTTTTATCGGTGTTCATGAAATGAAATTTCAGGATTGAGTGGTGTTTACGATATACTGGACCATTACCAACATGAGAAGATGCGGGGGATTGAATACGTCTCTACAATGCACAAAGCCATGGGGGGTGTGGAGAACTTTGAATTTTACTCGCCTACAGATTTATTAAAGATGCTCACAAAGGACAAGAGGAAGAGGTAAGACTAATTAAATTTTTTGGCAGAACTGGCAAATCTCAGTACTTCACCATGTTTCACCATTTAGCATTTTATCAGCATTATTTTACTTGCATGAAGCTGACTTCTATTCAGTGTGACAATGCAAAGATCGGCGATTGCAGTGAATAATTCCCTAGTGGGGGGAAGTATAATCACAAGAGAGACAGCACGTGTAAGACGTGAAGAATCAATGGGAAACTTGTTAACTGCCCAATATAACATAGCATATGTAATTATAATAGATACTGTAGGTGTGCTCAACCATATTGTCAAACTATAGCAAATGTTACAAGAAGCATTGGTACATTTCTGCCATGAGCTAGCTTTAAAACCATTAAAAAATGCAATACAAATATGAACGTTGCATCTCCATAGTGCTTGAACCCCTTTCATCCAGTTTGGTTGAAGATGTAGGCTGTCAGATAATATGGCATACGGGTATATGCATGTTAAACTTTGTGATTATTAAAGACAATATTATGAACACAAGGGATATGAAACTGAAATACTGAAGTGTATGAAAGTTGTTTTCACCTTTCCGCTGTTTTTTCATCTTTATGTTGATTGTATAGAGTGCCTCCCTTCTGCTTGCTCCATGGAACAAATGACATCATCGTTCCCATGGAGTCCTCCGTCAGGTTCTCCGAGGTCCTCGCCTCCCTCTCTGTGAAGGTTTCCCTTCACCTCCTGCCTAAAATGGACCACACAGAGATCGTCACTGACCTCATGGCCTCCGACAGGCACTTCTACCACACTGTCTATGGCTGTGTCAAAGAGGAGTACAATAAGTTCATGGGGAAATGCTGAAAACCTGACACAACATAAAATGAGTTCCATTCTAAACACCCTGCTCTGTATTAACGCTGGTTTACTGCGATGTTCAGTTTCTTTGTACACTTTGTTGATGTGGAACAATAGCTTCAACATTTTAACAGTTGTACTGACCATATTTACAGTTACCTGAGCACATTTTTCTTTGTACATGGTATTATATATTTTCCTTGGTGTTACTTTGAATAATACATTCTCAGCCCTGCTGATGTAGTGAACAAATCTGGCTCTTTTAATAGTTTTGTAATTTATTTATCTTTATACCATAGTATTTAATGAACAAGTAAACATTGAAGGAATACCAGAGAGCATAATTATTTACATGCATTTATTTTATTTATTTTTTCCTTAACTCTGCTTCCCCCTATAATTTCTCATTTAACATTAAATTCCTTTGCTTATGTAAACTATTATCATTATTATTATTGGAGTTTAACAGTGATCTGTTCGAAGCCAATTCAATGCTCTCCTTTTTATGATAAGGTTTGAAATCTTGCCTCAACAAAGTTGACAGAATTTCTTGGAGCAGCATAGAGTCTATAATTGAAAAACTAATGCCAATATGAATTTGTTCATGATCAACTTAGGAAATATAATGATGTACAACATAGGCCACTGGAGTGCTTCCTTGTAGGTTCATGAACCTAAAAATTCATAGTGTGGCTTTCTTGAATGTAATATGGTTCTCAGCATAAACATTAATGCTTGCTGAATAAGATGCAAGCAGCCAAAATGACAGCAAAATAATTTGTGTGTATTGCCCAGAAAGGGTTGATTTAACTGCACAATGATGAAGCCACTGGTGACAAAAAAGGTACTACGCATGTTATTAAGTTAACATTTACTTTTCAAGGATGTATGGTTATCAGTACTGTACTGTGTATTGCTAATGTCTACTAATAATAGTGGAAAGTAAAATTTTATGCAGAAGCATGTTTTCTGTTACATTATGAAGGCAGCATTTCTTCACATATATGCTGAATTAACACTGTGGTTCTACTTTCCCCTCTTGTATTGAGATAACTTATTTATTTTCGCTAATTTAGTGATCTTATTACACGGGACAAGGCTCTCGTGACTCTATTCTGCATGTTTTATTTATGTATGTCTACTACATGAGACCTCACATGCCATGGGTCCGTCAACTTAATTCTCAACGTCAGTTAAAATTCCAGCTTGTTTACATTACTTATTGAGAGTGACACCGTTTTGAAAGTTGTATTACTTTTACTTTACATGTCAAGTACTTTCACTGTAGCACCAGCAAATGAAGAAATTATTTCAGGTAAGACAGGCGATAGATAAGAATGCTACCAGCCTTTACTGAACTTGAAGAAAGTTAAGGTTCATCTACGTTCATCTGCTAAGTCTTCTTTCATTCCGTTTGTGTTGAACAGTCCTACATTATTACTTAAATGGTCAAATTTCTATTGGAAAAGAATTGATGTTTTGATTGTGATGTTATTTGAATTGACTGCTGTGGATCCTGATTGTCATATTCAAATGAAACCATGTCTGTTTATTTGGCCAGGGTGGGGTGGGAACTGAGCTAAGTCTTGTATAACAAAAGCTTCAAGGTTTTTTCTTTTCAGAAAACTTCCAAACAAATGCTAATTTTCTAGCTTTTGTTGTTAAAAAGAATGATTAAACTACTGAACAATATTTTTGTGATGTATTCCTTGTAAGGTGACATAACATGAACCCTTTTTATGTGACTATTATCTTATTAGACATCCATATTCAGTTTATAATTATAAATGCACACGTTAAGTTATTAATGCTGCTTTCTTAAAATAAGTGTTTTCTTACACCTTCATCTTATAAGCATAAACAATCTCCCAATAATCACAAGGCCCACCAACTCGTGTTTGATTTACTCAATTTGTTAAACCTGATAAATGAACAAATTGTCTTTCTTCCTCAACTATGGATTATGTTAAATTGTGCGAACAAAGTGATAAATGTATGTTACAAAGACGTAATAACATTTCTGTATTTTGTCTGTAATCTTATTTTCTCCAATATGTCTTACTCAGCTGCTTCGTTCTTCATCCCATAATTTTCCAAGTGTTCAGCTTAATTGTATCTCAACAAACTGGGGAATAATTGTGCAGTAAATACAAAATTTAAAAAAATAGTGACATTAAATTATCATCATAATTATCATTGAATTGACACATCATCAACAGCATGTTTTTTGTACGGGAGATAGGCTAAGGTGGTTTAGCTTGCAAAATTAATTCATCCAGTGAAAGCATCTGGATTGACCAAACCTCTGTATTCATATTGTAAAAATAAAACCGAATCTAAGTAAAATGAATGATGTAGTCATGGTGGAGAACGCACATTTTACAGTAAAGGATACTACAATGAAAATCCTGCATACTTTGCTCTGAACCAAAGCATATTTCAAACCCAACGGCAGGTGTCGGCATTCCCATGCAAACTTTTGTCTTGAAAATATTTTTGCCATGCAGAACACTATCTCTACAAAATGACAAATGTTGAAGGGTATTTTACCAACCTTGGAAAAGAATAGACAACGCATTGTCTATCCAGATAACACTAATAGGTAGCCTATGTCTGCGTATTGGCAGATAATACGCAAAACTGGGGAATAATTCTAATTTAGTGTTTTCCAGGTAAGATTATTATCATCTTGAAAAAAACGCAATAAATAAATACTTTGTCTTCAAAATGCAATAACCTTGTCATTAAATTTTTTGATACGATAATAATGCTGCAATTAATTGCATATCAGTGAATAATAGCCTACAGAAATATAAACATCAAATTATGATAAAATCGATGTAGGCTATATAATCCTTATCAAGTAAAATGATCAGTAGGCTATAGGGTACTTTTGTTGGCGGTGCACGGTTCGTTTGACTCATCACACATTTCTAAAACTTTAAAATACTGTTTCTGTGTAGATTATTGTGTAGGTACTTGAGATCTAGTTACCTTTAAATATGTTGCTTAGTTTTCCTGTTTGTACAGCAGGTGTCAGTGTATGTCTTGCATCTGTTTTTGGAGCGTTCCCTTTCGGCGTTTCCAATCTGTGACACAAGCCGAAGGTTGTAGCCCACTGTGTTTCCCAGAATGCAGCGAAGGAGTAGCGCTGTCTGTGTTGTTGGATGTTGAGGATTAAAGATGGCCACCAGCAGGAGGAGCAGGGACAGCAACCGCTTCGGTATTACGGCGTTATTTATCATATATGGATGAAAAGAGGACCCAAGGAACGTCTTTCATTCTTTTCAAAAACACCTTCCATTCCTTGACCCCGATCCCTGTCGATAAGCACCGATTCACTGGTGAGTTGACAATTATGGTTTACCCCTGTTAGCTGGATAGCAGGATCATAGAACACAGGCGCTGAAATAATACGAACAATCCTCTCCCATTATAAAAAAAGAAAAATAAATCGCAGAGCGACTACATTTAATATTATATTTGTTTATATATTTGTACAGCACGTTCAAATTGTGCTAGTAAATAGCCTCAATGCAATGTTATTTTCAGATTGGTAAAGGGTAGGCTACTGTTTTGTCGTTGCGAGCCAGCTATATATGCATAGAAACGTTATTTATTATTGTTATTTATTTATTTTATCAGGAAGTTTTGAGTTTTAGAAAGCTACAATGTTTCATTACAAATATGTCTATTGTTTGTTGCGGGTGAGTGGATCATTCTAGCCACAGGCCTCTGTAGGGCTATAGAAAACCTCCGTTGTGGATTTTAAACTGCAGTATGGTATTAAAGGGATATGATGACCTCGAAACTGATGTTGGCTGCCGATATAGGCTAAATGTAAGTGTTTATCAAAAAAAATCATTTACGGAAACAGTGTTTATTTACCTTGCTTCTACGCACACTTCCCGGTTTGTATGATTGCAGCCCTGATGATCATTATATTGTATAGGCTAACTCGCGTCTAATTCGCTCACATAAATTCTTAGATATTTTATTTAAATCATATTGTAAATTCAGGAGGCTTAAGTGAACACAATTAGCCAACATGTACTGATGAAAATGCGACTGCAATTGTTTTAATGTTTTGAATGTGACTTTTGGAACGTGTATTAGGCTATTTCAGTGAAGTGAAACCGAGGCTTGCAAAACGGATTTATGTCTAGAGACGTTTTTGGATTTTTCAAGTGAAATAGGCGAGTATATTTGTGGAAGTAAGGGGAAAATAGTATACATTTGTTGCAGACCTCATGAAAAAGGTCATTTTTGCTACAACATAGCTGTATAGCCATTTACATTGTGTATAGATTTGTTTTGCTCATATTTATTTGCTAAGCAGACTCCCATCTGGGCTTTGATGCCATTGCATTTTTTGCACTTTCCACATTTATATGTGGGCTATTTATGGACGCAGTTTAGATTAAGTGCCTTAGATATTAATCTGCATCATCCTGGTTAGTGGCCTAGTTCCCTTACAAACTGTACTGTTTATTTTAAAATGCATTCTGAAAAACCATACTTGTTTATACTTGTTTGTGTGTTTTATAGAGATTAGCCTACTGTATTTCATCTGTAGTCTTTAATAATGTATCTTGTTTTGTAGGGTAGTGTCTAATTAGTGCAATATCCATGCTGAAGTAACTGCCTCACCAAGGTATAAAGTTTAGATGGTGGTATTTCTATTGCAAACAGACTGTGGTATGCAATTACCTTCTCCAGGGATGCCACAGTGTTCCATGTTGTGTGAAAGTGTCAGTTAGTGTGGATGAGGAGTTGCTCAAATAACCTCTTTATCAAAAACTGAGTCAAAACAATTACCTCATTGATAGAGAAAGTTTTCACAACGGGACCAAAATGTTTCCCCACATCAGAATTTTTTTTTGGAGGAGTTTTTTGTCTAGTCAGTCAGACCACACTTTTTTGTGTGTAGCCATGAGACAGCTGTTGTGTTACGTGATTTAATTCTCGTCTTGTAAGCGCTAAGGTTATTTCAGAGTGATGTTACTGAGGTTCTTTGCCACTCCAGTGTGTTTCTTGTTAATTTTGGTGACCATTCAACCTCTGTCACTCACTTTCCGCACCAGCTGGAGCTATAATTAGCCTTCAGCTGATTCAGGCCGTCAGAAGGCAAAAAAGGTTGTTCACCGCCCTAAAATTGTATTATGTAGCTACAGCTGATCGTGGGTGTCTGTCTCATGCTATGCTACATAACGTTTCATCATCCGATGAGATGGTGAGATGCTTTGGCCAGCAATTGGAATTTTTCTCAGACCAACCGTCAGTTAATTACCCACTGACCCAAACAGCGAATTGTCGCTAAAAGGCCATACCTTCTTGCCGTCACAATCACATTTCATTGGCTAAACACTCTTAAAAGGCGACCAGTATGTTAGAGACATCATGTGAAGGGAATATAAATTATGTGGTGGAGCGAATACTCAATGGCAGCATTTCTCAGTAATTAATTAATAAACAACCATTCCGTCACACAAAGTGATCAAGGTAAAAGCCCATTCACATTGGTTCTACAGATGATGTTGTCAACTGTTCTGAACTATATACAGTATAGCCTATATTTTTCACATTTTCAGCCGAATCTCGCAGAGGTAGATGGTACACTGTTTGCAGAGGGAGTTTGTGCAGCAGTGAGGAGATTTTGTGTTCAGATGTAGTGGGTGTGTGTACAGACATAATCATAGCTTTCATATGACAGGGTTTAGCCCAACTTTAAATGCAATATTTGGGTAATAACTAATTAACCTTTAAGTTAAGTATCATAACGGCTGTTTTCAACTTATCACACTACTTCATGCATGTAAATCGATGTGTTGCTTCCTGTGAATATAATGTTTGAAGGCAGGCTGTAGCGATATCAAGTTTTTAATGGCATGTGCTAGCCTGTGCTTACACTACTGGAAATATCAAGTAGCTACACATTATAGCCTTCTTCTTCACTGTGGGTGTTTTTATGTTCTGTTTTACTTGCAGTGCCGTCTTCATTTTTCAGTGTTTATTTTATCATTACTTTAACATTATCATTACAATTTTTTTCATTTCCAAAATGTACTCTCATTGAGATAAAATTATCTCACTGGTGAGGTCAGTAGTACTGCTAACCATGACATGATGGGATTAGGGTTTTTTACTGCTTTTCTGTGAAAACGTGATTGTGCTGGACAGCCTCTATCTCCAGTGTCACTCTCCGGGGTCTCTGTGCAGTAGCAGTCAAGTCGTAAACCACGGCTGAATGCTTCACTTACCCCATCTAAGAGTGGTCACATGATTTATCGAACCCTGTGGCATGATTCATTACACTGAATTCTAGAATTTTTACTCTATATTGAACTGGTTTTGGTTTTATGATTCCTGTTGTTTCCAATTTATTCCACTGTTTTTCCATAAGGCTGAATATGTGAACATGTTTACTGCTTTAACAAATTAAGAAGCAAAGGAGTACAAAGTTAAGTTAGGTCATGGCATGGAAAAAATGAAAACCAGTGGCCCAGCTGCTTCTAACAAGCCACAGATGGCGTGGAACACATGAGAGAATGGATACGATAGTGGAGTAGTAAAAGAAAGGCTTTTAGGGTGCATTCCATATATGTGTGATAACCTTTAATGGATTGAGGCCCCACGGATGTTGCATGCTCATTGCCGATGTCAACTAAATGGCAAGAAAGAGAGAACGCTGGCTAGGCATGAGATGTGGCTGCAGTATTCAGAACTGGATGTGTGCTGTGCTATTTCTCGTAGACCTCAAACTGGTCTCGCACACGTTGAGCAAGGAGCCTGCATCTATATCGTGATTTTTTACAGGGGAAACGTTGTATCTTGCTGTAAGAACTGTGCTTGTACAACAGAAACCTGTGCAATGAATGAATAATGGGCTGCATTTACGTGAGCCTTTTCAACCATCTCCAAGCGGATTGGACTGAGGAGGGTAGGATCCACCTTGGTGATGCATGGTTGCCATTTTCAGGGCATTACATTTACATGGAGTGCCATTACCAGCAATGCAAAACAATTTGAACCATTCCAGGGCCTACAATCAGAAAATTAGTTCTGAGTGGATGCTGCTGTTTAGTGGTGCACATACCTGTTTTAGTAAGACCTGGACTTAATCAAACTGCTGCGCATTGTAAGTAATAATTTATTTTATTATCTGTAGTATGGTCACCACACATCCATTTATAAGGACACGCAAGCTTTTCCTTTCCAGTTAAACTGGGGATATGATCTGATGACGGGTCAAGAGACCCAATGAACAGCCCCAGCAAATGATGTCTTTAATGGCCAAAGAGAGCTTATTTAGGTTAAACCTTGGTTTCCTATCTCATCTGAAGAGCAACCGTTTCTTATTTCTCATCTGGAAGATAACATCTCCTACAGCCTACTGTCCGTGCTTCTGCAGAGGTACATTGGTTTTCTCCCTGCTTCCGGAAGTCGGACTGCTCACTGTTGGTGGGCCAACACTTACTTCCAAGAGAATGCTTGACCCCTTTTTATAGTTTGGTGATGCTGGTCAGGATCTGCCATGGCTATTTCAAGGTTGGAGACAGTTGGATGTGTCACATGTTCAACTCACAGCTAGGTTCTCTCCAACCGATGCGCTAAATCCGTCGAAATCATGCAATATCATGTGTAAGAAGCTGAGGTCATTAAAGAGAAGCTCTTCCCCACATAAGTACAATTAAATGTCAAGGTTTAGCCTGCATTTTTAATCTGACTGGGAATGTGCATGTTAAATGATGGGATAAACATACCTGCTACAGTACTGTGGAATGGATGTTGTCTTGCATAATTCACTCTACAAGTTCTGGCCTGATGTAAAAACAGGACTGGCCTTCAGTCTTCCTGTGAGGGAGGTTCCTTTCCCAATGCACAGGTTCTATTCACCGCGCTAGTCAGCACAGCCTGCAGAGGAAATTGAAATCCCCACTTTGGTTAAAGTAGCCATCTCTGACCGAAGTCTGAACTGCACAGAAAGTTTGTAGTAAGCGTTTTAAATGAATTGTGGGTGATGTATTGCTGTTCGATGGGCCCAGGTTTCTGCATGAACATCTTTTAATACAAGTGCAATTCAAACAGCCTGAAGGTCTTTTTTTTGTTTGCTCCATATAATTTTTTAGCAATGTAGCATTTTTTGTGCTTTATTATGCAAGTCGGATATCTGTGTATCTGACATCCAGTGACAGTGTTTTAATTTGCAGCTTCATTTGTATTGAACATGAGCAGGAGATATTTCTACTGAATATAGTACCAATGCTAATATGATTATCAAACGCATATCGGCTTGAAATACAGTTACCCTTTACGTCGAGGTTTGAAGATTATTGTACAGTTTTAAATAGCTAATGAGCAGCCGTCTCTCTGCAGGTAGTAAAGTTGTCTGCTGACTTCACTGAACAGCTTACTGGTACAAGCTTCTCACCAGATAAATTTAGACCGATATTGTCATGCATGTCAAATTGGATGAAGTGGATGCATTGTGGTTGGGCAAGCCAGACCGAGCCACCCCTCTGTTAAGTGAGTAGCTGTCAGAGCGGAGGGTGTGATGTTGATAAGATCTTGCCGTGATCTTCAGATTCACCTCTTTGTCAGGAGCTGTGAGGATTACCTCTCCCCCCCATGATGGGTCTCTGGCATGCCATATTAATTGCCGTGTTATCACAGACCTTTTCATTGGAACACGGGCCGCTGTAATGTTTGCCGACTTTAAGGGAACTGTCTACCGATAGAGGTTTCTAGTTCCTCTGTCTCGTTAGTGTCAATTGTTAGCTAAAGAATGTGTTTGGCATCATTTCTGAGTTATGTAGATATTACTGCATTTGAAGTGTGATTCACGGTTTAAACTGCAGTGTTTAAAATTGGTGCATTTTGATTATGTGTAGTGTGTAGAATAATTATTTTGGAAGAGCTTTGCAATCAACATGACGTAATGATTTATAATGGCCCATGCATAAACGATTGGACTGTCAACGCTGTCGTCAGTAGCCAAGGCGGCAATAGACATAAGTGAACACTATGGAATCACAGTGGAACTTTGCGTTTATTAAAACACAAGTATGACAAACTGTGACTCCCAGCGAGGGGAACACTGAAGGAGCATTAGCCAATTTAATAAAAAAAAGATTTGAAGGATGCTAGTTTGCAGGATGTAAACACAACACTGTTTGCATGTGTTTATGGATTAAACTTATTCCAAGCATTTAAGAACGACACTGTATCATTACACTGTACAGTTAAGGCCTACAGAACAGTGTAATCCAGTTTGACTGATGTCTGTTCTTCTGGGTCATAGCTATCCAGACTCTGATCCACAGATCACATCTTATAGTATATGACACTGTAAGGCCTTATTAAAGTGATTAAGTGTTTTATTGTACAATAAGGCTGTGTGTGTGTGTGTGTGTGTGTGTGTGTGTGTGTGTGTGTGTGTGTGAGTGTGTGTGTGTGTGTGTTTCACTATGCCAGCCTTTCTATTGGGCTGTTTCACTTTATGACCTACAGGCCCGCACCAGGGCTCGCACCATGTATAATTACATTAAAGTCTAATTATAGAGGGTTTTTTATACAACCTGTGCAGTACACTATAGTGCCTCGGTTGGTTTTGGTATCTCAGCTCAAGACACCATGTTAACTGAGGGCTGAGAAAATGGCGTGGCTTGAACAATAGGTTGGAACTTTAAGTTGGGAAACAGTTTCTGCACCATATTGACAAGGGTTACTGAGTCTATGGTGCATTTGTTGGATGTTTCTGTTTGTTTTCCTTGTGGAGAATTGTGGCCAATTGTTGTCTAACTTAAAACCTAGCATAGAATGGTTTGGCTTGAAATGGTTGTATCTATGGCCATTGATCATTATGTGATGCCACATGGTAGTGTGGAGATAAAGACACTGCTCGTGGTATAGCGCTCAACACAGCAGACTTTACATTTAGCAAGTCAGACATGTTATAGCCTAATGCAACCTTAGGCATATAGTACTTGATTAATCATACTGTAAAAAAAACAATGAACACAAAATACATCACCTCCGTGAATATAAAATGTGTCATTTTTTTGTATGCAAACAAGAGCGTTTTTTTTTTTCCTTCTATGTGGTCTAGATCACTTTACAAATAATGCATGAGTGATAGTCTGTGACCAAAAATTGTCGCTGAACTTTCCCTTATTTGAAAAGTCACTTTTTTTTGGCTGAATGACATTGTCTACCCCCTGAAGAGCTCAGATGGTATCTTCCCTGCCTAGTGTGACCAAACCCCCCATTCCCCTGCGTTGGATCTGGCGACAAGGGGCTCAGCTGTGCCAGCCCTTGCAGGCTGCCTTGCACACTGACACAATAGTCTCCTGGTACTCCCAGTGAAGGGCAGAGGTCCCAGCGCCTTGGATATTTATTGAAGCCTTAACTCTGATAGCCCCTTCTGTCTGGAGCTGATGGGAGCAGGCTGCTGGTAGATCTCCCAGCAAAGCGGGGTATAATATTGAGATGTTGGAGGGACATCGGGAGAGCAGCAGGTACAGAATAGGCTTCTGAGCTGGTTAGGCTTCTGATGGTATACTATTGGTGTCTAATAGTTACTGTGCTGGTTGTCTTAAAAAGGACTTTTCGCAACTGTGAAGTGTTGAAAGGTGTAGGCTAATACATACATGTTTTAGCATACAGTTGAACTGCCTGTTACAGGTTTATCTAAATATATTTTTATATTTGACTCAAAAATAAGATCTTTTACTTGTTTTTTTAAACAAAGTTTGAAAAGTACCAGTAAATGCAGAATGTGCAAGTCAACAGTGTTTTAATTTAACTTCAGTTTTTCTTTTGTAACTAAAAATGACTGCTGATCTAATCAGCTGGTTTAGCATACCGCTCTTAAAAAAAAAAATGTGTTTTTTTTTTTTTTTCCCATTTTTTTTTTTTTTTAATTATTTTTATTATTTATGACTGCACAACAAGCATTTGATGAAAAAAAAAGGATTTTTTTAATTGAAGAAATGATGATTAGCATTCATAAAAAAAATAAAAAAAAAAAAAATTTTGAATCTCATAAATTTTTCCCAGTTGTAAAGTATGTGACGTGTGCCAGACGCCCACTGTTAAACAATGTGCAGAAAATGATTTGGGACATGAGAGATGTTAATCATTGTTACTATCCAATGCAATCAATGCAAAAAGGGAATGGCAAAAACTAAGCAAGAGCATCCAGTAGATCTTGTAAGTGCCATTGCCTGCAAATTACATTTTGAACTGGTGTTGAAAATGTAAGATGTGTATTTGTAGTTGAACTGACAGCGATGGAGCTCTGTAGATTCAATAAAAGAAAAGAAGAAGTGAAAATGGATGACTAAAAGGATTGTAATAGTCTTTGTTAGGAACCCCTGTCTATGTACTTTCATTAAAAAAAGCAAATGAACTGAAGGCATGGTTACCTTAGAGATATCTATTTCACTGGATTCACTGACACATTTGTAAAAATGCTAATATTTTTGCACCTCATTTGCTCTGCAGCAGAGTACGCCATTGTGTGCCAATATCAACAATGAACAGAGGAAGTGAAGTGCCCAATTTTAAACTACCTGCTTGTACCACGATGAGCACTGGTGACATAACACAAAATGGGAAATTAGTTATCTTTTCAGAACTGCCGAGTGCATGGTGTCACTAAGATTTATTTAATGTTCCATCAAATAAAATAAAAACATGTTCGTCAAAAGTCTTGTTTCATAATCATTAGTATTTGGCAATCCAAAAAATGTTTTAGATGACATCATCGTCACATTTGGTAAACCTGGACAAGAGTAAACTGTTTTAGATGAAGCAGCCTCCCACCTTGTGTTGTCATGCTACAATAGCATCAGGCTATCAATCATTGAGGATGTGTGGTTCTGTTTATTGTAGGTTTGGAAGTGGATCGGCTGCACTGAGATCATTTGTAGTTATGTAAATTTCCTCCACCCATCGATCATCAAGACTTTATTGTGGAGCTTCCTTGTCGGTTTCTTGTTTACCGAAAAAAACCTTATGCACAGCGAATCCCGTAGACTGTAGCCTAGGCTATTTGAAAAACAATAAATACAATAGTCACTGGACTAATTTTTGAACTTTTTTTCAGTCAAAACCATTCTATTTACTTACTTTACCTAGATGAAGAGAGCTGTATTGTAATGACTTCTGAAGTGCATTTTGACAAGAAATTGCAATTGATGGCAATACTCAAAAAATGATCCTGGCCACACCTCATTTTAAGACCAACCTGCCCAGTTCACTTGCTATGGGGGCAAGATCACTTGTTATTTAAACAACGTGAGTGCTATAATGACCTCTGCAATGGGTGTAAAATGGCAAAGACACTTGCATTTGGTTTAGTGCCGCTTAGCGCCGGTTGTAAGATAGGCCTGTTGTCAAGTGAACTAACACCATATTAAAAGGTTTGCCTGTGTGACATAGAACATGCCAAGAAAGACCTACTTCTTAAGTTTCTTAATTTCAAATATATTTTGCATTTAATGGTTTCATCTCCACAAAGACAAGTGTAGTGTTGTCAATCCCAGAACTAGATTGGAAAAAAGAAAATAAAAATAGGAAAATCCTAATTGTGAAGCACTGAAACTAATGATGAACTGGGTTGATAGTCTAACCCAAAATTTTAAGATGCATTCACTGGCAATTGGAATTGGCCTAATTATCTACTGAAGCACAATTTACGTAAACAAAAGCCCTGAGTCTTGGGCCAATCAAATGTGTGTTAATGCATATAACACTCAGTACTCCCAAATGTCTAAGGCTGACATGATGCCCACAGTGAATAGGTTTTGGCCCCAACACACATAACTGTCCTAAGAGGGCCCGATTAAATGCCCCAACCCTTTGTGTGGCATTTAATCTACTACTGTTCACTTTTACCCTACTGTTCTTTTTCTTCATCTCATCACAAAGATGAGGATTAGTAATATGCACGCATTCATGTAATGGGCAATATCTGTCACTCTCAAGGAATTAGGAAATATTATCAGAGGAAATCTTTGTACTATATTAAAATATTCTATGGCTATGATCGCACATCCACATCATTACTCATAGGTCGGATTCAGTGTGATGAATGCTTTCTTTGCTCAGACTGAAGTGATATTTTCCAAGCATTATACAGGCGTCCTGTAATTCCAGGAATGAAAAATACGTCCCTTTGTAGCGGAAATAAGGGAGAACAATGTGAGATCCTCTAAAGTCGGCGGGGATATTTTCAGTCCTCCAAATGCTACTGCCAGCTTCACCCTGGCCACTCGCCTGAAGAGCAGCGGGCTGCCTCTGATTCAGGGCTCTGTTTGCAGGGGCCACGACACAAGCGTGTTTGTTTTGTAATACTCGTGCACATACTCTAAAATGTGTGTCAGAAGCGTTCCTCAGGTGCTGTTTATTTAGCAGTTCTTATCTTTGGACTTATTTTTCATATTCTACCGTTCTCCAGCGCTTCCTTTTATCGCAGTTTACGTGGGATCTCCCGCGTGGAATCTTAAATAAACAAGATTGTGTTGTTATGGAACACAACTGTAAACTCATTAGGAACCAAAGGCAAAGTGCTTTGTTTTTCTATGATTTTTTTTCTTCTTTTGGTTGACATGGCTCGAAGTCTGAAACTGGCATAGTTAGCTGGGCCCCAGGCTACTGGAGAGTTCACCTTCCTCTAAGTGAAGCAGGTCAATCTCGATGTGCTTGACCTACAGTGCCCTGCCCTGTGTTTACCATCCCCCGGCGCCAGTCAGTTTTCTGCACCCAGGACTACACAGGCCATCCATACACATAGACAGCTCATGATTGAGAGACGTGGGAATCAAAGCGCATTCGAATTGAAGCATCGATCGGCAGCGCACACAGACGTCTGGTTCATCAGAGAGTAAGTCTCTCAGGTGGCCTGGAGACATCAATGGCTCGCACTGCTAGGATAGTGATGGAATATGTTTTTAAGTTTTCTTTTTGTTCTGGAAGGTATTAGGGAGGAGGGTATATTCTGTCACTGTTAAGCTGTCATCTCCTTCCAGCCGTTTAGTCAGTCTTCATTCTGTATGATCTCATTTTTGAGGGTGATTTGAATGGTCAGTTGAGGAATCGATATAGAATCACAAGAGATAACCACAATCACAAGAGATTAAAACCTTGGGATTTTTATTTCATTTCATCTGTTTAATCTTTTCATTTTTATTTGACTGAAGTTTATATGTTTAACCCTTTCATTTTTTAAAAGCCTATGCCACTGAAAACAATTTAATTAGTATGATTTGTCTTATTTAACTATTTTGGTTCCTTTTTTATCTTTTATTTTTAAACGGTTGCCTGCCAACACTATAAAGATGTCTGCGGTACTATGCAATGGAAGCAGCAAAAGTGATGCTGTGGGAACATTGCTGTCAGTCATCTGTGCTTAATTAGTGGCAGTTGATGTAGATAACCAGGGACTGTCAATGTGATAATTGATAATTGACTGCAAAGAAAGCTCGACCTCTTGCTGAGGGATGACTGAATTGCAGGTGAGAACTGCCCTAGATAAACTGCTGTCCTTAGTTATACATTATACATTCTATAGGATAAACCTAACTATAAGTGAACCCTTGTTCTTTTGATGTTTTCCCAGTCTGACTGGGCTGTGATGGCTGTATCTCAGCAATGTTTCTCTCTCCTTCTTTTGAAGTAGCTCTTTTTATATTTCAATCTGAATCATGATAGCCCAGTGTCATCACTTGAATGACATCATGTCTCTGATTATTGACATTAAACAACTGCTTACTGATGCACTGCGGGCCCTTCAGCTCCACTTGCATACAGCTATACACACACAAGCAAGCAAGCGTGCAGGGTTATGATTTCAAAGTGTAAAAACACAGTAACGTTAAGTAACAATTTAGGCACCTTAGCTAGCAGGCGGCAGTGTAGTATAATGGCTAAGGAACTGGGCTTGTAACCATAAAGGTTGCAGGTTCGACACTGCCGTTTTACCCTTGAGCACCTGCATTGCTTCTGTATATATCCAGCTGTATAAATGGATACTATGTATACATACAAATGCTGTGTAAGTCACTCTGGAAAATGCCTGTAATGTACTGTAATTGATTTTTTTTTTTTGTGTTTATTTTATGATTTGTTTCACAAGAAAGGAAGTTGGAACCCAAAATATGCGCAATGTAAACTGCACATATGTAAAATATGCAAATATACGGTTAAGTGCATTCTTCATTGAGTTTATAGTTGTAGTTTCTACGTACTAATTACACTCTGGAGGAATTCCAGTGTACTCACCATTTGTTTAATGAGTGTTCATGTTTACACATACTCCATATGGTGGCATTAGTATCCATTTTATTGGTTTTTGCTTGAGAACGAATAAAATTGCTTTATTGGAAAGATTGCATAGTTGTCAATGTTTGAAGTTTGAACTGCGGCATTCAAATCAGAGCCTGAGGGACAGAAGAGAAACCATGGTGGAGAGAGAGGCATTGTTCCTCCAATCACGCCATTAGCCCAGCCTCTGAAAAGTCATAAATATTACATCCAACCTACTTTACAGTCACTGACCGTCCTGGCAGAATTTTCTCCACAGCAACACAGGTTAGGTAATATACCCATGACCTGACAAAATCTACTCATTTTGTGTACCCTGAACATACTTTGTTGTCAAAAATGCTCAATATGAGAAAATGCACAATAACACCATGTTAATAGTGCTGCCATTCATTTATTCAGATGTAAATGGAGTTGCTCATGGTTTCGTCTTCTCTCTCAACGACACGTACTATACCTTGTCTGTCTAACCAAAATCAGGAGTCCCTTTGACCTATTCTGTCTCAGTTTTCATTATAGCCGGCTACTTCATTAACTTTGCCAATGGCTGTTGGCAGTTAACTGTTCCCTAGCTGTTATGGGGGAGAAGCCACATAAATGCACAAAACAGCCGGAGGATTTACTACAGGGGCACCGTAGATTGAATTTATGTCGCAACTTTCATGGATCTCAAAGCACTTTGTAATGAGAAAGGCAACTTGCTTCTCCCAACATGTAGTAGTAGCCACCTTTTTTGCACCAATCTCTCACCATACTTAAGTTGAGGTGCACAGGGATGGATTTATTTGGCCAGTTTGATCATTTTATCCTGTTTGTAAGTTGTCCAACATTCTCGTTGCATACGCATATATGCAGTTTGGTTAGTGTGGTTGCAGGGAAAATCGATGCAGAATTACGCATTAGTGCTTTGAACGAGGGGAGTGTGTTTAGCTAATTTATCTCTGTTAACCCAGCCGATAATGGCTACAATCAATAGCATTCACATTTATTTACCCACTATTGATATGGTCGGCATATTCTTGATCGCAATTTCTTTGTTTGCATCCCTGAATGCAGCTGCACCTTTTAGAATTTGCAGTGTTAGAGATCAGCCACCATTTCTAAGCCTGGACCTCATATAGGCTTACTTCCCTGCCATGCTGTAAACGGTACTGGATGAAATATGTTTTTTTAATTTAAATAACTAATAATGTGCTTGTGCTGTAATGTGGATATTAAGATGGCAGACTACTTTTACAATTTCATGACTTTCATTGTTGGTGGCTGTCGTAAAAACGGGTTATTTGCATATAGCCAACATCCTGTTAGACCGACTAGCAATCAAACAGGTTTTTACAATGTTGCCATATCTGGAATCAGTATGTTAAAAATAGATGAAAGGATGTTATTTATCATTTATTATTAAAAGATTCAGTGAGAATTCTGTTATTTGGCCTTAAAATAGAAATTGTGAAAAAGTGAGTTTATGGCATCGATGAAAGTTTAGCCCTTTTAATCTGCATATTCATCCAAAGCTCTGGAATCAGGCAAGCACATGTTGAAGTTGGAGTGGAGGCCAATGGAGTATAATGCATGTAAAGCTCTATTAAAAATATACAATTTAAAGGAAATACAAATCATGATGATTCTTATTATTATTATTAAGAAGTACATGTTAGCTGTGAACCACTTTCTTAATAATTCTGTGAGGAAGATTACGTCATATCTTGTCATATTATTTTGTGAACAGAATTTTTTGTTGAACTGAAGTACATCCTACAGATTTGGGTTTTTGCTTTACTGATTTTTTGAGAGAAAATCCAGTTGATAACTTCTCACATTCCCAGAATACTGCAGTTCACTGAGGGAAGACGCCATGAAAGGTGCGTTTGACACATCAAGCATGAAGGGAAATAATTTACACTGTCTGCAGTCAGCAAATCAAGTCAAAAAAAGATGGTGTGTCTGGGGAGGCAGCCGTTGTGGTCTGAATAAGGGGCCTTGGTGTATGAGGCCTTTGTACTATACTACATTTTGTGAGAATCCATTTTCCACACTGTCAGCAAAGAAAAAAACCATACTAATTTCCTGTCAGAAAAGTGTGAGAATGTAGTCCTTTAAATGCACTGAACATGTGTTACTACTATAGGCTGCTCTAGATCTTTTGTGAGGGTAGTTACAGGTGGTGGTTGTGAGCTTGAGAATACTGTACTTCCTCTATAGTCATCATATTACTGCACAGTTCTATTCAATCATAAAGTCTTACTCTTGAAGTTAATTTTGGAAGAGTAATCTGCTGTTTTCCCCCCTCATGTAAGAGAGCAGCTTGTGCCCAGATGTGCAGTAAGGTCATTTTTGTGGCAAACGCAATCTTTCCCGAAACCAACAGTGATGAGCAACGTTGTTCTCTCTGTAACTCTGTAAAATCTCACTCAGAAATAGGCTTCTCAAAAACTGTGGAACTGAGTTGAGTGTGGGGAATCCAGAGCTGCCCGGCAGCTGGAAGGAATAAACAACCTAACATAAAAGAATATAAAAGACAGTTATTTTTATAAAAAATATTTTAGTAGTCTGATCGTTGACAAAGTACACAACAACTGACTAACTCTTCAAGGTGGCCCTGCAACCTCACGACCACCTAAGGAATCAAAGAAATGAGACAGCCATTTTAGGAATGGTTTGCTCCACCCAGCCCATTCGGATTGATTTCTTTGAGGTCCAACTTGCCAATTAAAGTGATCTTAGGAGTAAACACAGGCTAATTCAATTTGGGTGCACGCCCCACCAAAGTAAGGGCATTCTTTGAACATGTGCTTGTAGTTACCCAACACTGCCAGAGAACACCTACCATCAAAAAAATGGCTCTGTTGCCGTTTTCATGGGAAAACCCATGGGGTTTGTTTTTGGAAACAAACTACTGCACGGTTTCTTTTACAGATAATATAAACACAATGATTTCATTACGCTTTAACTTAACATCTGTTTTGTTCATGAAATGCAGTTGCCATGCTTTTTTCTGGAGACAGATTTTATGTAATTCTTTTGGATTTGTTGTTTATGCGTCACAGAAAATGGGCATATCAAATACATGAGTGTTTATTTAATCTCACTCTCTTGAATGGTGTGAAATTAAGCCAGATGAAATGTAGTGTTCAAAGAGAGCTGTTGCAGAAGATAAATGTGATGAATGTGACAGTGTAGAGCCTGTTAAGCTCACAGTCTGTGCGGTGAGTTACAAATCTATAGGGTTTGATGCTGGAGTATCAACTGACGCAAACACTCAGCTGTTCACTGTTGCTTCCACCTTTATAGACAGAGTGACTGACTTTTCTTCTCTCGTATGCCCAAACCCTCCGGCAGGGCTGGCTTTGTCCTGAAGAAGCCGCTCAAGATGAACATGGTGAAGAGGATCATGGGACGGCCGCGGCAAGAGGAGTGCAGCCCCCAAGACAACGCCCTGGGCCTGATGCACCTGCGTCGCCTGTTCTCCGAGCTGTGTCACCCGCCGCGTCACATGACCCAGAAGGAACAGGAGGAGAAGCTGTACATGATGCTGCCTGTCTTCAATCGGGTGAGTGGCTGGGCTGCGAGGGCGGAGACCGTGCGTGTCAAACGTCCAAGCGCGACCGCTCCAATAAACGAACAAACCTGACCGACCCGGGAGTAGAGTTTGCTCAAGGGTGTAGACAAAGAGAACCTGCATAAGTGTTTATTTTATGACTGCAGGCATTACCTGTGCACCGTCTTGAGCGTTCGCTGTCCATGTCTGTCGGAGGTCATGCTCCCATAACCGTAAATGGATCATCAATATGAGACGTGTCTGTTCAAGAGCTCAGCAATTTCCATTCATCACCAGAAAATAAAATAACACGGCGCAGAAGTCGGCTTACTTCTTTGTTCTCTGTTAATATTGACTTTTCTATGTAAAGGATAAACACAACATAATTGGTTGGGTATAAGAGGGGTGGGCTTGTACGGGTTGTGAAGAACACTTAACCGAGTGGAGTCTTCAATGAGGCACATTGTCACTGAACACAATCATTCTGCTGCTGAAACACGTCCTGTTTTCCATGCAGTGCGAGGCAAAGTCCTCAAGTGTAACTGCCATCTACATTTTGTATGATTTGTTCTACAAATATAGACCAACGAGCAATGGCATTAGCCTTTGTTCAGATACTCCAGCAGCAGGTGAAACGAGTCATTTCTAGCTGTGAATTTGATGATGCATGGCCCTCAAATAGCTACAATTGTCCATTATGTGTAAACTCCTTTGGTTGTTTTACTTAAGGGTAATTAATGTGAGAGGTAATTAAAAGGGAATGCTGGGTTATTTCATAAACTTCTATATCGATTTCATATGCTTAATGTGCATATAATCCGGTCTAAACTGTATACTGGAAGGTTCGAAATTGATCAAATTCGCTGATAGATAAAAGTCTGATATGACTAAAGGGATGCCATCCTCATTATCTTAAGGTTTTTCCGAGTTCGTAATTTAGTAATTTAGCTATGAAAATCAAAAACATTGTATATAATATTGCAGTCAAAAGTTTCCGTAATTGTACAATTCTAGAAACATTTGACTGCAATATAATATACAATGTTTTCGATTTTCATAGCTAAAATAGATAATGAGGATGGCATCCCTTTAGTCATATCAGACTTTTATCTATCACTCCGCTAAGAACCCCGCTAAGTACTCACAAATAATAATTTAATTTTGCGTCATGTCACTTTTTTGGGGGGAAATTTTTGCACATGTTAAGTGTTTGTACACTTTCTCTTAAATGTGTAAATGTAATTTATTAATGGTTTTATCCAGTGGGATTTCAATATAGTAATGCAAATATGATAGAAGAACAGTGAGATTTGAGGTGGTGGACCTATCACAAGAACAGCAGCTTATGCAGGATGTTGAGTATATGGTGTAGGCCTACTTTACAACACTGCAAATGTAAATTATGCATTTGAGTGGGAGGTTGTTCTTTGCTAACCTCATTGTGTTACTGTACTGAGGAGTAGGACTTTTAAAAATGTTGCTTCCTGAGGCTCTTGCATTTTAAAATGTTTGAAGTGATTAATTGTCCAATTAAATCATCAATTACAGCTGAAATGTTTAAAGACGTTTGCGAAATGGAGCATCCCAAGTGCCGGTTCCTTCTTTGAAAGCGTTTGTGACCCCGTTTCTCCCACTCCCTTCCCGCGCCACAGGTATTTGGGAACGCTCCACCCAGTACGATGACGGAGAAGTTTTCCGACCTGCTGCAGTTCACCACCCAGGTGTCCCGGCTGATGGTGACAGAGATCCGACGAAGAGCATCTAATAAATCCACAGGTGCGTAGAGAACGAAGCGGAGAAACGACGCAACGTGCTGCACGAACGGATATTCACCACCTTTACGATCAGAATATCAGGGAGCCATGAGGAGGGAAGGGTTCTAGAAATAGTTTTGTTTCTTCCACCATGTCTAATGTTACGTGCTACATCCCAGTGTACGACACACGGATCTTTTGATCTCTTAGTTGAACATAAAAAAGGTTGACATCGACTTGCAGGCTGCAGCCTACATTCTTGCAAACATGTCCGCTCCTGTCTTGCCATCTTTCCATGCCTTTTATGTTTACCTTTGTTAAGGAATAAATACACAGCCGTGGCACATTGTATATGATATCATATATCCTATCATTGTCTTTCGTAGCTCAGCTGCAGGAAGTGTCAGTGGTTTTCATCAGGGGTGTATGACGTTACGTCACTCTCCCATATGAGCCTCCTGTGTATGCTCTCTCCCGCGTGGCTGTTATCAACAGCTATTTAAATTACTCGTAAAAGTTATCTTGATTTTTGTTTTTAAATGCTGTGTGCGCATAAGGCTTGAGTTCCACACAATTACTTTACGCAATGATTGACTTGAAGTGAGTTGAAATAATATAATTTATCATTGGGCTCTACAGAAGGAAATGATAACCGAACAATTAGAGCCGCGGCTGCATTTGGTAAGCCCCTTGTGAGTATAGACGGCTGTTGGAAAACAGTAGAGGTCATTTCATTACAATTGTGATGCACTCATTGTGTAAATGTGTTTAGTTCTGAAGCAATTAGAATGCATAGTTTTTCTGAAGTGACGGTGTTTATTCAGTGACAGCGCAGTCAACGCCAGGGTACTTGTAGAAGCATTTTCAGCACATGCTGAAATGTGATTGGCAACCAGTAGAGCGCTTTTCATAATTGCACATCTGGTTTGTCCCTCTGTGTGTGCATGATATTTTCATAATACAACCTGACACTAGTAGTTTCGCTGTGTTTATTTGTTTTAATTTGGGGTGTAATTGTTTCAGCATCTCTAGAACATCTCATATTTGGCACTGCGTGCTCTGGAGTGTCTGTCTGTGCCCTAGTGTCCTCTCTACATTCAATTATTATTTTTTTAAATTTAGGGATCAAATTTTTGGGCTATTGCACTAAAAAACCTCCAAATCTTAGCAAGTGGGCTGAGGATATTGAACATCTCTCTTTCCCTCTTTGCAGAGGTGGAAATCCAGGGGACATAAAGTAAAAGTCCTCCCCAATGTTTTGCTCCAATCACCTGAATTTGCTAATTAACATAATTTTTCAGCGAGGAGGTAGAACTAATTAGTGAAATCAGCTGGCTGAGTCTATGGGTGGAAGAAAGACATGGTAGGACTTTTACTTTGTGTCCCCTGGATTTCCACCTCTGCCTCTGAGTCTCACTGGGACTGATATCCTTGCTCTGGATTGTTGTATACACAACACTAAAACATCCCTGCGTCACAACCAAACCAAAAATAGGCATGTGCACACACCCACACACCCTGCCCATTCTGAACACACACACATACACACACTCTCACTCACACACACACACACACACACACACACACGCATCTCCACCCTCACCCCCTTTCACCCTCCCACCAACATAATCTGATGTTTAACTACCTTTATGGTGTCCAAGAAGTATAATTTGTCCCTATATGTGTTTGTCCAATGTTTCCACACAGAGGCAGCCAGTCGAGCCATTGTACAGTTTCTGGAGGTGAACCAGAGTGAGGAGGCCAGTCGGGGCTGGATGCTGCTCACCACCATTAACCTGCTGGCCTCATCAGGGCAGGTCTGTGATTGGAGTGATGGGAAGGTGGGGGGAGTGGAGGGGATGATCTCATTGTCCATATTTGACAAATTTTTTGCTCTGCTGCCATTGTGCATTGCAAGCCAGCGACGCTTACTACTCAGAACCCGCGGCGCTTTACTTGAAATTGAAAACTTCATGCCCCAGCCGTTTAAAATTTTTAGAATTTCTATTTTAGAGAAGTGTGTTCTTTCACGGTTAAGCAACTTTTCCCTCTTCCCTCTTTTGCTTTGTCATGCCGGGTTAAATTACGTGAAATCAATTGGTATTCTAAACTCAAGTTTCCAATGAGCAAAAGCTGCCCTGGCATCCTCACCCCTGCTGATGTCATGAGAACAACAGGGCCCTTTCTCACACTGTAAAAGGATGCCCTTCATGGTCCTCTTTCAGCATTCCCGTTCCATTCACCCCTTCACACGTTTTTCCAGGTTTCTTTCAGGGGGCTGGCATGGAAGAGATACAAACTACCTCCTTTCTTCACCAGGAGTCAGAAGTAATATCTGTCATTATGGGGTGGAGGATTAAGGATATGGCACTTTGTCCTTAACCCAACAAAGAGTTTGAACTTCAATAGATCTACATTATCACAATGCCACTGAAATGAACACAAAGTGCCCGGAATACAGGACTTGCTTCGAATGCATTACTAAAAATTCCCTCCAAGGTTCATTGCCAACCAAATGAAATAATACTATTGCGCTTGTACATATGCCCACATATGCACCACTACAGTGGTGTTAAGGCGGTGTAGTGCTGAGGCTGGTTGGTGTGTATGTTCAGTGTAGTGATTTGCAGGTCTAGCTGGTTGAGGTGCACTCTAAGCTACAATCTTAGCCTTGGTGGAGCATGTTGTACTTTTAATGTTCAATTCACTTCTAGCCGATTTTGGATGTCAATCAATCAATGAGTCTCCTAATTCTGGCCTGGTTGCTTTGTTAATAGTTCTCCTCTGTAATTTTTACAGAATAATTTTCACAGGCTTTTTGTTGGGTATTGGTCCCACTTAACAAAATAATTTCTCTGCAGTCTATGGGGAAACTGTCTTGATGTCTTATTTAAATAAGTTCAGCTGTATTTTAACTTGGGAGGTTCAATTAAATGTTTCTTTTTATGAAATAGGATGGCCTCATGTTTTTTCACTTTGAATTTGATGTTGCCTGATCAGGGGCGTAGGTTTCATTTGAACATTGGGGGGGGGACCACAAACAGTAACTTTTCTTTGTGATGATAATGGAGGGGGACACTAATAATATACCATCCAACAGTAGCGAACCATGACTATTGGACCCAGGCCCTCAACCATTCTCATGAGCAAAGCAATGCACGTTGTAGCCGAGTGCATTGTGTCTCCTACATCGCCAACATTGTTTATTACACTTGGAGCTCGAATACAAGGAATCTGATTTATATCAAAAATAACATCATTGAGAAATTGCTGTGGTCAGGGCTGTTTCTAGACTGCTTTGATTGGGGGGGGGGATTTAGGGGGGGGGGGGGTGAAGAGATGTTGGTGAGGCACAATGCGGGTACCTCCCCCGTGTCCCCCCATAATCCCACGCCCATGTGCCTGATGTTATATACTTGTTTCCCCTCACATATTTACTGCTGTGGCCCAGGTCTGAAAGCATTTCTCTCACAGTGCTCTCATTTTAAGCAGGTTTTGTTCTGTGAGCAGCTGCGTCGCCAGGTCATTTGCATTAAGTATAAATCATATTTCACACAATACAAACGCCGAAATGTTCAATATGCATCAATCAGCTTATGGCTTATTTTGCCATTTGATGTCATTTGCATACATATGTGCTCTTAAATATGAGTTGTTTGTGCTACAATTTTACGTTTGACATATATACATCAAGGATGTGATTTATTATGTCTTCAGACGGTCCATTTTTAAAAATGATTTAAAAGCACACACACTTGATTATGTTGAAATTGATTTATTTTCCCCAATGCACACATGTGACTCGGCGCATGATGTGATCTCTGGTTTCATTCCCCACTACTGCAAGCAGATGAGCAGGTTGGATTTTGTCATTCTAGGCTCATTTGCGTTGGGACTATGCTTCCATGCTTCTTGTGTAATTAGATTCAGAGCCGTCACTGGAACAGGTGACAGCTGTTAAAATGTGCTTGTTATGTCTCACTTCCCACACACCTGAGACCCACTGCATTGCAAGTTTAAATAAATGTCCAGATATATCGAGTGTTGACATGTACTTGCTGCAAGGAGACAGGACATAATCTTGAAACATAGGAAGGGGTGAGTTAAAACAGAAATAGTCTTGAAGACTCGCTGGCTCCAAAGTACGGACGTGACTTTGCGAAGAGGAAGTGGGAAATCGGATGTTTTTTTTAAAGATCAGTTTTGATAGTAACTGAATCTGACAGCCAGTGGTAATTTTGAGGAGTTAAAGCTTCCTGCAATTCTTTTGGTGGGCAATCAAAAGTTTCCCACGTGCTATATTTAAAAAGTTTTTATTTTATTTTTTTGGTGAATAAAAGTTTTCCTTTTCTTTCTCTATACAGAAAACGGTGGACTGCATGACCACTATGTCTGTTCCCTCCACCCTGGTGAAGTGTCTGTACCTGTTTTTTGACCTGCCACTCGTACCTGAGGTCCCTGGGGCTGCGCAAACAGAGCTGCCCCTGGCTGACCGCCGTGCCCTGCTACAGAAGGTCTTTGTGCAGGTTAGGCACTGTGTAGAGCTAGCTTTCTCTGTCTCTTTCGCTCTCTCTCTCTCTTTCTTTTTCTCGCTCTCTCTATCTTTCCCTCATCAGCATAGTGTTGCCAAAGCAATTGCTTACATAAAACAACAATAGCATCAAAAACTATGTGAACCATAATAATGCAAACAATAGGGTGCTTCGACCCTCAGTAATGGAGGTGGGGTGCTTTTTCATTTTTTAAAATAAAATAAAATAAAAATAATGGTAATAAAAACAAGTTTTTTTGTTTTTTTTTGTTTACTTTTCACAATGTAGAAGAAAGTGCAGCTCTGTTTCCACCTCACCAGTCTCACAGTGACCACACAGCCCTCTGTCTCTTTCTCTCTGTCTCTCTCTCTCTTTCTCTTTATCTCTGTCTCTCTCTCTCTCTCTTTCCCTCTCTCCCCCTCCCTCCTCCCTCTGGTGTAATTCAGCACTCCAGTGCCAGTGTGAGAGCTGAGGGACAGCAGAAGGCACAGTGCTGTCACTGACTCACTCTTCACAGGCCTATCTTGTTGTGTGCATGACAGTCACATACACATCATCTGATCCCACTGACAATATCCGTCAGAGAAATGAGCTCTTCTGCGCCCCAGGTTAACTCCATAATCACGCAGGCTATTAAAATGGGCCTTGTGTCCCATTACTATTATATGCTACTGTATTGGGGTGATTTATCGCTTTCTCTGTCTGATTTGTGATGTAAAACCAAATGCTTTTGTAGCCAGTTAAATTCTCGTTTTACACACAAACATGCACGGTAAATAAAATAGTTATATAGTTACAGCGCGGAGACACCACTGAGAGCATGTCCGATCCCTGTCTGATCCCCTTCTGCTCCCCTTCTGCTCCCTGTATCAGATCCTGGTCAAGCTGTGCAGTTTTGTGTCCCCGGCCGAGGAGCTGGCGCAGAAGGATGACTTGCAGCTGTTGTTCAGCGCCATCACCTCCTGGTGTCCGCCACACAACCTCCCTTGGAGGAAGAGCGCCGGGGAGGTGCTGATGACCATCTCCCGTCATGGCCTGAGTGTCAACGTGGTCAAGTACATCCATGGTACGTACGTGCGCGTGTGCGCGTGTGCGTACGCATGTTTGTGGTATGCTGGGAGCTTGGGAGATACTGTATGGGTCTGCTGCTAAACTTTATGTTCTTATCCAAGCCTTGGGATTTATTATGATTCCGTTCTGTAATTGGTGTGCGTTTATACTGCCAGAGAACTTTGAAGACGATGAAAATAGCAACTAATTAGTCTCTGAAAACAAAATAATAATTGTACAATTGTAAAAATACATGTACATTCATTTAAAAAAAGGATTGTTTCTATTGCTTAAAGTAAACTTTGCTAGCGCTTCACTCTTTTGGTCAGCAGAACTTGAGGATTAAATCTGAGGTTAGTGTTGGTGCAGAACACATAGTGTGAAACATGGCTAAAAATAGAGGACGTGTGGTTTGGGAAGGTCAAGCAAGGTAGACATCATTGGGCAAATTGTGTTTGTTGCCTGCTGGGCGTAAATGACCACGGAAGAGAGAAAAAAAAACTGGCATTCTGTCTTGCCTTGTGGCGCAGCTGAAACACAAGTTTCTTGACTCATTCCAATATTGTATTAAAGAAAATTAGGCCATATAAGTCAATGTCCTTGGATACTGCAACACTAGGACACCCTCAAGACAGTTTCTTCTGCCAAGTTAACCCTGTAAGAACCTATGGGTGTAGATTCAGCATTAAAAAATAGTATTTAAAAGGATGGCAGCGACTGCCATAGGAGAATAAAGGCAACACAATTATGTGCCCTGTGTCTTGTTCTTACCTGTACCATTTTGTGCATTTCCACGAAATGTATGGGTCCATGTACAGATGTTTTATTAATATAATAGCTTGTGGGAAGTAGCCTAAAGTAGAAACCACAAACATTTGTGTCATTAAACCATTAGGATATAATCGTCACAAACACAAGCACAGTTGACTTACCTTTTGCGATTTTTGTAATGTAATCCAACTAAACCAATTAAACAAAAATTCATTGAATTTCTTTATTTTAAAATTACATTAGCAGGATAGTAAAAAGTTATCTTGATGTAATAACAGTTGATTTTCCCATGTTTTGATATTTTTCTGTTTTAAAACACTGAAAAGAATTCAGCAAGAAACGTGTAACCCATAGAATGCTCTAAGCATGAAAAAGGCAGGTCCAATTTATGCTAACTGACCAAGCAGAAGCAATCCGTGGCGTCAGTCACTCCATGAAAACAAATTCTCACTGGTACAGCTACAAACCTCTTATTTCGGGCTGCTGCATTGAGATAATGCAAACAAAGTAGTCCTTAATGAGATGCAGTGCCGGATTAATCCAGAGGCTTTGATTTAATTGCAAGTGCAATTAAAACTGTCGACGTGCATTTGATTGAATCCCCCTGTGAGTCTTTGTTTTGGATCTGTGGTAGCATGATTTTTGTAAATGTTCACATTTTGGCATATAATCATTAATCAGTGTGTTTTATACTAGCCTCATAGACCTGCATTTTCCCCACAGAGAAAGAATGCTTGTCCACGTGCATTCAAAACATGCAGCAATCAGATGACCTCTCACCCTTGGAGATTGTGGAGATGTTTGCTGGTCTCTCCTGTTTCCTGAAGGATTCCAGTGACGTGTCCCAGACCCTCCTGGATGACTTCCGCATCTGTCAGGGGTACACGTTCCTCTGTGACCTGATGCTGAGGTAAGCTTCCGCATGGTGGGACTGTACATGGAAAGCAATCAAGGGCTCACAGGATGCTATAGGGAACTGGCAAGATGTTGCGTTTTTATTATAATCACTTCTCTAGATTACGAGTTTAATTATTTAAACACGCAGATGCCAAATTTGGACAATTAACACCTATTTAGGGGGTGTTCTATTTAAGGCTTTGTAATTCCAGGTGTGAGCATCACAAAAACTTGCCAAATGGTTTAAATTAAACAAGACAGTTGTACATTATTTACAATAATATAGATGAGTTCATTTTAATTTAGGTCAAAAGAAATGCCACAAATGCAAATAAAGTTTGGGAAAATGCAATAAAAAAATTTAATAAAAGTTTTTTCTTGAGATTGCAATGAAATACTGAGGGCTACAAATGTAAAACAGGTAAAGCTATACATTTCCTGGATCATAGACTCTTTGTTCACAAGTGTAAAATATCTGATGCAGGGGTCGCGTTAGGCCTGGTTTTGACCGTTTTTTAATGAAAATGTAGGCCGGAAAATGTCATTCCCTCCAGACATTCGAGCCGGTAAAAAAACACTTTTTTTTTTTTTACTTTGCAATATGCATAACATATTTAGTCTCAAAATCGCTGCAAATCAGACAACACTACTTTCACGAAATCCACTCCTCTGCGGAGCTTGCAGTGATGTAAGACGTAACGTCTAGACTAGCATGTGTGGTGTAGCTGCTTGCGAGCTTGCATTCAATAATGCCTAAACAATCTTTTCTTTGTACATATTTCAGTTCTAACACTAATAGAAATAATGAAATGCAGGCTAGATTAGCTGACCCAGAGCCAGAAGTGGACGTTCCCCCTGCACTGCCTGCAGGTAACAAAACGAGACGTTTCAGGACTGAATGGAAAGAGAAATACACATGGTTAAGATGCGAAAATCTGGTCTGACTTTCCCGGCAGCGTTGTTCGTTAACGTTTGGTCGGATCCCAATTCTCACGCGTCGTTGTTGGCTCTTCTTTATAGCATCTTCTGCAACTCTGCAATTTTCTTTGGAGTAAGGAACTGTTAAAATCGTTATTGAAAATTAGGTTATTGCTCGTTATTCTGAAGAAAAATGTGTTCGGTTAAACTAACGATACAAAATCAAGACAGCTTTTTTTGTTGAGAAAACATTACGCACGCAGTCACGCACACCAAACGCGCAATTTTAATGTAATTCATCCGCTTGTGCAAGGCGAAGCTGCTATATTTCATTTTTCTGAGGGTGGTATGCAGAACTACTTAATATCTATGAAGCAAAATGTAAGCTGTTATCCCTTTGTGTTTCCAAATCTATCCAAAATGGCTCAGTATAGTGCACAGCTGTAAATCATAAAATAATCATATAACTACAAAGCAACCATTTTGGCTCACTTACTTTTTAGTGTGGATTACTATATTTTAATCAGTTTAGGGGGATAGATATCTATGGGTTCAAAAAACCCATCCATAAAATTGATAAATTAATAAAATATTTTTTGTCCATTATAAAGCATACATTGAAAACATTGATATCACACTGGTACACACACCTAAATATGTAGCCTAATCATTCACTTTTATACCTGAATAAAACATCACTTTTTTCATACTCTACAGCAGGGGTAGCCAACATGGTGCCCGCGGGCACCTGGTCGCCCGCAGGGACCACGTGAGTCGCCCGCGAGGCATGTTCTAAAAATAGCAATATAACGCGTGTATCTACGTGGCTCGTTATCGGCGATTTACTGTCAACTTAGGTACGCAAACGAACACTCGCGGTAAATACGCTAAATGAATAATTTAATAAACAGTATTAAACAAAAAAAGATGATTGAACCCGCCCCCCCCCGTCAACAATTTTACATTCATCTAGCATATATCAGCACACAGTAAATTGGAATATTGGAATATCTTTATGAACTCACAGATAGACTCTATTGTCCACTGCGTCACACATGGGTAGGTGTAGTTGCAGGTGAGACTGGGTGGGGCGTTGCTTGTTAAATAGACTATCGTGGCACTTATAAACACTGTATTCGGCAGAGTTATCACAAATCATGTACTAATAAAGCTAGAACACAGAGTGTGTTGTTTCCACTCAGTTTGGTTTGGTTGCAGGAGCAATGAATGTCTGAGTTCAGCAATCTCATGGCACTAGCGCCATTGTCACTAGGGGGTCTGTGTGACGGGGTTAATAGTGTAGTGCTTTGAAACATGTTACAATTTATTATTATTATTATTATTATTATTATTACTATTGATTTGTTCAGCAGGTGGCATATACCCTAGCGTCTCTAGGTTGCACACACCTTACAGTAACCCGTTTCAGGTTAGAACAGGCCAAAGAGGACGATTCCAAAGATGCCCTGAAGGACCTGGTTAACCTGGTGACATCTCTCACCACATATGGAGTGTGTGAGCTGAAGCCCGCAGGTCTAACCACGGGAGCGCCCTTCCTTCTCCCTGGTTTTGTGGTGCCACAGCCCTCCAGCAAAGGTCAGTTCCGTGACATTCAATCCCAAGGAGACCCAACCTCCTATTTATTAGCCAGCGGTAGACCTGCATTGATCTGTGTGACACAAAAGATCAGGGTACAGTCGCATCACTTATTAACATCGCTTGATTCAGCCTCGTACACCTTCCAGCGTATCCCCTGTGCTGTGCTGAATAGATTAGTTATTATTGTATGTAGGAGTGGAACATTACTTTGAGTTCATCTCATTTTATGACATTAAAACAGTTTACTGCTCAGCTAGCATAACCTTAGTGGAGCGGCAGATATGCATTTGCTAAAGAGCTTTGCTTTGTGTGAAGAAGTGGGAGTGTTCCCCATGTGCACAGAGACACGTGATTCGCTCATCCTGGGTGTAGGAGTTCAGTACTGAGTCATAGTACAACTGCTGAACAGAGTTACGTTTCATGTTGCATTGTGTGGCCTCTCATTTGGTTCCTGTTTTTGGTTTAAAGAAAAAGTAGGACCCACAACACTGCTCCAGATATACCTCTTTACTAAAAAAGTGTTTCAGACATAAAAACAGACAACGTTTTAGCTGCCATTGGTCTTATGTCTTAAACACTTTCTAATAAAGAGATACAGCTGGAGCAGAGTGTTGCGGGTTCTACTTTATCTTTTTGCAACGGACTATTTTTTCAACCCAGAACCGAAGATGGGATGTGTGTATTTTTGGTTTTCCTGTGTTTGTTTGTTTTTTTGCATGTCACTCAGATAGATTTGATCTTTGGGAACAGGTTAAAAGCAACTTCACAGGACATTTAAGTGTTGATATTAGAGGATGTGGGGCATATTTTGGGGGGCTTTTAATTTATTTTCTGAAGCCAAATATAATTTCATGAATGTGCAATAAACGGTTCCAGTGCTTCTTGGGAATTTGTTTACTGTTTCATACACGGTCCTTAGGGTATTCAAGTTGACACCACATGTCTATATGTCTCTGTCAAGTGGGCGCAATGTCAAAGTTTTACAACTAAAGGACATTTTTGAATGAAAGAAGAAAGGTTCCACAATTTGAGTGTACTGCTTTCATTTAAAAGGACTCACTGCCATCATCTAGTGTCCAAGATTAAGTTCTGCAGCAACACTAGGCTAGTACAGAAAAATGTGTTCTTTAAAAAAATTAATCTTTCCCATATTTCCTTAAGTAGAAAAACTGCTCATGATTCCCAGAATAATAATTAATTATTATACAATAATAAATCAAACCTACATTCTGTTTAGTTTCTTTGTAACATGCAATGCAGTGAACTGAGCTTGTTGAATTAAATGGTGAAGAACTTAGAGGCCGAGAATCCACTGAGCCTCCTCTCACAGCTACAGCCCTTCTGCGTCATTCCTCTCTTATCTACTATGAAACTTCTAGATCTCCCACTGTCACACCAGAGCATCACTCAACAAGTAGGCACATTGAAGTCTCTTCTTATCGCAGTGCAGGACAGAACAGCACGTCACGGTCCTACTCCCCAGGAAGTTATGAACTGGGAGGGCATCGGAGAAAAGATAGCCGCTTGATTTTGTTAAGACCCCTGGAAAATGTGTCTAACAGTTCTGGATGAAGTGGGTGGGGAGGGTGTCTGGTCTGTCCTTGCACCTGTGGGGACTGAACATTTACAAATCTGCTGATTTGCAACTTGCTGCTTCCAGCACCAGATTACCTCTCTGGTCACAGTAGGTGCTTCCCAAATCCTCTAATTGATCTAGAAACTCACTGTGTCACTGGCAGTTCCCCCCATAGATTTAGAACAATAGATGTGACATAATAGTTTAGTGGCACAATTTTTGAGACCATACCCAGGTAAGATGGTGGCCAGTAACCATGGTTTTATATCTATGAGCCAATCAGCTATCTGGCTTCTGAGACCCGATTATAACGTCACAGTGGGTTAGAAAGTACATGACATTTTTTCCATAGGTTGCCATTATAGCTGTCCCCATGTAAGATGGCTGCCTAATTGTTCCATTTCAGAATTCCAAATTATTATCACATTACACGATATGTCATATCTATGGTTCTATATCTATGGTTCCCTCTGCCTCTGTGATGATGCCGGCAGCCAGAGAAGGCCGAGCCAGTGGTTTTGGGTCAGCTATAGGCTAGTAGGCTATGCTGAGGTGTGATTGGTGGAGTTATGTTAATTTCTCACATGATGCCCTTCCTCGCAAAACAATTGTATATCATGCATCACCTTTCACACTACATTTCTGCTGCTTTTTTATTTGCCCCAAGGTCACACGGTGAGGAACATCCAAGCCTTCTCTGTACTCCAGAATGCCTTCCTGAAAGCCAAAACCAGCCGCCTCACTGGCACCATCCTAGACGCCATCGCCAACATCTACCTGGCCGACAACGCCAACTACTTCATCCTGGAAGCCCAGCACACGCTTTCCCAGTTCGGCGAGAAGATCTCCAGGCTGCCCGAGGCGCAGGCCAAGTACTTTGAGCTGCTGGAGTTTGTGGTCTTCAGCCTTAACTACGTCCCCTGCAAGGAGCTGTTTGGCGTTAGCGTGCTGCTGAAGGCCAGCACCTCGTACCAGTGCAGCATCACGGCCACGCGCACCATGCTCAAGCTCTGCCGCCACGACACCATCTTCAGCGAGGTCTTCCGGGAGGTGGGGCTGCTGGAGGTCCTGGTCAACCTGCTGCACAAGTATGCCGCCCTGATGAAGGACCCCACGCAGGCCCACAACGAGCAGGGTGAGGAAGCATGGCCAGCCCTGCCATTGCTCACATATGAATCAAATATGGAGAACGTCCTGCTTACCCGTAACTTGGACAGCCACCTTGATTCAAATGGAGAGTTATCAATGGATGTTCACAGGGGTTGTGTGGTGTTAGTGGCTGCTTTCAAACCATGACTCGAGCAATTGTTGGTTTGATTTTATTTGGATAGTTTTGTGCTCACTGTTAACTATCTAAGTTTGAACTGTTAACGAACATTTTAGATAACAATTTCGGCCTCAGAATTTCAACTGTTTTTGAAAAGAATCGCGTGTGTCAAGGTGTGTGGTGCAGTCTGTAGGGTGGTCGGCTTTCAGACTATAAACAAATCTCAGCTCAGTTGGGGGGTTTGATCCCCACCATAGTACTTTCCATACTGTGCCCCTTGCAAAGCTGGTTCCTGAATCCTTTTTATGTCCAGAAAAACACCTTTACAGGGGTTTTCTGGCTCATATATTCATTTTCTAATGTGCTCTTTTTTAAACTATTCAGACTGAATTACAAACTGTATAGCATTTCAAACTCTCCAAGGTCTTGATAATGACATTTAATTATCTGATTTCTGATTAAACGGATTAGCTTATGATAATTATGCACATGCATAATAAGCTAAAGATCAAATGATATGTAAATTGCTCTTGCCGGTGTTCTACCATATTTGAAGTTTTGGTATAATATCTTAACTTTATTATTGATCTTAACTAAAACAAATTAAAATAGAATGGGCCTGTCTGTAAAAACATTGTTGTATTCCCTGTCTATAGTTATTGATCCTAGCTGCATAAATTAATCGCACATGTCATTATGAAGTTTGTGTGATGAACAAGTATAGTCATTGTGAGTATAGTCATTGGTTGGCGTTTTGTCTCCTCTGTGTCAGGCGAGTCGAAGAACAGCAGCATGGCGGAGGAGCAGAAGCAGCTGGCCTGGCTAGTGATGGAGACGCTCACCGTTCTGCTCCAGGGGTCCAACACTAATGCAGGTGCATGTTCACCGGCTCCCTCCCCCTCTATAAGCCCTCATCTCCCATTAATCCTATCTGAATGCCCTGCGTTCACTTTCAAATGTAATCCATTGATAGATGATGTTATCTGCCCCTGCCTCTTGTTTCGAGAATGAAGATGTATGCGCGTTTCACTGCGAAGGAAAAAAACGCAGCGGACAGGTTCGTTCAAATGATCGATGTCTTGGTAAGAGGTTGGGGGCTTATGCAAATAGAAACTTCTAACTTGTGGTACAAATGCTGACAGGCTGCCCAGGAACGGCGCGACTCTTGTGTCTTGTGTACTCTTTATCTTGGGTGAAGGCCAGGCCAGCTGGACCTCCTTTACTCTGGGGAGAAGACGGGGAACTGGGCCTGTTCACTAGGGACGGAACAGGCAGGGCTGCCTTGTTTGTGCTCGTATTCCCTTTGACCAGGCTCATGGAGTTCATGTCAGGTTGCTGAAGTTACTGCAATAAATCCAACTTTGGAGTCCCTGTCCGTGGCTCTACAAAATAAAAAGTAAAAAAAGTATTATAAATTATTCACAGCCACGCCGGGAAGCGTAGGCTTCTCTTTACAGTTGAGATTACGGTCTAATTTAGGGTGTACTGGAGGGTTTAACGCTGGGTGTTAAGCGGCAGTAATTACAATATCGATTGAGTCTGTTCTCCAGAACGACGCATGGTGCTTTTTTGCAAGCAGCATCCAGGGCTTTAATCGCTGAGCCTGGAATGACTGACTGATTGGCTCAGTTAAGTTTATGTGTTCATGAAAGTGCTATGATGGATGTGTTCATGAAAGTGCTATGACGGATGTGTTCATGAAAGTGCTATGGGTACTTATCTTATCGTATGAGTGATAAATAATCAGTCCCACACACCCTTTATATTTCCACACTAGAATTATACAAGTGTATGTTTGAAAATGAGTTTGGTCTATTCTTTTGCTTTGTATTGTTGGTATAATGCTGCTTGCGTGAATGTATTCACAAGTTGTTCGTGAATAATGAACACATCTCTGGCAGTTGCTTGGGAGCTTTGCAGAGCTGAAACATGTTTGACGTTAACCTGCCTGTGAAATTGAAATAGACATTCTGTTATTACCGGTTCTTTAGGTTTATTTATTTGTCGTTGTTTTAATTAATGAAGATGCTTTTTGGTTGAACTCTGAGTCGGCAAGTTTTGCAAGTTAGTTCTCCTACCTGTCAGAGCAGGCTAACTTAACAAGCAAAAAGGTTATTCTTCACATGGGTGGAACATTTATCCTTATTACTTCAATTAATTTAAACTATTTTTTTTAAATCGCAGCTGTATTTTAATAGGTTTGTTGCCTTTGCCTTGGAGCTAGCGTGGTACTACCCACACAATGCAAAACCCAGCTGACCTGATCTTGCAGTCTATGTGATTTAAAAATGTTTGCTGTTTCTTAATTATTACTTATACTCATGTCTACTAGCTACACGTTTTATCTATAGGCCAAAGTACAGTATCTCAAAAAACAAAGAAGTGGTGTTTCTTGGGGAATTTCATTCTGGGGAAGGCAAAGACAGCCATTTGGTTGACTTGACGTAACAGGATGGGTGGTACAGGTTCATTGGATACTGTACATGTTTTAAGGAGCAAACGATTGCTTTCTGAGTTGGTGTTTTTTACGTCGGCGTACAATGTTCAGGGTTTCTAGGGGATTTTGGGAGTCTGGGTTGTTTTTGTACTGTGAACGAGGAGGGGCAATGAGAGCTACTGTTTTGAAGTATTGGTACAAAGATCGATAAAGGTGTTTTTTTTTTTTTTTGTGATTGAGTACGCAGATTGTTTCATTTTTCTTGTTTTCATGTTTTTTTTGTGTGTTTCATGTCATGATTTCTATGTGATTTTATAATTATAAAAACTCCCCCCCCCCCCCCTTGTCTGTGTGTGACTGGTTGATTTTCTAAGGCTTGTATGTGAAAATTTTTTTTATTTTTTGTTCTGTGCAATAAAGGAGACCTAAAACTAACTCTCTCTCTCTCTCTCCCCCCTCCACCTGTCTCAGGTTTGTTCCGGGAGTTTGGAGGTGCCAGATGTGTCCATAACATAGTGAAGTACCGTCAGTGTCGCGAGCACGCTCTGATGATCATCCAGCAGCTGGTGCTGTCCCCGAGCGGAGACGACGACATGGGCACCGTGCTGGGGCTCATGCACTCTGCCCCGTCTGCTGAGCTGCAGCTCAAAACCGACATCCTTAAGGTGCGAGCGCGGGAGCGTATATAAGCCGCAGTCTCTGTCTTTTACTGAACGTCCCAGAACGTCTGCTTCTGTTTTAGCCTGTAGGGTTTATAAGAGACATTTTTACTTCTGTACCCGACGACTGCTGGAACAAGACCTATTTTCCATCATATTTTTGCAAAGCCTCTGTGTATTTGTGCAAACGTCATTATGCATGTCTAAGCAAAAATCCGCAACCAGGGCAGCTTCTGTGTTTGAGAAGTTTGAATCAAATTTTATTATGGGGCTGAATTTTTATTAGTGCAACTGAGTAAAGGACCATTGCTAAGGGAACAACAACTCCGTTTTACCTGTTTATTGGTATTCTATATCAAATTTGAAATCACTTTTTTAGAAGCAAATATGAAACAACTGATCATTTTTGGTTCCTTTGTATTTTGGGCCTGTACATAGTTATTAAGAACAGAATTACTGGTGCCAGCAGTCAGCATTTGCTGATTTCATTCACATTCTTAAATTCAATCAATCTCAGGCTCTTTTCTTGAAGTAAGTTTTGATTTCACTCGACAGATAGATGTCACATGTTGGCACATAAAGGGTAGTTTGGTGTAAATAGTGCTAAATCTCTTTGACTATTGTGTTCCCTCTTCCTCTTTTTAGATTAGAGTAGACAGCGCAATCACTGAGATTTCAGACCTAGCAGTAATCTGCTTTTTTACATTTGAAATACAACGGTAATCTAAAGATTCAAAGATACAAATCGCTGTGGGTGTAATGCACTGCTGTCTGGGATGGTTTCTGTACATTTCCTTTTTGTATTTTCTTTTTTTACGATCTGTTATCTGTATTTATAGCCAGATACTTTGCTGAAGTAATGCAGCCTCAGTCAAAGTTACAATGGCAGTGCCTCACCTGGGACTTGCACCAGCAACTGTTTTTGTTTCTGGATCCTTAACGGCATACACTACATTATGCTCCTATTGGTTTTCCCAACCATCCTGACCTCTGACCTTTCCCCACCCAGGCCCTGTTGGCGGTCCTGAGAGAGAGCCACCGAACACGAACGGTCTTCCGCAAGGTGGGCGGCTTTGTGTACGTGACCTCCCTGCTGGTCGCCATGGAGAGGTCGCTCTGCTCGCCACCTAAAAACGGCTGGGAGAAGGTGAACCAGAACCAGGTGTTTGAGCTGCTGCACACCGTCTTCTGCACGCTGACGGCCGCCATGCGCTACGAGCCTGCAAACTCCCACTTTTTCCGCACTGAAATCCAGTATGAGAGCTTGGCCAATGCCGTGCGGCTCCTGGGCTGCTTCTCCGACACCAAGAAGCTGGGCCCGGCCTCCGTGTTCCCCTCAAACGCCCAGCCCTTCCAGAGGCTGCTGGAGGACGAGCTTGTGCCTGTAGACAGCGTGTGCCCCACCCTCAAACATGGCAGCAAGCTGTTTATCTACCTGTACAAGATGGCCACCGACTCCTTTGACAGGTAGGGGCAAAGCGTCTTCAGATGGCTTCTTTGTGTTCTGTGTACATGCCCCTCTTAAATGTTTTGTTGTTGGTATTTTCTTCTGATATTTGTTATTTTACTTGCTCTTAACATGGCACTATGTAAATTAAGATGGTGGCAATCTACATGCTTTACTCAAATGCAGTCCTTCAGAAAAGAAGAAAAAGGCTGGTTGTCAAATGGATTAGATTAATCCATTTAGCCGTTGTATTTCTGTCCATAAGAATGCTTATTCACTGTTATTCAAGAATAAAGCATGGTGTTCATCTTACCCTTATATTTGAGTGAAGGGAATACTTTTCTTTGAACATCTACTTGTAAAATCTCACAGATACAATTCCCAGAGTTATGAATTGAACAGTTGCACTGGAAGTTGCACAAGAAATGTATCTTTATCATTACTATTTATCAACTGTTTTATTATCACTGATTTGACCAATTAGTTCTACCTCCTGACTGAAGAATTATTTTAATTGGCAAATACAGGGGATTGGACCGAAATACTGGGCAGGACTTTTACTTTCTGAACCTGGGCTTTCCACCTTTGAAAAAAATGAGCATGAAGCCAGAATGGGTCATACTTTCCATTGATAAAAAATTAAATGCTATTAAAATGAGACAAATGGGAAAATCAGCAGTGTTTGAAGTGTTAGAAGGGTCAGAATAAAATTTTAAAAACTTCGCAAAAAAAGATAGTGGGTCACTGCATTGGAGATGTATTGTTTGGAAAGCCAACATGGAGGAAAGAGGTTTGAAAAAGGTCATTTTGGCTACAAAATGAGAATAGCCCATTTTTTTAAAAATAAGGCTGCATTAACATAAGTCATGAATTTATGGTTCCAGTCAGTAAAATATTCAGCTTCTTAAAAGTGGATTATTTTTACATTACTTTCAAGGTTACATACATTTCAGAGTTCTGAAAAGCCTACACTCCCAATTAGCTTTTATCTCGAGCTTCTACAAGGATGAGCTCCGCAGTACTAAATGCAATAGAAGCTCTTTATGATCTTCTGAGATTATCTTCATAAACAGTCTGACAATGAGTGACCCAGCTGCAGTGTTGGCATTCCCAAATATTTAAAAGTGGCTCTGAACAAATATTTAGCATAACAGATTAACTTGCAAGGTAATTACATACTATAGATTCAAAGAGCTTTTTTTTTCAAGGGCATTGCCCATTTCTGTATCCTTCACAGAAGTATTATGCAAAAGGTACCTTAATTTCCCATGATGCTTTTAGTGGCTGGGCTTTTGTAGTACTCTGAGCCTCAGCATGAGATCGCCTGTCATCATTTCATATGTTCAGTACTTGCAGTGATAGTGTTCACACGCGGGTGCCTTTTATGATAAGTGTTCATAAATCATTGTTTGGATACGTTGCCATCTGCTCGGTCGGTCTCTGTGAGCTCGCGTTGTGCTCTCTGTAACTTTCAGTTGAAAGAAAAGTCTTTAATCCCTGTCTGATGGAGGCAGAGCGACAGTCCTCAGTGATGCCGCTGCACTGAATTGGAGTGGGTGGTGTCGATACACAGACACCTGCTCTGTTCACACACAATGCATCGACTGATGAAAGAGCAGGTGGTTTAGCTGGGCCTCATCCTACGGGTTTGTACCCCAGGGGAAAATAATTAAACATAACTCTTTATTGGCCGTGTCTTCTTGGAACACCAAACTTCTGACAGCTGAAAAAAATGTGTTTTGTTCCAGCTGCAGTGTCACCTTTCCTTGCCTGCGCAACTATGTGTGTGTTTGTGTGTGCGCGTCACGCTTGTGTGCATGTAGGCAGCTGTGTGTGTGTGTGTGTGTGTGTGTGTGTGTGTGTGTGTATGCTAGCAGTTTCCTCTTACCGTGTGCCTTTTTTCTGTGCTCAGCTATCTGCTGTAATTAACTGCCCCCTCTCTTTATCTCTCTCTCTCTCTCTCTCTCTCTCTCTCTCTCTCTCTCTCTCTGGCTGTATGTAGCCGTGCTGAGCAGGTGCCCCCCTGCCTGACGCATGAGACCTCCCTTCCCTCCCCCTGGGGCACCCCGGCGCTCGCCAGGAAGAGGTACTGCACTCTACAGTTTCCACGCTCTCCTCCTCCTGTTCCTCTTTCTCCGCCTCCTCCCCTGCCTCCTGTTTTCTCCTCTTCATTGTTGTGCAGTCTCCTGCTGCTCTTGTCAGCTCATGTTGATTCTCGCTCAGGGAGCGAGAGTATTCCCTCTTAGCAGATAGTGCTGATGTGGGCCGGAACCCTCATAACCGGCACCGCCATAAAACTGCTTCATTTTGTGTGTTCTGTTAGTGGTTAACGTCCCTGTGGGAGCAGAAGTGCAGGCCACTGTACCACATTGGCATTGGCAAGTTTTATATAAACAGTCCTGGTCAGACTCCACAACTTGGGTAACATCAGTCACAGTGCGTCTGTATTAGTTGTTCTGTCTGACGCTCTCGTGAAGGGATTCCATTGAAGATAAGGACAGTGTGACCATTGTGAGTCTGCAGCATGACGACAGTGGAGGTGGAGCCAAGCCAAGTCTTTCTGTTCAAAAGTGTGGACTGTGGAGCGGACCCTAAATCACTTCCACAATTTCCTTTTACATTTATTTTCTATGGTTTGTCAAAATATAATGTAATTGCTAATAAAGGGCTGTGAAACGGTAACCCTGATGAGCCTCAAGGTTTTTAAAAAAAAACATTTTAGATTTGCATGACGAATGGTTAGCTTGAACAGCTCACTGCTGTTTCCCAATGTGATGCATGCCATTTCCCAACTCATTCCATTGTGTTCCCCTGGCAGACACGGTTACGCTGGAGTATCTGCCTCGGGTCCCGCCTTTCCCTCCAAATCGACCGCCGAACTGAAGGTCCACCTGGGGAACGCCTCCCAGCACTCCTCTGACACTGTGGTCATCCACCCCGGAGCAGGGCTGGCCATGCTGGACCTTCTGGCCTCCGTTGGCTCTGACGCCCAGCCAGAGGTACGTCCTCAGCACCCACCCCGTCATGCTTGTGTGGACCCCCTCTTAGCACAGTGTCTGCGGAGGTGTAAAGCTCTGTTATCATAGTTGATAAGCGGGGGGTGTAGCTTCATGGAGCCAGTCACCTTGTATCCACACTCGCCTTTCTGCTGCATCTCAGGAGGGTCCACACTGAGAATGCCACACATTTGAACAGACAATCGAGCTCCGCTATCTGGCTGTGAATGGATTTCTTTTCATGCTAAATAAGTCTTAGGGTTGAATAATGCTGACTAAGAGGTTTGCTTCCTGTTATGTAGGGGTAAAAATATGACTGAGTTATTTTGTTTTGTTTTTCCCTTATGTTTATCTCGTACAGATGTAAAATGTGAAAAATGTTGAGCGTTCGGGCTCATACGCTACCGTTAATTCCACCCGCAAATAAATTCTTCTGCAGACAATGCTAGTTTTCTGTTGCGTAATGAATTACAGAATCCTGATGTTATTTGTTTATGAGTGGATTTTGTGATGTTAAATACCATGTTGTTTTTTGAGAGGCATTTGCTCTACTAAGACCTCTTGGCCCAATGGTACTGAGCGCGTCCCGTGTCTCTCTGCGTTCCCAGCATGCCCTGGACCTGCAGCTGGCGGTGGCCAACATCCTGCAGCTGCTGGTCCACTCGGAGCGGAACCAGCAGATCATGTGCGAGGCGGGCCTGCACTCGCGCCTGCTCCAGCGCTGTAGCTCCGCCCTCGGCGACGAGGACCACCCCCTGCACCCTCCCCTGCAGCGGATGTTTGAGAGGCTGGCTTCACAAGCCCTGCAGCCCATGGCCCTCAGGTAAGCCCAGGGGCTTTCACTCACTACCCACAATTCTCAGCAGGCTATCTTAAAATGCTCTTCAGTATATCTGAAATGGCTCCTCAGCACACCTTATATTATGTGTAACATAACGATCTGGGATTACTAAGTGCCTAGGCCCTGGTGTCATAAGGATATGTTTACTGCATATTAGATGAGTTTAATAAAAAATCAGCCTGGTGAAACATTGTGTGGTCTTTGAGCATTTGTGGATTTTAGAAGATGCAAGTGGAAAATGATTAATCTTTATTTAGGCTCAGAATCACACTCAGGGCTAAATCCATATTAAGTGGCTCCCAGAGATGCTTACAATATGAGTTATCGGTTTTAATTTTCTGCATCACTAGTTACTGCTATGGATATATATATATAAGTATATGCAGTGAGAATTCAGCTTCTGATATGTCAGGTACTTTATGGAAATGCACTAGTGATTCTTCTTCAATGGTACACTGCACAAGCTACCTGTCTCAATATGCATTTCCATCACGTAATTCAATTAACCTTTAACATAATTCCAGTGAATTTATCTGTGACACTTTTTGCTTAAATTACTGTCTAAACCTTCCCTCTCCTCTTAATCCGGTTTGCGGATATTGAAATTCATTGAGCAATGTTCTTGTATCTGTATCTACCAGCTGAATAAATGTATTATGACACCGTACAGTCAAAGCTTTTGTCTTGATTTGCAGGGAATTCCTTCGCTTGGGCAACCCATTGAATTGCGGTGCCTGGGACAAGAAGCTCTTAAAACAGTATCGGGTCCACAAGCCGAGCTCTCTCAGCTACGAGGCAGAGATGAGAAGTAAGGAAAAAATCAACTGCCCTCTCGCTCTCCAGTGCGCTGGTACGAGCGTTCATAACTACTCTGGACGTCCCACTGGTCCCAGAGGCAGCGGTTCATCTCCTTGCTCTTAAATTGATGTACTGTTACCCTGCTATGATTGTCAGCGCCACTGTGGATTATTGTTTTTGTGAAATTTCTGATTAATATCCAGTCCTGAACTGAGCGTTTCATAAACTGCAGAGAGGGTAAGAGTGGAAGGAGGTGCTGATTTGAATGCCCATGATTTAGTTTCCACACCAGGTCTACGGCGCTCAAATCGCCATGCTTAATTACGCTGCAGTGAACGTTTGACTTAAATGAGAACGGAATTAGATTTCCCTTGTATTCTATAAATCAGATTCAGGGATTCTCATTACGTTTTAGCATTTGAATAAGCGCACCGGGCTACAAAGCAGCTTGTAGGAAGGCATTCAGGCCACTGATTAACTGAAGCAGGGTTCTTTTTCATAATCTGAGCTCAATGTCTCGCTATGGGATGTGACCCTCCGCAGCCCTGACAGAAGTACCTATCTCAAATAACCAATCCTGATTGGTCAGAGAAGCGTGTCCCTCCGCTGCGTGATGTAGTCCCCCCCACTACAAATACCGCAACAGGAGGACACGCCCGCCATTCTAAAAATTCTTCTCACCTAGAAGCATTATCTCACCCGAGCCTAAGTTAGTTTAACTGTCCACAGACGGAATTAATTATTTATTAGCTTCTGTCGACGGACGCTAACTCAGCTCACGATATTCGCCGAGGTTTTGCACGCCAGCTCCCCTCGACGTTTCCTGCTAACACACCAGTTAGCATCTTGCTTTTAACACGCCAGTTATCAGCCTCTCGCTTCTAACACACCAGTTAGCTAGCTATCTGCTCCTAACACACCAGTTAGCTAGCTACCTGCTCCTAACACACCAGTTAGCTAGCACTTACCGTAAAAAACACCCGCACACCAGCCGGTGTTTTTTGCCCCCATGGCGTCCGCTGCTCCTCATGCCAGAGGAGACTCCCGGCCCTGCTCCTGTGGTGCCCGGATTTCGGGGAAGGATACGCACTCCGTGTGTGTGAGGTGTCTCGGGACTGACCACGCCAGGCTGTCCCTATCCGTCCCCGGTTCGTGTGTGCATTGTAAAATGTTCACGACGAAAAGCTTGAGACGCCGCCTGGCTCGCCAAGCCAGCCTGTCCGACCAGGACCCGCTTCTGACGGCCGCTGCCCCGGTAGCCGCTGACGAAGAGGAGTTCATGGTGGAGGAGGAACCGGAGGTGCACACCGACTGGGCCACCCTGTCTGTGATGTCCCCGGTTCCTGCCTTTCCTTCCGACGATGTGTTAGAGCTGGAGTGTGTAGAGGATGACTTCGATTATCCCCCTCTCATTTCAGAGAGCGAGGATGACGATGAGGCCTTAATCACTCCGGTGCCGGCTGCAAAGCCGGGGCTGCTTTCTGAGGGCTCGGAGGACGGCGGGGACGCAAGTCCCTCGTCCCCGGTTCCTGTGGTCCTGCTCGACACGTGCAAACGTGCGGCAGCGAGCATGGGTATTCCCTGGCCCGCTCCGGTGACACAGCCCTTGCGCTCTCGCTACGAGGGCAGGCTATTAGCACCGGGCGGTAACACGGCCAAGCAGCTTCTTCCCGTCTTCCCTGACTTACTGCTCGAGCTCACCAAGATGTGGAGCGACAAGCCGTACAGCGGAAGGAACCAGATTCCGGGTGCCTCCGTTCTCGACACCGAGAACATGGAAGCCCTGGGTCTCCTCGCCATGCCCCCAGTCGAGTCCCCGGTTGCAGCGCATCTGTACCCGGGTGGCGCCATGGCTGGCTCAAGCAGACGTCCGTCCCTCCCCGCTAAATCGGAGCGTCTTCAGTCTGCTTTGTCCGAGAGAGCGTACAAGCAAGCCGCGCTCTCGATGAGGGCTTTGAATGTGCTGTCGCTTCTCTCCGCTTACCAAGCCGACATTCTCCACGGCGCACCTAGCGCCGCGGTTTGGCGCGAGGCGGGAGTGATCTCGGACCTGTGCCTTCATGTCCAGCGGGTGGCTGTGCTCGCCACGGGGAAAGCTATGGCTTCTCTCGTGGTCCAGGAACGAGCCAGGTGGCTCAATCTCGCCAGGCTGACTGACAGAGAGCGAGATGACATCCTGGATGCGCCCGTCATACCGGAGGGTATCTTCGGCTCAGCTCTGACCTCCATGCAGGAGAGAGCGGAGACGAGGAAGAAAGATAACGAGGCGTTTGCGCTCTGCCTGCCGCGTAGAGCCCCCTCGCCGTCTCCCCCGCCCCGGGGAAAATCTTTCGCCCAGGCCGCTGCTCAATCTGCGCGATTTAAGGTCCCGAAGAGGCCGCAGCAGCAACCTTCCCCGGCCCGATCCCAGTCGCCTGCCCCTCGGGTTGGTTGGAAGGGTCCCCCCGGCGCTCAGCCCGCAGCCCCGCCGCCTTCACCGGCCGCTTCAGCTGCGCAGGGTAGGAGGAAGAAGGCTACTTGACCGCCTTCGCCTTTTCTCCAGGTGACGCGCCCATCAGTTCCCCGTTCATGGGCTCCACCAAAGAGTGTTTTAAGTGCGCATCTCCAGTCGCTGATCTCCGCCCCAGGGCCAGACGAGACGAGGAGGGACATTGTCACCGGGCTGTTTGCCGTTGCACAGCCGTGTTCACATGTCCACAAGCACGCGCATACACACAATGTTCTGCCTTTATTCAAGGTAATAAAGTTGAAAACAAAATGTGTGAAAAATACCCAAAACAAAGCAAGCACAAACAAAATAAATGCTTTGCACATAAGCAACATGTCCACTGGGCATGTTGTCCCTCTGTTGCCGGCGATGGGCATCCCACTTCCGGCTACGGAGGAATTTACCCAGACTGCGGCGCGAGTTCGCGCATGCGCAGTACGGCCCGAGGGACATTCTCTCGCTCTGCCACTGGAGGGAGCCATACTACCGCTTATGAGCCCTCCCGTGTTGGCAAAGCCTCAGCCGAATTTCTCCCCTTCACTGTGCTTTCACATTCAAAAGTGGAGAGAAATAGGGGCTCATCCGTGGGTATTACGCACGATAGAGCGGGGTTACCGGCTACAGTTCAACACTGTGCCGCCTCGTTTTTCCGGCATAATACAGTCACGAGCACAGGGACGTTTAGCTGGCGTGCTAAAGGAGGAGATAATGTCTCTTTTAGACAAAAAAGCTATTCAGATCGTCTCTCCCGAGCAGAGTCAATCCGGGTATTATTCAAGATATTTTCTCGTCCCCAAACGGGGGGGGAGAGGAATTCGCCCTATCTTGGACCTCAGGGCTCTGAACTGTCACTTAAGGAAATACAAGTTCAGGATGCTGACACAGGCATCACTGTTGCGTCTAATAAAACCAGGCGACTGGTTCACATCAGTGGATCTGAGGGACGCTTATTTCCATATAAAAGTGTACGCTGCCCACAGAAAGTATCTGAGGTTTGCGTTTCAGGGAGTGTGCTATCAGTACCGAGTGCTCCCGTTCGGACTTTCCCTCAGCCCGAGGGTGTTCGTGAAGTGTACGGACGCGGCGGTCGCCCCGCTAAGGCGGGGGGGAATACGCCTGGCCACATATTTGGACGACTGGCTTCTCCTAGCGCGCTCGGAGCAGGAGGCCAGGTCGCACACGGAGTTTGTCACACGTCATCTGTCAGAGTTGGGCTTTGTGATAAACACGGAAAAGAGCAATCTCTCACCGGGTCGAGAAATAATCTTCCTCGGGTTACAGCTGCTATCAATGCCGTTCACTGCGCGCCTCTCGGAGGAGAGGGCGAACAGTTTCAAGGCATGTCTTGCTCTTTTTCAGAGACACTGTTACGTTCCATTCAGGGTGTGTCTGCGCCTGCTGGGCCTGATGGCCTCGGCTATACACGTAATACGCCTCGGTCGCCTCCACATGAGGGAGTTTCAGCGCTGGGTTTTTTTGTTGGAAAACCAGGATAAACAGGCCTACGCCTGAAAAATATTGCTTAACGGAATGTAAATGCCCGTTTGTCCTATCTGTTAGCCTGCGCTAATTCCGCCGCTGTTGTGTCTCCATATTTTTATTGGGAGACAATTACAGGCACAGCAGAAAGGGAGAGCAGTGTTTAACCCCGGAACAAAAGCAGCTGTAAACTTTTGTTTGACGACCCCCTATCGAGGGCGGCAAGCCTTTCTGAGGCGTTTACCGTTTAAATGGGCTAATGTAAGCCTTTGTTCGGTCGTCCCACAGACAGCATGACGATGTCCATGGAGGGCTTCGGGCCCGACAGCGTCTTCGCCGTGAGCGAAGATAACAGCCAATATCGCATCAGCAGGAGCCTGGTCCGCTCAGCCGAGGGAAGCACTGTGCCGCTGACCAGAGTCAAGTGCCTGGTCTCCATGACGACGCCGCACGACATCAGGCCGCACGGCTCATCGGTCACGCCGGCCTTTGTGGAGTTTGACACCTCCCTGGAAGGGTTCGGGTGAGACGGCCTCTGTAAACGACCGATCCCAGTTCTCATCCTGGCATCATGTAGCAGTGCGTGCCTGCATATAGTAAACATATTCCTGACCAGTGTAGGAGTTTAGTCTGACTGGTTTTGACAAGCAGTGTTGAGGTACATTGAAGACAGTCTTGCATTTCCACTGTTGGAAAGAACCGGTTCAGTGTAACCAGGAATGAGTAATATCAAAGGGGGAGCAGTCAAAATGTGCATATGGACTATGCTATGGCTACTCTTAATTATTTCTTTAATCTGAGTTCTCAGAGAAAGACATGGCACTCTGACGTACGAATCCTTGTCTCTCTGTCCCAGTTTTGCTGCATGGAAAAAAAAGAAATGATGAGGTTCCCCATCTGTACCCATAAAATATTAATGCAAATTCACTGCTATGATCCTGCCAGTGCTCTAATAGGCCCTGAACTGGAGTCACAGGCACTGATGTGAGGTGAGGGATTGGGGGCCTCTTTGTTGTGTCCCTGTTGGTTCCTGAGTGCATTCTCCCAAATGAAAACGAGCATCTGGGAATCAAGGTCAATGACAGCCTTGCGTCTCCCTCAGGGCCTAAGAGCCACCTGACACCTCACTGCTGGTCTGAAGCAAGCCGCTCTGCTCTCTGACCACAGTGCGGTTTGTGTCTAACAATCGCGGGAGTGTGTGCAAACAGCATATTCATTATAATAGTCATCTTTATCTGCTTAACATTGTTTGTAAAAGACTGCTTTTATGAAGAGAAGATGCAATTATTTGTTCCTGGTAGAAAATTCGAGTATTTATAAATTTTATGTCTGTTTGGAAGATGGTAGGAAAATGCAACAAATAGAGATTCCCTCACTTTCTCTAGCGCAGTACAGATGAGTTGAGTACAGGGCTCAATTGTTCAGGGTACTGTTTAAAATGTTAAATTATATATTTCTTTTCTCTACAGGAGTTTATTCTTACCGAGCCTTGCACCCCACAATGCCCCGTCCAATAACGTTAATGCATCCGGGGTCAACGATGGGGCGGTGGTCAGCGGAATGGGCAACGGTGAGTACTACCCCCTAAACATGGCAGCTCCCTTTCAGTCTGTGCGGTTGCTCCCTGAGGATCGATCTCCGGTCCTGCCAGATCCCGAGTATGGCCGGTGCCTGGGGGAGCGGCAATTGGCGGCTGCTCCCAGGGTGGGGGGACTCGGCAGGGGAGAATCGTCGCATATGTAAATCCCGCGCAGCTAGAACAATAAGGGAATAGCTTGGAGCGAAGGTTTAAGCGTGATGTATTCTGCTATAGCTGTGGGTAAAAGTTATTGTGAAATATCACTTATTTATTTACTCATTTATCTGACTCCAATTAGAATTGATGCTTAATTGTGAGTGTAATTCTGTTCTGTTGAAACTATCTATACCGGGGACACTGATAGCCCTGGATACAGGGTGCAGACTGACACACTGAATCAGACTGACAAGCTCAAAGAACCTAGCCCATAGAAACTCAGAGGGTTTGGAACGTATCACAGAGGTTGTTGACCATAGAATCTACCAAATACTTGGAAACAGAAACTCAGAGGTTTTGAACATATCACCATCACAGGTGCTCAGAGGTTTTAGAACATAGAATCCTCCTAGTACTGGCTAAGGCCTAGCAGAGCAGTCACATTACCACAAACAAGATTAGTCAGTGTGAAACCCCGTAATAGAGACACAATTCACAGAGACCATGCAAATCAAGTCTAGAAATAGAACAATTTATTAGCCAGGCAGGTGGACACGGAAGTGAAATGTGCGTCTGACTACAGCTTCTCCATACTGGAATGACTATGGTACCACTAACAGTACCAGGAGACCTGTTAAGCAGATTCTCCCATACTGGGAACTTGCACTCAGCCCTGAGCGAGACGCAGGGGTTCTGACTCCGAGACTCAAGAATACATACCACAGTGCTCGGAACAATGCAGCTCAGATCATATACTCTGGTTAAGCACTTGGAGCTGGAAAAGGGTTGAAAAGAAAGATGAAGATTATGTGACAATAATCAGTGGTTACGACCGAGAGCAAATATGAACGCATTCAATACCTATAGCTAAACACAGGATAACATGCTGCTAAGACAAAGAAACATGAACAGGTTCACCAACAAAGTATATAACAAAACGATTCCGTACGGTGTGACTATGGTACCAGGAGAACTGTGAAGCAGATTCTCCCATACGGTGTGACTATGGTGCCACTACAGCACCAGGAGACCTGTTAAGCAGATTCTCCCCGAATGTTTCTTTGGACTTCCCTTAAATGCAGTCTTGAGCAGGCCTTCCGCGACGGCGCGTGATCTCATGATCTTCCCTATCATTTATCTAGATATCAGGTGAGGGTCCTGGTGATGGCCACTCTATGTTCCAGATACTTATGTGGACAAGCGCATCCCTGATAACCTATACAATCCTCCTTTCTTTCACATTCTTTATTCTTTCTCATGTATTTTGCCCCCTCCTATACTTTCACATACCCCACACTTCAATTGGCATTAATCCCGGTTCACCACATTTATCATATTATCCACAATTATTTACATGCACATACATATGATGCAATATACATATACAGCTTTGTTTCAGTCCAGGCTACATTTAGGGTGCTTGTTCACAGACTTTTTACGGCCTGTGATCAGGCCTGGGTTCCTGGCGTCATTAGGAGGAACAAACATCGCGAAATGTCCTGCAGAATGCCGTTTACTTCTAATGTCCATTTACTTCTAATGTCCGTTTACTTCTAATGTCCAGGGTCAATTCCAGCTGTTGTTTACGACTTTGTGCTTTTAATGACTCAAAAGTTGCAGAGCAGTGGAGTTGGAAGTCCCATGAGAGGAGGCAAAGATGCAACGTGGTGGATAGCTTAGGTCACCTGGTGAATTGTTTTATTGCACCCTCAAGGAAGTTGCCACCAGCTCAGTATCCCAGGGTTTATGACTGATAATCCAAAGGATCAATAATTTTCAGTCTTACACATACAATCGGCCTCGGGGGAGCTGCATTCACGGTCAGGGCTTGGAGGGGTTTTGCCTTGAAGAGGACTCTTTCCTACTGCCGGCTGGCAAATTCTCAGCGGTTGCTACACAGGGAATTGAACTTGGGGGTTCAATTGGCTATCAAATTGGAAGAGAATGGGGGAAAAATCTGCAACAAAATTTTGAAATAAAAAAAACAAAAACATTGCAGCTCCCCCTCCCTCAGCACACACATCCATTCACGCAAACGGCAAAGCAGGCATTCCTGAAATAACGATGCAACCCCTGACTCCCTGCGCCGCCTTGAAGCCAATCGAAAATGACGATCCTTGTCATGAGCGTCTTCGTCTGTCACAGTGGTTTCTGCACCCTGGGCTGAAATGCTCCTTAAGGATGAAGTGAGGAGATGACAGCACAGACCGGCCTGTCGTCATCCCTGTACAAGCCCGTCGTCGGGACATCGCGACACGACTCTCAGGAGGTCCATGTGCAGTTTTAATGAAGTGTTGCAGATGGAGGATGATGTGTGCTTCCTGCGCACAGATGCGCGCTCATATTCATACCACAGCTCATGTCCTGTGACCTATATTTAAGAATGACCTCAGTTCTGCCGGAGAGGCATTCATTGAGATTACTGCAGTCTACTTTTAGGCCTGAACTTCTATTGTCCAGTTGGCAGAGACTGACACTTGTGATTGTTGATTGATTGTTACTGCTAAGGGAAGATTGTGTGCACTTCCTAACAAAGAAAATTGTTTACAGATTTGTGCATCTTACGCAAAATTTGGGGGAAAATAAATTTCACAGCAGGGGGGGGGAGAATAAAGCCTCATTCCTGTTCAGCGATTGACTATTTATTTAATTTCCAAGCAGATGCACTTATCAGGAGAGCCTTGAACAGTTTATGATTCATTATTTATTAAAACATTTGTATGTGCTTCATACAGTCTCTGTTTCTCTGTTGACTGTGAAACATTTTGTGCCAGTGTTGATATTCGAAAGTTAAGTCCATCACAACTTGAAATTGCATGAAACGTATAATAGAATTAAGAGCAGAGACTCTCAGAAAGGAAATCTTCAAACAACCGTTCTAGTACATTCAAGTTTAGGGTGAGCTCCTCTGCAGTATGATACACAGTTAAGTGTTAAGGATACTGACAGTCATCAACCTGCATCAACTCATCCATTTTACGGTGTGTCCTCCCCACCTCTTCCACAGGTGAGCGCCTCTACCCCCCTCCCTCGGGCCTGACCTACTCCTCCTGGTTCTGTATTGAGCGCTTCAGCGCCCCGCCCCACAACCACCCGGTGCGCCTGCTGACGGTGGTACGCAGGGCCACCTCCTCGGAGCAGCACTTTGTGTGCCTGGCTATCGTCCTGTCCGCCAAGGACCGCTCGCTCACAGTTTCCACCAAAGAAGAGCTCCTGCAGAACTACGGCAAGTAACCGCCCCGCTGCTTCGTCATGTGAGCGCCATTCTGGAGCCAGCTGGCAGTTAATGTATTCCCCCACCCAACAATATCAGGTCTTTTTTTGGGTCATGTGGGATGCCTCAGTGAAGCATGAGCTTTACTGAGGTGGTGTTGATGGGTGAGAGTGCTTTTCGGAGAGCTTCGGTATGTACTCCAGGCTGGTACAGTATATACAGGCGTGTGCTGAACCTGCGCGTTCCCTCACCCACAGTGGATGACTTCAACGAAGAGTCCTCTTTCTACGAGATCCTGCCCTGTTGCGCCCGCTTCCGCTGCGGTGACCTCATCTGTGAGGGACAGTGGCACCACCTGGTGTTGGTGATGAGTAAAGGCATGCTAAAGAACAGCACGGCCACGCTCTACATCGACGGGCAGCTGGTCAACACGGTCAAGGTAAGGACCCCTTTCTCTTTTCAGGAATGAGGACACACCTGCCAGTTTTAAACGGAAAATTGCTTTGTCAATGACAATGGTGGTTTGTGTCAAATTAGTTTTTATAAAATCTGCTATTAACGAACATGGATAAGCAACATTTGAAATGCGCCGACCAGGATTTAAATGTTTATATCGATGTTGGTGCAATGTGCATACTCTACTTGTTGTTGAATTAATTTGAACTAAATTCATACTTAACTTAATCCTCTTTATGTATACGGTGGGACGTAAAGCTACTCTCTTCAATGTTTCTCATCCTTGGCGATATGTTGTTCCTCTCCGCAAGAGCAATTCATCATGGCCGGGAAGTTTTTGGCTTTCCCGGGTTTCATCACAAGATGTCCAGAGCCAGTTCAGTGACATACCCTTAGTCAATCAACCACATTTTCCCTAGGATGTTGTGCTGAAAGACTGCATCTCTTCATCTCACTGAGAAACGACGTTGTCTCTGAGGTCTTATACACGGTTTGGACATCCCATGCTCCAAGAGAGAGCCCGATTAGAGGGGGAAATAAATTCATAGGAGCGTGTTATTTTTTCTTATGGATACGGGTAGCAGGGATATTTGATCCAAGGCCCGGAATTCTGTAGTCATTCAGATTTTCCACATCTCTATAAATTATAAACAGTCTCAGCACTGAGGGGAAAGGGTTAAAATGGGTCAATTATGTTAATTATTAATTAGTGGCTGGATTTAGGTGTATCAAATGCCTAAGCACTCGGTTGGACAACACACCCTTGACTGCAGTCTGCTGCTCGGAATAGTGTTGGGTATTCCATGTTTAGAATTCATAATGGCTGCATGGCATTATTTGAATTGCCTGCCTGTTTGACTGCTCGAGAAATGTGAAGTAATGTGTGTCAACTGGAGCTGTATGGCGGCAGGCTCTGATGTCGCTCTGGTAAACAGGCAACGCGCAGGCAACACGTGATCTGAAGCCGATCACATGAATGCGCTTTCAAATGTCAAATCCTCTGCTGGTACAGAAAAAATCCCAATGGAATCGGTGATAATATAAATCAAAGCACCGCTACGCCTGTGTAAATGTGCACTGTGCGTGGGTTAGAGGTCGTGTGTTAACATTACAGTCGTTCTGCCAAGCATCAGACGCTTATTCGGATCGAAAACGTTCCTTGTTTTAACATATCGATGAATTCACTCGTTCTGAAGTTCGTATGTTGTTGTTGTGTGTGTGTGTTTGTGTATGTGAATTTGTGCATTTGCTTCTGCATGTGTGTGCTTGTACCATACATGTGTGGTGTGTGGGTCATACGGCAATAAAAAAATAAAAAAATGTCCGTCGTGACTCGCTGTATCATTGGAAGTGAGAAATGAACGTGGCTGTCGTGTCAGGATAGATCTCGTGGTCTGTGGAGTCTCACTGACGGAGGCCATGTTGCTGTTAGACGGGGAGGGTACATACAGTGGGGCTCGTTGGTAGACCTGCGCTTGGCCCGCAGCTCTGCCGGGTAGAAGGGCACCTCTGCTGGGATCTTTCTGGGGCAACGCAGAGCTGTCTGACAGGATGGGCCTATGGGCATCCGCGTAGAAATATCTGGTGGGTGACTCGTCTGCATCCACCACACACTCGCCCATCTGCCACCCGCATTTCAGGGGAAGTCTTTTATTCTTTATTGTGGGTTTCCTGTAGAATGCTGAGGTTCAGATGCGTACAGATAACGGCAAATGGAGGATACCGAAGTCAACCACATCCAGAGAGAGGCAGCGCAACAGTTGGTAGCACAGGAATGTGGCAATTGATTTTGTGCTGGATAAAGGCACATGCCCTATTCCCATTAGGACTGTTTTAGGATCTTCAATCCTAAGACCCCCTCTCCGCCCTTCCCCCACCCTCTCTAGCACTTCTACCGGCTGCTCGACTACTGTGGCTGTGATTAATTACTATTGATGGCTCCTCTATGTTGTTGTTCCATTGTTTTATTGATATTCTTTGCACTGTAATCTTGCTATTTTGCCTAGTTGTACTTTGTTATTGTGTAGTCCTCTTGTGGTTTCCCTTGACTAGTTCCTTACCCTCCCACCTCTAGGGATACTGTTGCTCTTAACCCCGATTTATGCACTTGTCCTCTCATTGTACGTCGTCCTGGATAAGCGCGTCTGCCAAATGCCAGTAATCTAATGTAATGACTGTCATATGTGAGAGAGGTATTTCGCCTGATTGCTGATGTTAGCTTTGTGCTGAGGCTATCATCTTTGTACATACCCTCTAATGTTTAAGATGTCCAATACTGATATGTGTTCTACAAAATAAAGAATATCATGTTTATAAGATCATTTTTATTTATAATTATAATGTATAAGGCATTGTGGGCCCGATTTTACTTAGAGGTTTATCATGTGCAAAACTTTTTAGCACACGCACAACCAATAACATGACCAATGATTGGTCATGGTATTTGTTTTGCATCAATCATTGGTTGTGTTATTAGCTTTGCGTGTGCTAAACGGTTTTGTGCATGCTAAAGGTCTTAGTACATCATGTGTAATATATAACGTATCATTATTCTGTTTCCGTCTCTTTGCTGTTGTCTCTGCAGCTACACTACGTTCACGGTTCACCGGGTGGATCAGGATCCACAAACCCCCCGGTGGTGAGCACAGTGTACAGCTACATTGGCACCCCTCCAGCTCAGCGCCAGCTCTCCATGCTCGTGTGGCGTCTCGGGCCCACCCACTTCCTGGAGGAGGTGCTGCCGGCCACGAGCATCTCCACCATCTACGAGCTCGGGCCCAACTATGTCGGCAGCTTCCAGGCTGTAAACCTGCCCTGTGAGTTTGATGTGTGTGTGTGTGTGTGTGTGTGTGTGTGTGTGTGTGTGTGTGTAAGTGTGTGAGTGTGTGAGTGAGTGAGTGAGTGAGTGAGTGAGTGAGTGAGTGAGTGAGTGAGCGAGTGAGCGAGCGAGTGAGTGCGAAACAATTTTTTTCTGTGATTCACATTCTCTGGAAATAAATGCCCGTTAGTATTTCATGGTGAAAGTAGTGCTTTTGTAGTCGATGCACTGGCCATTATCCTGTCAGGAGGTATTGTATTATAGAAATGTGAAATTATAGCAATTGATCTTAAGAGTTACTTTTATACAGTAGATACTTATAAATCATTTGTGCGCCTCAGGTTTAATCTCGCTGCATCAAAAAATTATGAAGCAGTGTTGAGAGGCTTACCAATAGCATTCCTTCCTCAGGTAAAGACCCTAAAGGGGAGGCTCCGCCTCCATCTCCTGTTGCCCTGGTGCCTGAAGAAAAGGTGTCCTTCAGCCTATATGCACTGTCCGTCTCCTCCTTCACCGTGGCCAAGATCAGGAAGGTCTACAACAAACTGGACAGCAAGGCCATTGCCAAGCAGGTAGGGGCTCTCACTAAACGACACATTATTAGGTTCTATTGTGAGAAAATAAAACTCCGATATTTCTAGTTGCATTATCAAGCATTAGATTGAAATGTGAAGTCAGCTCACGTCTTGGTGTGTTCAAAGTGGAGAAGAGCTTCCCCTGGGGTATTTTTTCACTTATCGCATATTTTGCTTATTGACTTGTTTTTCCAGACAATTTCAAATTAATTTCACGCTCCAATTAGATGTACGTGTCCTCTATAATTTTCTACAATGTCCTGACTGAAAGTGCATCCTCTACAGAGGGCAGTAAAGTAATCGAAAGTAAGTTAATGGTGAATGATGGCTTGATGGTAAAAGCTGAGAGAACAGCCCCAGGTGCCCTTCAAGATTTCTCCTCATGCTAAACCGCACCAAGGGCCTGCAAACTCGCCTGTGAAAATGACTGGGTTTCGCCCACCAAAGGAATATGAGTCAGGGCCGCTGGAGTGTAGTTACTTCTCTTGCCTCCTTCCCACTCTCTGCTTAAATGATGTATCCCCTTGTCTTTTCTCTGTGGTCAGACATTTGTAGAGCACCAAAGCACATAGACATAGAGCTTTTGTTTCTAAAGCCTGAGCCACAGTGAGAAAATATCGCGATAAAAAATGGTGCTGGTTTACTTACAATGAGAACAGTAAAATGATTTTTTACGAGTAGTCGGATCTCTTCTAACTGGGATCTCTTCACAGCATGGTTTAATCCAGTGATCCAAAGATATCAAACCAATAAACAATGTGCATTTTATTTAATTAGGTGGAGTTTGTGATAGAGCAGGGGTAGCGGAGTGCCTGTTATGTTTCTGGTTTTTGTTCCATTTGAGCTTGATCACATAAATTTGATGGATTATTAAGAGCCTGAATGGTGAAGCTGTGAGTATCTCTACTAAATGACCATTAATAATGTCTAAAATGAATATGCATGTATTTACATGTTTGAATGGAGCAATAACCAGGAACATCCCTGGTACTATAGGATGAAAACAAATGATTGGCAGGTGAATGGGAGGAAAATAACATTCCTCATGTGACTGCTCAAAAACATTACTATAATGGTTTATCACCATTGTTTATCAATAAGACTGGGCCTTAAGACATACAAACATGTATGCTTGTACAAGAATATTTTACAGTCTTATCCAAATAACCAATATGTGCAATACAGTACATGGAAGCCAAGTAATTATGGCACGTCATGAGTACAGTCTTCATGTTATGTAAGTAACGTAGGTGAAGTCTGTTATCTGCTGTCTGTAGCAAGGAATTTATCTGCTAAGATCTATCATCACCCTCTATGTGGTGTGGCGTGGAGGCCCTGTACTGATTCCTGTTTTGTGTGCTCAGTTGGCAGTTTCCTCCCATGAAAACGCTACACCAGTCAAGCTCGTCCATAACGCAGCCGGTCACCTGAATGGTCCAGCACGCACGGTGGGAGCTGCGGTCATTGGTTATTTGGGTAAGATCTGAGGGGGACCGTTCCACATTGGGAGGGGGCGCGTGTCTGGCAGGCATCATGTCACTCCGCCTCTGGGCTGTGTGAAGGGACTGGAGTTTAGAGGAGAGTTCCGGAGGTTGTCAGTATCGCACCCACTCTTCTCCTTTTGATTAATCAGTTCTAGCGTTCAGAGACACCTCATTGTAGGTTGTCTCAGGCAATGTTGTAATTACTTAATTTATGTGGTTGTACACTTTTACCACTTTCTGCTAGGCTTTTATCTCATGCAGCTTTTAGATAAATTCTTACACAGATACTGACAAGTATTGATTGTGCTAAACTCTGGTGTGAAATACCGCTGTGCTTCACACTGAACGCCAGTTTCAGAAACTTTATTTTACTTATTGACCGATTGTTGTGACGGTGGGAGAATCATGTTCACAAGTATAATGTGCGAGATGCATGTTTCTGTCCAAAAGAAAGACTATTAATGACTCTCCCATGGCTGTCCTTCAGGTGTGCGTGCATTCGTTCCGAAGCCGGTGGCGACAAACCTTCAGTATATCGGAGGCGCGGCTGCCATCCTGGGCTTGGTCGCCATGGCGTCGGACGTGGAGGGGCTGTACGCGGCCGTGAAGGCCCTGGTGTGTGTCGTGAAGAGCAACCCGCTGGCAAGCAAGGAGATGGAGCGCATCAAAGGCTACCAGGTACAGTGGCGTATATGCTCGTCTCTTTCTCATGTGTGAGGGCTGCAATGTGCAGTTTGTGTTCCGCTTTAAGTCTGCTCCCTCTTTAGCCTCAGGCTGGTGACAGTGTTTAAAACAGGAAGCAGACACGTATGAGGACAGTCTGCAGGACTGTCCGTGGACCGTAGGCTGTCATAGTCGACGACCAAAACCCCTTCATAGACTACATTTCCCATCATTTTTGCATGCAAATTGCAAATAACAATGGCGTCCTTCATGGAAGAAGATTATGGTACGCGAAGGTACGCTCGTAGGTGAAACGACAGGTCCGTGCACAAAATAGGTCCGTTTTGGGTCTGCTTTGATGTAATTTAGGTCCATGTAGACCCTGCAGATGTCCATACGCATACTTTTTTTGGTGACTGTGAATTGCCCTTGAGAGATTTCACCCATATTGAGTGCTATCCCAATGGAAATGTAAGTGTAAGAACAGATGCTGAGCTATCTCTGGTCCTGTTTTGTCTCTGAGCTGCTGGCCATGCTGTTGAAGAAGAAGCGCTCCTTGCTCAACAGTCACATCCTCCACCTGACCTTTTCCCTGGTGGGAACTGTGGACAGTGGCCATGAGACCTCTATCATCCCCAACTCCACTGCCTTCCAGGACCTGCTGTGTGACTTTGAGGTGAGAGATAAATTGTGGAACTGCACAGCAGTGAAGATTTGGAGAGGCGATCCACTGTGGAGGGACCTTAAAGCACTACTCTGCTGAAATACAAAATGCAATGGTCTCCTCTTTCTTTTTCTCTTTTTGTCTCTTATCTTGTCTCATCTTATCTTCCAGGTATGGCTTCACGCTCCGTATGAATTGCACCTGTCTCTATTTGAGCATTTCATCGAGCTCCTGACTGAATCCAGGTGAATACATTAGATTTTCTGACTGATTTTGCATATGTTTACAGATTACATATGGATAACAGACTTTAAGAATTTGCAGTTGATTAATATATTAATTAATCAGGGGAATTAAATATGAAACAGCATTATGCTCGGACTAATGTTAAAAGTATGTGTATTTCGATTTGTGGTGTGGTGTTGTGGAATGGTCTCGAGGAAAAAATTAAACAGAGTGTAAATGTATTACAATTTAAAAAGATGTACAAAAAATATATTTTTACAAGGTACAGGAGCGAAGAAAGAGAATGTGCCACTTGGTGATGGTAAAAGTGTGTTTGTTTCTTGATATCACGACTGAAATCTGAGATTGTAAATCTACAAGACTGTATTGTACTATAATTTGTAATGGTAATTAATTAAGTAAGTTAAAATTGGAATAGGACTAGATAAGCATATGCTTCTTCCTATTCCATTTCGGACAAAAGAAATAATAATAATAATTATGTGAATCATTGTATAGGTATAGCCGTATGATTAATGAGTTTTACGTGCTGGTTTTTTTTGTTTTTTTTTGTTAAATTATTTAGTTTGTTGACATTATCTCAATTCTTAATTTTATTTTATTTTAATCTTTATTAAATTGTTCGAAATAAATAAAAATAAAAATAAATAAAAAATTATTTTTTTGGTGCCCTGATCCATAGCAATTAACACAGCCTAAATGGTTACATATTATTAATTTAACAGCTGAGTATATATTGAATATATACTGCGATCTTTGGGTTACAATCCACGGCCCCTTCTGTACAACACTGCCACCCTAATAGAAAAACAACTAGTAACCATCTTACTAGTTACTAGAAACTCTCTTGAAGTTGAGTGGTACAGCTGCCCAGGCCAGGGAGCAGCGCTACCTAGAGAGTTGTGTGTAACGGCTATAATCGGTGTGCTGGTTGGGGGTGTATGTGAGGCGTAACTCGTGCTCTTCTCCCTCTAAGTGAAGCGGCTAAGAACGCCAAGCTGCTGCGGGAGTTTCAGCTGATCCCCAAACTCCTGCTGACCCTGCGGGACATGTCCTTGTCCCAGCCCACCATCGCCGCCATCAGCAACGTCCTCAGCCTGCTGCTGCAGGGTTTCCCAAACAGCTACGACCTGCTCAGGTACTGGGGATTACCACATAGACTCAGCGTATATACCCTCACTGAACTACGACTTGTTCAGGTACTGGGGATTACCACATAGACTCAGCATATAGACCCTCACTGAACTACAACTTGTTCAGATACTGGGGATTACCACATAGACTCAGCGTATATACCCTCACTGAACTACAACTTGTTCAGATACTGGGGATTACCACATAGACTCAGCGTATATACCCTCACTGAACTACAACTTGTTCAGATACTGGGGATTACCACATAGACTCAGCGTATATACCCTCACTGAACTACGACTTGTTCAGGTACTGGGGATTACCACATAGACTCAGCGTATAGACCCTCACTGAACTACGACTTGTTCAGGTACTGGGGATTACCACATAGACTCAGCATATAGACCCTCACTGAACTACGACTTGTTCAGATACTGGGGATTACCACATAGACTCAGCGTATATACCCTCACTGAACTACGACTTGTTCAGGTACTGGGGATTACCACATAGACTCAGCACATAGACCCTCACTGAACTACGACTTGTTCAGGTACTGGGGATTATCACATAGACTTAGCACATAGAGCCTCACTCAACTATGTTCTTCTCAGGTAGTAGAGATTACCACATTGACTTATCATATAGACCTTCACTTACCCACAACCTGCTCAGGTTACGTAGACCGTCGCTCAGCTACCATCTGCTCAGGATTAGCCCATAGACCAGGGCTGCCCAACCCTGTTCCTGGAGATCTACCCTCATGTAGGATTTCACTCCAGCCCTAACAAAGCAAACCTCGTTCTACAGCTAGAGAGCTCGTTCAGCTGCTAATTAGTTGAATCAGGCGTGCCAAATTAGGGTTGAAATGAAAACCTACAGGACGGTGGATCTCCAGGAACAGGGTTAGCCCTGACATAGACCCTCACTCGACGATGACCTCAGGTACTAAGTTAGCATATCGGCTCTGACTTCACTGAAACCTGCTCAGGTACGGAGGATCACCACATACAGTAAACTGAGCACGTAGGCATTTGTTGTAGTCGGGTGCTTGTACTTGTAAACTGAGTACAAGCACTCAAATACAACCTGTTCAGGTACTCAGGGGTCCCAAAGCATATAAGTAGCAGTATTACAGAACATTATCATACTTAAATACTATTAGTATTTGTATTTTCGTAGCTTGTGAGCATGTTATACTTTATTTGTGTCCAATGCAGGTTTGGCCAGTTTGTTGCCTCCACATTACCCACATTTGCAGTTTGTGAAAAATTTGTTGTCATGGAGGCTATCAATGAAGAGAAAGTAGATACCGGCAAGTATTGTAGTATCCTGTTATATCATTGTTTTTTGTGTTAAATGAGTCTGAATTTGATGCAGTGTTTCATTCTGGCATGCAGGGAATGAGGATGACTTTGGGGGCCTTCTCTCTGCCAATCTCATTTTACTGAGAAACAGGCTTCTGGACATCTTACTGAAACTGCTCTTCACTTCCAAAGAGAAGTGCACCGTTAACACACAGTGAGTTTCGAGCACTTGTCCATTACATACATTCCACTGCTCTGTCAGTTGCAGGCTAATGTAACATAAGCGGGTTGATTTGTTTCATAAGCGCTGGTCTAGGATCAGCATTTTCCCATCATTCATATCCGCCACCATTTTGTGTAACTCTGGTAACCGATCCTGGATCAGCGCTTGCTGCTGTTCTCGCTCTCACGAAGCCCACGTAGCCTCACTTTAACTCTACCTGTGCTGCCCCCTGCAGGGCATGTGATGAGCTGGTGCGCACACTGGGCTTCGATTGGCTGCTCATGTTCATGGAGGAGCACCTGCACTCAAGCAGCGTGACGGCGGCCTTGCGGGTACTGGTGGTGCTGCTCAGCACCCAGTCCATCCTGGCCAGATTCAAGGAGGGGCTGTCTGGAGGGGGCTGGCTGGAGCACACCGACTCCGTGCTAACCAACAAGATCGGCACCGTCCTGGGTGAGCCAAAGCCTCCGAAATCCCTCCCTAAATATGCGGTTAAGGACGTGAGTTTATAACCAGACATCTGTGAGTTTCATTCCCGGACGGAGCACTGCTGCTATATCCTGGAGCATTGTGTTGAATATGAAGTGCTTCTGTAAATAAGCAGCTGTGTCAAGAGATAATATGCAAAACCAAGCTCCATAATTCATATTAGATAAGATTATGTGAAGCAAAGAATAAAGACAGAAGAAGCCTGCTCATAGGGCCCCGGTAAATCCTCATAATCCATTATGGGAATGGTTGCCAGGGCAGGGCTATTTGCGGCGTACAATACTAAGCACTTCTCCACACTCTTCTCAGGTTTCAACGTTGGCCGAAACGCCGGAGGCAGGTCCACTTTACGGGAGATCAACCGGGAGGCCTGCCACTTCCCAGGGTTCCCTGTGCTCCAGAGCTTTCTGCCCAAACACACCAATGTGCCAGAGCTCTACTTCCTGCTGATGGCCATGTTTCTGCAGCAGCCTGTGACCGAGCTGCCAGAGAACCTGCAGGTAGACGTCAACACGAACTCACACTCAACACTTAACTGCTTTACTGGACACTTGTTGACTCATTTTTGTACCAGATTCTACTGAAATTGACCTTCTGAACTGTTGTGATGGCAAGCTGTCTTAATGTTAGTTGTATGCTTTGCAAAACATAGAACTTTCCCATCATTTAAATTCTTACATTTCTAATCACTACCTCAAATAATAAATAAATTTAAAACATACTCATTTGACAAACTCTAACCTCTTGATCAATTTGAACAACATTCTCCGTGTTTATGGAAAAGGAGTATGTTTGAATATGGGAGTGGTGTCATTGCCCTTGAAATTGAACGACAGGTTTAAAGGCTATATACCGTATACAGCATTTTTATGGAGACAAATTTTTTTTTCTATATAATACATCCACACAGCTTGATGAAAGATGCAGAATAAATTTATTGCTTTTTCCTAAAAATAAATATTGATTATGAATGTATCATTGCAAAAATTGTTTTCTGGCCTTAAAAGAGTGCAGTGCTTCTCTCTGTCTAAGACCTCAGAGTTTGGTTCTCGTGTTGTGCTGTTAGTTTTTCGCTAGCTAAGCTACGCTACGCTATGTTATGATATGCTATGAATGCCTTGTGCTTTTCTTTTACTTAATTTCTCCGGTTAAAATGAAAGCGATAATTGGATTGTGTTGTTATGAAATGCGATCTCCATATGAGACACTAGAGGGGGTGAACTGCTGTATCTGTAACCTTTAATAATAAAAAAACTTAGTGACTGCTTGCAAGCTGTAATTGTTTCTGCGTACTCGGCCCGGTGAGTAACAGTGTTTGGTAATTTAAGTTCTCCTTGCAGTTCGACCTCGACTCTATCTGGACGTTCATCTTCGGGGTGCCGGCGTCCAGTGGCACCGTGGTGGGCTCCATTCACAACGTGTGCACCGAGGCGGCCTTCCTCCTGCTGGCCATGCTGCGTAGTATGCTCAACCTGGTGAGTGAGGAAGAGGAGGAGAGCCCCCCCACACACACACACACACAAAGGCGTGGGGAGGTTCTCGAGCACTGCATAATGGGTCAAACTCGGAACAACCTTGAAAAACAGTGCAAACTATTCTAAGTAGCATATTGTACATGCCAGAATATAAAGATAACTATATGAAATGTGTTGTATTATATGTGTATGCTGTATATAAGTAAAAACTGTTTTTAAATTAGAGGCTAAACAAGGACGCTGTAAGTGGAATGTGCATTGTACAGGACTGTGGTGTTTGAGGTTCTCTCATGTGTCATTGCTCTGTTCTTCCCTCCAGCCGTGGCAGTCAGAGGAGGAGGGCTCCTGGCTCAGAGAGTACCCCGTCACACTCATGCAGTTCTTTCGCTACCTCTACCACAACGTGCCTGACCTGGCCCCCATGTGGCACAGCCCTGAGTTTCTGTGTGCGCTGGCAGCCACCGTCTTCCCCTTCAACATCAGGCCCTACTCTGAGATGGTACCGTTGAAGTCCACTGCAGTGCTAAATGTGGCAGCCTGGCGGATAGATCTTTAGCAAGGAATACTTTTATATTATGTAAAAAATAAAAAAGAGATGGGAGGACTTTTTTAAATTTGCAAAAAAATATGTGGAAATGAAAGCCAAAGAGCCTTTAAATTGAGGATGTAGTAATATAAATGTTCCAGTATATAGTTAGGAAATGTTTGGTGGAGCATATCATAACAAGTGCTTAATGTGAACAGTTAAAAACTGAAACAGCTAACAAACAAAATACATCCCATTTGCACTTGATTTGTCCAGCAATTGTCTTGTGGAAAGAGCAGTGTAGACTGTTGTATATGTCTCTCACTCCTCTCATGCCCTGTGTGGCAGGTGAGTGACTTGGATGACGAGGTGGGCTCTCCAGCGGAGGAGTTCAAGGCCTTTGCGGCCGACTCGGGCATGAACCGCAGCCAGTCTGAGTACTGCAACGTGGGCTCCAAGACCTTCCTGACCAATCACCCCGCCAAGAAGTACGTCTTTGACTTCATGAGAGTGCTCATCATGGAGAATCTGTGCATGACCCCCGCCAGCAAGCAAACACCAATCATCGACCTGCTGCTGGAGGTGAGCCCCGCCCTCCCCCTCCCCCACTGACCCTTCGGTTTGTTTTCTCGAAGAGAAAACGTTTACAGACTGAAATCCTCAGGTGAATATCTATAGTGTTGGGTTTCCCGGGTGATTTATCTTGAGGTACTTGAGTGTAGTCTCTTGTATTGTCCTACGATCGGTGTTAAATGCCATTGGGTGATGCATTATTGGTCATAGTATGGCTCAAGGAGGAATGGTTTCAGTTGGCAGGGAACCCCCAGCCTCATCTCTCTCTGGCCCCTCCTCTTGATGATCAGGCCTTACAAGCTGCCTGTGATGAACTGCGGTGCAGTTCTATGGTAGCTGAGTTCTCTTAAGCTGGCAGCATGTAGACTGGAGAGAGATGCACTCAACTGACTTTTCATGCTTTAGAGGTAACGCTTGGTAGTCTTTGTCCAAATTGACAAAGTGCATTGCTTTGAAGGGATGGGCTTGTTGAAATACCATGATTGGTGCAAAATGTCTATGGTGCTGTATGACTGTTTTGTAATGGCAGATTTCGGTCTTAGTTTTCAGTTTTTTTGCAGCAGAAATGTTTTCTATTGGAATTATACTGTCCCGTTCCCTTGTGATGCACTTGACCTACCATCTTATTTCTTAACTGTTCTGCACTGCCCGAACTGCGCAGCTGCGCATATTTCTTCTTTACATGACCTTTGATTAGGCCTACAGGTGAAATCAAGCTCTGTTAAAGGATTTCTTCTGAAACTACAAAAATATAAGGGGCCTTTATAGCTATTGCAATATAGGAGATACAGTTAAATTAATATTCGGTTTCAATTAAACTAGATGGGGTTTACACTGCTATAGAAGGAGAAGCATCAGTGAAAAAGTTAGGTCAGCATGTTTTGGGATTCAATAGTCATAATCACATCACTTCTGATTTTATATTATACTGCAGAAACTAAAAGCGCTTTGTGTTGTTTTCACCAGGCCTCCCCTGAGCGATCGACTCGGACGCAACAGAAGGAGTTTCAGTCCTACATCCTCGACAGTGTGATGGAGCACCTGCTGGCTGCAGACGTCCTTCTAGGTGAATCTAAATTGCTCAGACGTGGCTGTAATAGAGATGCCGCTCTTGAGCTTTTTATTCACTTTCTAGTGTTTGAGCTCTATGCTCTCTCCCTAGTTCAAGCTGTTCATTACTTGCTGTCTCTAGTGTATGAGCTCTATGCTCTCTCCACTTGCTGTCTCTAGTGTATGAGCTCTATGCTCTCTCCCTAGTTCAAGCTGTTCATTACTTGCTGTCTCTAGTGTGTGAGCTATATGCTCTCTCTCTGGTTCAACCTGTATTACTTGATGTCTCTAGTGTATGAGCTATATGCTCTCTCTCTGGTTCAACCTGTATTACTTGATGTCTCTAGTGTATGAGCTATATGCTCTCTCTGGTTAAACGGTCTGTTACTTGCTGTCTAGCTTATGAGCTATATGCTCTCTCTCTGGTTAAACTATCTGTTACTTGCTGTCTCTAGTTTATGAGCTATATGCTCTATCTCTGGTTAAACTGTCTGTTACTTGCCATCTGTAGTGTATGCTGTCTCTATGTGCTGTCTGTTTCACTTTATCTCTCTTGTGTGTTAGGCGAGGATGCGTCTCTGCCAATAACTACTGGAGGGAGCTACCAGGTTCTGGTCAACAATGTTTTCTACTTCACCCAGCGTGTGGTGGATAAGCTGTGGCAGGGCATGTTCAATAAGGAGTCCAAGCTTGTGGTGGAATTCATTGTGCAGCTAATTGGACAAGTAAGACCACAGTTTTCTCTATAAGAGATATACTATATACTTATAAGGAAATATGCTGTATGCTCACTGGGCCTAATTAATGAGCTTATAACTCTATTTCGAGTACCCAGGAATTCATAGCTGTTTGTCTTCAGTTATAAATAATGGCAATTTACACTCAATAGTAAATCACATCTGTCCAGTGAATTTCACTTTACATAATTTCCCAATTGAAATGGCAGTTATTTTCCTCTGGCTGCCAGTAGAGGCAAAGTGCTGGCTGTGGGGATGCACAAACAAACTGTCATATTTAGCATGTGGTGCGAAACCAATGAACAGGTTCTTTATTCAGTCAAACCCCAGCCTTTAACTGCTGCTACAGCCACTTATTCAATTAGGCCAACACAACTATGCAATTGTACATTAAGCAAACGCAATTATAACAAGAAATGGCCTGTAGCCAAATCTTGTGTATTTACCTTCTGGAAACACTTGGGAACAGAGGGAAAACTGCACTGATCAAGGTAAAAAATAAATAGATAAATAATTAAATAAATACCTGTTTCTTTTAATGACGCGCCCAATAGACTGGCATGTCATGCAGTGATTTGTAGATATATTTCCGTCAAACTTCATTTTTGTAATTAAATGTTCATCATAAACAAGCCAACAGGTATCACAGTAAAGTAGGTTATGTATATTTTTTTAAAGGCATAGTGCGTAAAGACTAGCTGTAAATCTCAGTCCCAAAGGTTGTAAATTCCCTTCTCCCGCCTTTTCCTTTGAACAACCAGACGGCAAGAGAGAGAAAGAGAAGAAGAGAGAGAGGTTCAGAGCTCAGACGGAGTGACGAACAGAAAGAGTATACCACAGAGACACAGGAGAGGGAAAGGGCCTCCGATCAACGTTAGGGTCAGGTGTACTGAAGACGACTACACTACGCTTTTTAGTTCCAGTCGTCGTCTTCTCAATCGTGAGCAGATATTGAGCATTCCCATGAAATGTCTCAAATACGACTGATAAAAAATAGTAGCGGTACATTCATTCTTGCATTCATTCAGGTGGAAAGAGGGGAATGTTTTAAAAATTATTATAAAATTTTTTAGTGACCAGTTATTTGAGTATATTCAAGGTATTGTACAAGGGTAATTGGGTAGAGTGACTTAAATTGTCTTAACAGAAAGAAAATGTATTATTTAAAAGGCATACTTTAATACCAACCCACGTAATTAATTTGTTTTCCAGAGATTGCCCAGTAAAGCTGTTTTCTGTGCTGTGTATTCTCTCCCCTGCTCAGTCCAAGCGGAGGTCTCAAGGTCTGTCCCTGGACTCGATCTACCACTGTCTGAACAGGACCATCCTGTACCAGCTCTCCCGACCGCACAAGACCGTCCCCCAGCAGGTGGCCCTATTGGACTCGCTGCGCGTCCTCACCGTCAACCGCAACCTGATCTTAGGCCCCTGCAACCACGACCAGGACTTCTTCGCGTGTCTGGCCCACTGCTTCATTATCCTGAACGCAGGAAGGTGAGAGGCGTGCAGCATCGGCACTCCGGACCTGGCATTTCTGATAACAAAAAAAATGTGAAATAGCGCTGTGCCCTGTAGCAGGCAGGTTTTCTGTGGGATAGGCAGGCAGGTGTTCAGAAAGTGTAAGAACGTTCTCTCCAGAATTTAATTATCTGATTTTTCAGGCCTCACAAACCAGGTTGATGGAGAGCCTTGGCCTGTGGTTAATTACTGTTTTTAGAATGAACAAAGGACACATATTGTCCAACGTGCTCGGCCTTCGAGCTTCTGTGGTACAATTTAGGCAACATTTTTAATTAGCTTTATGACGTTATAGTACTCTTCTGTTGCACTGTCTGGCATTAAAGCATATGTGTTTCATGATTGAGTATTCAAACTGAACTGCTGTTGTCAGCCCTCTTGGTTTTACTGTTGGTAGTCTCTGAGGTACCTGTCACTGCCCCCTCCCCCCGCAGCTGCGTGGACGGCTTCGGCCTGGAAGCAGAGGCTCGCATGACCACCTGGCACGTGATGATACCGTCCGATGCGGAGGCCGATGCTACGCACAGCCAGGACATCAGCGAGGGTGCGACACTTCCTCTCAAATGCAAATGGCTTCATTTCAGAGCTCTAAAGGCATAGATCAGGACAATCCTAAAAAAGCAGAGGTGTTGAATACAGTGCCATATTCTCTTTTGAAGCTTGAGTTGGAGAACCCCCACAGCAACCTTATCTTTCTTACATTAAGAACATGTCTGACCAGATGAACAGTAGTCTGTCCTGAAGCAGTATTTTCAATTGAAATATATCAACAAATACATGGCGGTGTACCGAAATGTGAATGTACACACGCGGTACCAAACACTACTAGCTACATGAAAGAACTTACTCACACTTTGCTGTGTTTTGTGTTGTCACTGTGCAGGTCGTCAGCTTCTGCTAAAGGCGGTTAACCGAGTATGGACAGAGCTCACTCACAGCAAGAGGCAGGTTCTGGAGGACATATTCAAAGTGACCCTGCCAACCAACGAACGCGGTCACGTGGACATCTTGTCCGCCCGTGCACACATTGAGGAGCTGGCCGCCAAGAGCTGGCTCAATCACCTGGGTAAGCGATCTCCGCAGTGTCAGGCCCCGCTCTGCTGCAAGCTTCATGGAGCTCCCTGATGCTGTAACTTGTCTTTTATAGATGAGTCCTCACTTCTCTCTTTTAACAACCAGTATAATGGCTTTATTGCCAATAAAGAAAAACTTAAAAAAACTTTAAAAAACTTTAAAGGCTTTAAACTTTTAAGTTTTTGTTCTGTAAAGGGACAGTTTGATGTTCCTGAGAATGAGGAATCTCTTTAAACTCTTTAAAGTTGGCCTTAAATGGCATGGTTTATCTGTCAGAGTGACATAAATCCAAGCCCTCTGCTGCCTTTGGGCAACTGGGGCAGCCCAGACGGAACATTCCGGATGTTTTGTAAAGAAGGACCTGAAATGCCCTGTGCTGCTATCGTTGCATGTTCTGAAATTACACTGCAGCAGTTATCATGATCATTCTGTCCCAAAGGCAAATTTTACGTGAAAGGGCTTGGAGCTTTATCCTGACCAGCTCCCACTTTCTTACAGCACACGAAAAGAAGTGCATCAGCCGAGGGGAGGCGGTCGCCCCCGTCACCCAGTCCAAGCTGTCCCGGGTCAGCAGTGGTTTTGGGCTGTCCAAGCTGACAGGGTCAAGGCGCAACAGGAAGGAGAGTGGCCTTAACAAGAACAACCTCTCTGCACAGGTACTGTGCGTATTTGTGTGTTTGTGTGCATAGGTGTGTGCTTGCAAGTTTATGTAAGTGTGTATGTATCTGTGTGTTTGAAGTGCCTACTTACTGTCATGTACAGGACTGGTGTGAGGAAGGGCCTTACTTCCTTTTTTTCTGCAGGAAACATTCCAGTGGATGTTCACACACATAGCGGTTGTGCGAGACCTGGGTGCCATGCAGTACAAAGAGTATCAAGAGGTAGGAATTATAGACAACACAGCATTTACAGTGTCCTCCACTATTATTGGCGCCCCTGGTAAAGATGAGTAAAAAGGGTTATAAAAAATGAGAAAAATCCAACCTTTAATTGCAGTATATTTATTATGAGAAAAAAAATCTTTGCTTTGCCAAGACCAGGTCCCTTCAATATATTTTAATGGCTCTTAATGGGATTTTAGGAAGTACACTGGAATTTACATCCTCAAACAACGTTTATCTGATATTGTTCATTCATGGATGACCATTTGAGACCAGTCCCTGGGGGTTCAAAGAAAACAAATCATCACCTCTCCATCACTTTATGCGAAAATGTAGAGGGTGCAAAAGCTTTCTCCCTTCAGATTTCTCCATTGTCTTCTATAGTGAAACCAGACAGGAAAAGGTTACTGAATTTGCACCTTCGACATTTTTGCATAAAGTGAATATTTTTAACAAAGTTTTTTCTGTATGGCTGTGAAAGTACAATGAAGCAAGGGGGATGAATACTTAAGGAATTGATTGTTTTCAGTTTTATACTTATAAATAATTTGGAACAAATTGTAGATTTTACTTTTCACATTGACATCATAGAGTTGCTTGTGTTGACTACCAGCAAAAAACAAAAGCCTGAGTAAATTAATTTTTATCAAATGTTCTTGCACAGCAAAATATGAAAGTCTAAGGGGGCTGAATACTTTTTCAGCCCACTGTATATAGACCCCCATCATTTTTCTCAGCTGTTGATTAGCAGAGCATGCTAACCCCTCCCTTCTGTTCCCCGGACAGCGCCAGCAGAACGCCCTGAAGTACGTGACGGAGGAGTGGGCGGGTATCGAGTACGAGCTGCTCAGGGAAAGGGGCCTGTGGGGGCCGCCGATCGGGTCACACCTCGACAAGTTTCTGCTGGAGATGACGGAGGGACCCTGCCGAATGAGGAAGAAGATGGTGCGCAACGACATGTTCTACATCCACTACCCCTTCGTGCCCGACATGGAGCCAGACACCAGCTGCCAGGTATAGGCTGTTCACCATCCTCATCCTTCTTCACCTCTGTCTAGGAAGTCACCCGGTAGAGACAGTGCTGGAATTCTAAGCCTGAGTGGTCTTCCTTGGCAGTGTAACTAGAAGAATAACTAAATAAAGAACTGAAGATTTGGACTGGCCATATTACCACAGGCTGTTTTCACTGAAAAACAACACGCATGTTGCAGTCATGAGCAGTCACCCTGGAGATTTTTAATACTTTCGCTTCGATTCAGATAACTTTCAGATTCTGCTACTTCAGCGCCTATATTTTTTCCCCACAAGATTTTTCTAATCTATAAATTAACTGCAAAAATGATACAGTACAGCAGCAATAAGACTGGTAGCTGCATTGTTGTGTATTGTCTTTCTTTGTGGTAATTATTTAAAGCCAAAAGGCGTATTATTGAAATCTTGTGATTTAAATCATCATCCATTCCAACTCATATTAATCTCAGTCATTGTTTTATACATCGCTGAACTTAAGCATTCAATGGATTGATTTCTTATGTTCCGGCCCAGCCTGTCTCCACTCAAAGCCACACCCCAGAACTCCCTGTCTCTGCCCCGGCTTGTGTTCATCTAGATACCAGAAAAGGACTGGCACAGAATGTGAAGCAGCTTTGCAGACAACAGGCTCTGCAATCATAACAGCATGAGGCTCTGAGGAGGCTGGTGTAGAAATAGCCATGAATGGCTGATGTGGATCTGTGTGCTAATTGTTTCTTGACTCTGGGGTTCAATTATGCTGGTACATAACACTTAATTGGATTAACCCAGGCTTTGCACTTTGACCTGTTTTAACCCCTTAGTGAGACCAGAGAACACTGGAATATAGATTATTTTCATTATGCAGTGAACACCCAAAGGTCATTGAAGTATTAAGTACTATAATGAAGACTTAATATCCAACATTAAAGGTAGCATTTTACACGATTTTAGATCTTTTTTATACTGAGCCACAAGAGTGAAAATATGACTGAAATGTGCTGGCACTTTTTCTTTCTTTTTTTTCTTCTTTTTTTTTCCATTTCTGCTAATCTTTACTGCAATACCCTGCTTAACTTCAAGGACGTACCTAACAAATGGTGGACTCGCCGATAATTATTTTCTATTGAAATTAGTTTTTTTGTAAACCTTAGGCTCTAGATGGATAGTCTCCCCAAGATCCCTTTAAGCCTCTTACCCACAAATCCTTGCATCTGGATGCCACCGTCTCTTTGTAGTCCTCACCTTCAACAAGGACAGCCACTCGAAAGTACAAGCAATTATTTTTCCACATTACTGAAATCGGATGTAAGCGATCTTATATGTGACCCTCAATGTTTCTCATTTAAGACTGAATGTTTGTATGTTAAGGTGCCATTAATGGTTCTGTAAGCTATGCTTATAACGCCTGAGCCTAGTGTGTTTGGAGGTAAGGATTGGGACCGGGGCCCGTTCGCTCTCTCTGGCAGTCTCTGACTGGGGTGTAGTGATTATGGCATGACTTTACTGCCTGTCGAGTAATGCGTTTGACATTTTTTTTTGGTATCATGATATAATTTCACCCAGAATGCACTACATGTACTTAATATAGAATTTTAGGGAATGTTTGTTTTAGTTTGTTTTAGTTATTTTAGGTTTGAAGTCTTTGTGATTTTTTAACCTGACTCCTGTTCCCATCGCACAGAAACCCATTCGTTACCGGAGGGCCATCAGCTACGACAGTAAGGAGTATTACATGCGTGTGCTGTCTGGAAATCCAGGCATGTACCAGCACTCCATTGAGCAGAGTTCTGAGGGCGAGACGACTCAGCATGAGCCAGAACCTGGCGAGGACACCATCGCCAGGGTCAAAGGTAAACACTACCCACAATGCCCTGTTTGGTATGGCGTGTTTTTTGGGCTCTTGTCTTTATATGCCTTGATCTCATTCAGTAAATATCTCCTTAGAGTTTATGGTGGTAGTGTAGCTTGATGGATAGGGAACTGGGCTTGTAATTCAAAGGTTGTGGGTGAGATTCTCAGCTGGAATGCCACTGTTGTACCCTTGAGCAAGGTACTTAACCTGATATGTTTCAGTAAAATATTTAGCTGTATAAATGGACTGTATGCAAAGAATGTAAGCTATGTAAGTCGCTCTGGATAAAAGCGTTTGCTGCAATGTAAGGTATGAAATCTTCAGAAATAGTTTTCGAGTAGCCCACTATGGTATAGGGACGTATTTATTTTTTACATCTTTCTAAGATTTCTAGCAAGGCTTTCCAACCTCTACCCTGGCACAGATGTACTCAACCCTGATACACACATACTCAACCCTGGTACACACATGCTCAACCCTTGTACACACATGCTCAACCCTTGTACACACATGCTCAACCCTTGTACACACATGCTCAACCCTGGTACACACATACTCAACCCTGGTACACACATATGCAACCCTGGTACACAGACAGGCAAAATGAAATGAAAAAGGGACAAGCACACAGGTTGGGAAGCCTTAGCATATAAGAATGGATGTCCCCCTCAAAAGAGAAAGTGTTTTATTGTCTCTAATAGATGTGAGATAGTGACAGATAATGTGTGGTAAGAGTCCCTCACCCTCCTTGGCTGTCCCTAACCTCTCTGTCTCTCAGGTCTGGTCAAGCCTCCGCTGAAGCGCTCTCGCTCCACGGCGGACGGAGCGGACGAGGACAGCCAGGATCAGCTGCAGGACCAGCTTCTTGAGTTTGGAGCCATGGACGAGGAGGAGAAGACCGATAACACCACTTTACTGAGACTGCTGGAGGAGGGAGAGAAGGTGAGGTGCTGCCCTCTCTGGAGTTTCTTATAGCCCGCATTATTAATCTAGATACTCAAAAGCTGAATGACTAGAGGACCATTCCTCTTCTCAATGGGCTGCAGTGCATCAGACGTCTCCATCCAGCCTCGTGTATAGGCATTATTCACCGTCTTGCAGTATCTTAACATTGTACCATTGGAACAACTCTGCGCAGTTCTGACTGTTTATTGGGAAACTGTCTGAAATGTTTCCCCTCAGTTTCCGACCTGCGCACCCATGCTGTGCTGTGCATGACTTCATCAGGAAGCATGGTTTTGATTGGGGCTCTGCACTGCGCAAAGTGAGTGATAATGTGGTGTTCTCGGCATGCAGATCCAGCACATGTACCGCTGTGCTCGAGTTCAAGGCCTGGACACCAGCGAAGGCCTGCTGCTGTTTGGGAAGGAGCACTTCTACGTGATAGATGGCTTCACCATGACGATCACCCGCGAGATTCGGGACATCGAGACTCTACCGCCAAAGTAAGCCTGCTGAGTTCAGGATATTACCTGCAGAGACATGACTGCGGGATGTGGAAATGTGGAATGTGGAATGTGTTCTGTTCAGGAGCGCTGTTATCCTTTTGACATTGACTCGTATTCCTGTTAGCTAACAGGAATATGCCAAAATGGGAAGTATTAAGAATGTGGAAGATATATAACTGGAAAAGAGAACCTCACACATGTGAATATCTCCAGTACATTTGTCCCATATATAATATTCTGTGAAGGCCCAGTGTTACATGTTCCATATATAATATTATGTGAAGGCCCAGTGTTACCTGTTCCATATATAATATTATGTGAAGGCCCAGTGTTACATGTTCCATATATAATATTCTGTGAAGGCCCAGTGTTACATGTTCCATATATAATATTATGTGAAGGCCCAGTGTTACATGTTCCATATATAATATTCTGTGAAGGCCCAGTGTTACATGTTCCATATATAATATTCTGTGAAGGCCCAGTGTTGTAAATCCAGCTGACGCAGATGTAGTCCCCCCCGTCCCCACGCTCCTGTCCCTGCGTGTGTATATAAATAGCAGTGCTGAAGTGTGTTTCTGCTTGTGGATTCCAGCATGCATGAGGCAATTATCCCCAGGGGAGCGCGGCAGGGACAGAGCCAGCTCAAGAGAACGTACAGCATCTTCGCCTACGAAGATATCAAAGAGGTGCACAAGCGTCGCTACCTGCTCCAGGTAAGGAGACCGCATAGCTCGTACGTGTGTACTCATATTTAGGCTGATGCATAAGGTATTTCCTGCTCAGTGTGCTGCCTACATACATATTATATTCCGATTGTCCAATGACTGCACAGCACAGCAGGTGACTACATGTGGCAACTGACTACATGTTTATTTTCTATTCCAAGTTGAGAAGAAACGAGTCAGGATAAAGATACTATGAAAGTAATAACTGTGCATTTGTTATCTATTCAGAGGATTTTTCCAGTGGAATGTAAGGCATTGTCCCCCGCTTCTTGTCATTTTGTTTTCCAGCCAATAGCCGTGGAAGTGTTTTCAGGTGATGGGCGAAATTACCTGCTTGCATTCCAGAAAGGAGTTCGGAACAAAGTCTACCAGAGGTATGTACAGACCCTTTGAAAAATAGGCAGCAACTTGTGGATATTTTCTATACAAATAAACCAGTCTACTTTTGGCTGTAAGGTTGCCACAAAACAAACATGCATGCAGTCTTACAGTGCGCAAATTGAGATGTAATTTGACCAGTTGATGGCTGAATGGTTTGGTATTTATTGTAACGACGCTAATAACTCTGGCTCCTCTACTTCTGTTTCTTTCAAGGTTCCTGGCAGTGGTTCCGTCTCTGGCTGACAGTTCTGAGTCTGTGTCAGGCCAGCGGCCCAACACCAGTGTAGAACAGGGGTAGGTTCCCCAGTCCCAAAAGCAAGTCTATTAGGAAGGAATGTTATTATACGAAATGGGAATATTACAAGAGGCCATATTATTACATGTTATCTTCTTGCAAGAATGTAAAGAATGAGAAAGGGAATCATTATTATGTGAAATTCCAATACAGGAATATGAAGAAGGAATATCATTACATTACATTCTACAAACTCCAATTCCAAAAAAGTTGGGACAGTATGTAAAATGCACATAAAACCAGAAAGCAGTGATTTGATTCTGTTACGTATATTTTATTGAAAACAGTACAAAGAAAATATATTTTATGTTTTACCTTATCAACTTTATAGATTTTTGTAAATATTCCAAATTTGATGCCTGCAACACGTTCCCAAAAAGTTGGGACTGGGGCAAAAAAAGAGAAGTTTAGAAAACACCTGTTTGGTACATTCAAAGTCAAAGTGTTTTTATTTATCAAGTGCACAGTATAACACAAGGTCATTCTGAACAATGAAATTCTTAGGACATGGCAAGCAACAACTATGTAGTAGGCAAAAAAAACAAAAAAAAAAAAAAAAAATATATATATTAAATTAAAAAAAAAAAAAAATAAGGCAAAGAATAACATAAATATAAATATACATAGCAGTAAAACACTAGCAGCAGGTATTCCACAGGTAAACAGGTAATGCTATCATGACTGGGTATAAAAGGATATCAAAAGACTCTTGATATCTTATTTTCTGGTACTCTTACAAGCGATACTATAACTTCTCTGCATTTGAATGGATCTCTATGGGAATTGGGGGGTGGGACAAGATTTAGCTGTCAATTATGCTGGAACAGTATGGTATACATGGTTGGCAAAATGGCTGTAAGTCATCAATAGATGAGGTATCAAACGAGCCTGAAATCATGACTCTGCTGCCAGACAGATATGCAGTAGATATGGATGGATCACTTTAGTGTTTCTCCTGACAAATTTTCTTATTGAACTCTATGGAAAAATAAGTCAGGAGAATAAACCCTTCAAATTATCCATCCATATCTACTGCATATCTGACAGCAGAGTGATGGTTTAAGGTTTGTTTGATACGTCAGACCCGTATTGACATTTAGCCAACCATGTGTTCCATACTGTTCCAGCTAAATCTAGTCCCACCCCCCAATTCCCATAGAGATCCATTCAAATGCAGAGAGGTTATAGTATCGCTTGTAGGAGTACCAGAAAATAAGATATCAAGAGACTTTTGATATTGTTGGGTCACAGACATCAGGAAGTCATGGCATGCAAAGGAAATGCGACCAAACATAAAAAATTATTACTTCATTCTACATTGTTAAATATATTTTTTGATGCCCGAAAATGGGTGGGACTATGTACAAAAGGTTCTATAATTTCTAAACGGTTCATCCGATATGGATGAAAATACCCTCAAATTAAAGCTGACAGTCTGCACTTCATTGTATCCTTTCAGACTCAAAGTGCTCGAGTACAGAACCAAAATAACAAAAAATGTGTCACTGTCCAATTAATTATGGTGCTCACTGTATATGCAAAAGAATTTACAAATCACTGCTTTCTGCTTTTATGTGCATTTCACATACTGTCCCAACTTTTTTGGAATTGGGGTTTGTATATAGATTTCTTAAGTTGCATCTCTCTTTGTGCCAAGCAGGTCTGGACTGTTGAGCACACTCGTTGGTGAGCGGTCTGTAACACAGCGGTGGGAGGTAAAAACACTGTGCTCTATGAATTACTTCCTCTCATCGAGGACTGCTCTTTCCACTTACCTGTATGATATTGCAATTTGTCTTGATAATTGTACTTTTTGGTATAATTCCAGAGGGGGGAGATAAGTAACTTCCAGTACCTGATGCACCTCAACACACTGGCTGGCAGGTCCTACAACGACCTGATGCAATACCCCGTCTTCCCCTGGATTCTGGCCGACTACGACTCCGAGGTATAGAGGAGAGCTCCAGAACTGCTCATACTGCATGCCATCGGTGCCATTTCCTGCTATTGGTGCAGTAATATTTCAGCAATGTGTCTGCAGAGTGCATATAGTAGAGAGAGAGAGAGCCTGGAAACACTACCACAGACATTTTGAAAACCGGTCTTTGTCCTGTATTCAAAGAGTAACTCTTGACATTGCATAAAGTAGCTGTTATTTTGGGGTCACCGTCTCAACTGGTTTATTATGCTGACATCCTGAAAACATAATTTTCTTGGTAAGCCACCAAAGCATTGAGCCGAATGGTTCAGAGAAATACTTATCGCTATTGTTGCCAAACCTCATTAACCTGGTCTGCTTTAAAATAACTTCCTTGTGTTCCGTAACATCTTCTGAAATGACATCACTGTAAGAGTGTGGGATCATTTGCTTCTGAGTGTAGTTGCAGATAGATCTGATTCACTTTGTGAAAGTGTTTGTTTCTATGTTCCAGGAGCTGGATCTAAGTAATCCCAAAACATTCCGTAACCTGGCCAAGCCCATGGGGGCGCAAACGGATGACAGGCTAACGCAGTACAAGAAGAGGTTTAAAGACTGGGAGGATCCCAATGGTACCTGTCCTTTGTGGTTTTGAATGAGTGTTCGCTTGTGACATTTTGTAACGCTTTTTCATTATTATTGCCTTGGATTACATTCTGATGCTACACAACAGCAAGGAATATCCATGTTGGCTCTGTGAATAAACAGGAAAAGATGTTTCGTCCAGCAGCCAATTGCCTCAGACGTATCCGGGCCAATGAGAGACAGTTATGTGCAGCGTCCAATTTAGTGTCCCCTGCGTTTGAGCGGGTCAGTATGTGCACACCGTGCTACACATGGATGGATCACATATTCCGCTATCTTGTTTCAGGTGAAACCCCTGCCTATCACTATGGCACACACTACTCATCTGCCATGATAGTGGCATCCTACCTGGTCCGAATGGAGCCCTTCACGCAGATATTTCTCAGGCTACAGGTGAGAGCCAAGGCTCAGTATTCCCACACAGGCCTACAATATTGCAGTACAAGCTGCCATCTAAAGAGAATCAGAATGGAACATAAATTACTTCATACTTCACTGATTCAACAGCTTGGCACTGTATGGCATCTTTTAACAGTACATTACATTACTGCCATTTAGCAGGCACTCTTATCCCGAGCGACTTACACAACTTTTAGCATTTTTACATAGTATCCATTTATACAGCTGGATATATATGGAAGAAATTCAGGTTAAGTACTTTGCTCAATGGTACAATGGCAATGTTCTACCTGGGAATCAAACCTGCAATCTTTGAGTTACGAGCCCTCCCCAGTATGTAACAGTGTGGTTTAAGCAAATATTCACAATTTTCTCTTCCCAAATGTATTTACAAGGACATTGTTTATTCTGAAGAACCTTTATGTAAACAAAGTCAGAATTCTGGTGTCTGTTTAGACTGGGCGATTTGTTATTTGGAGGAATAAAGTTGCCTGTCATCTGCAGTGGCCTGACTTGTGAAGGCGCTGATGTCAGCGTTTGTGTTGCTTCATATGTCTGTCCTTCCTTGGATGCCCGCAGGGAGGTCATTTCGATCTGGCCGACAGGATGTTCCACAGCATCCGAGACGCCTGGCTGTCTGCCGCCAAACACAATATGGCCGACGTCAAGGAGCTCATCCCTGAATTCTTCTACCTCCCGGAGTTCCTTCTCAACTCCAACAACTTTGACCTCGGTGAGGGCACCTCAACTGGCTTATTTTTTTCCTTTGGGTGTCTATGCGTGTGTGATGACTTCAGTTGTGCATTGTGAAAATGAATGTTTTTACTCTCTCTCTGCTAACAGGTAGCAAACAAAATGGCACTAAACTAGGGGATGTTATCCTGCCCTCATGGGCCAAAGGCGACCCCAGGGAATTCATCCGGGTCCATCGAGAGGTATGTGATGCCAACTTCTTACCCGCTATGCAAGGTGGTAATCTACTATACACTACATAATTAAAGAGCATCAAGGCAAAATTTTACAAATAGTTATTTTGTCTTAATGAGTTTTGACTTAAAAATGTTTTTATATTTTCTGTAAAAGCTCTGAATTCCATGTTAGAATACACTGCTTTTGGCGTTCTGTTAACATGATGTAAGCACTGGTAAATCTGCCCTAGTCACTGCGGTAGCGCAGTGTAATAGTTGTCTTTCTGTCCCTCTCCAGGCTCTGGAGTGTGATTACATCAGTGCCCACCTGCACGAGTGGATAGACCTGATATTTGGTTTTAAGCAGCAGGGCCCACCGGCCGTGGAGGCTGTCAATGTCTTCCACCACCTCTTCTACGAGGGCCAGGTGGACATCTACAACATCAATGATCCCCTCAAGGAAACCGCCACCATCGGCTTCATTAACAACTTCGGCCAGATTCCCAAACAGGTATCAAGTCTATTTTGATTTGTACTGGAGTTGCGTGGCTCTCTAGAACTCACTAAGAATTTAGGCAATTTACATCTTCTGTTTTTAGATGTGGGTATTTAATTAAGTGGGGAAACTGATCTTTTATTTCCTTTGCAAGTTTTCTCACTGGATTGGAATTTAATTAAGTGATAAAGTGATACATTTATCACTCTATTTTCAACATGAAGCGCATTTATCCTTTTTAAATTTCCCTGTTGTCCCAGAAAAGTTTGATTAAAGGGATGTAGAACTTGTGATGTATTATAGTGGGCCCTCTGGCCCAATGAGAATCAATCTCTTGTTTCTCAGCTCTTTAAGAAGCCCCACCCTCCAAAGCGGGTTCGCAGCAGGTCCAATGGAGAGCTCCCAGGCGTACCTGCCTCAGTCAACACCGCTGCAGACAAGATCTTCTTCCACAACTTGGACAACCTACGGCCCTCACTGGCCCCTGTCAAAGGTAGGACAGAACAGGATGCACAGACAGTTCAAAGACACGCATACTAATTGCACCCTTGACTTCTCATTCCATCTGAACAAACACAACATTCATGTCTGAACTAACGGAACATTCATACATAAGATTATCTCTCCTCCGAAGGTACCCAATCACAGGACATTGTTGCTAATGCTAACCATTCGCTTGTGTGCTGCAGAGCTGAAGGAGCCAGTGGGTCAGATCGTGTGCACAGATAAGGGGATCCTGGCCGTGGAGCAGAACAAGGTTCTGGTGCCACCCACTTGGAACAAAACCTTCGCCTGGGGCTACGCTGACCTCAGCTGCAGACTGGCCAATTATGAGTCCGATAAGGTCTGTTACCCGTTTTAATATCACATTCTGTCTGTAGCTGTTGCAGAGAGTACATTTGATTTCAAATAACACAGAGCAGTGACTTTTATTTGCCTACTGCACTGCCAAAGAGCGCTGCTGGCTGACACATGATGTAAATAACCTGAAACTGAGGTAATTTAACCAGGCAGACTTGTTATGTAAGCCCTCCATTTTGTTTTATCTGAATCGAAATGCATTGAATTCTTCCGATTCATTTTTCCTGGGCTATTTGCATTGATTGGATGAAACAATAAAGGAAAAAGTATGGACATAATCTGAATTGTGTCGTCTTGCAGTTTGGCTCACAGGAACATGGCAGCTAAAACATTTTTGAATGCCTTTACAGAGGTGTAAATGGATAATGGACATATTATTCCGTCTAGTGTGGAGCTTGATCGTCAACAGTGCAGTCGATTTGGTGTGATCCTACTGCCCTCTAAAGCGCTCTGTCCATTTGCAGCCCTGCGTTCCTAAACCGCTAATTTCATCAGCCGTTTACAGTTTATATACTGCCATTGTCCTGCTTGTTTGTCAGAGGAAGCTAAAGACAAATGAGATCTGAATTCTATTGTTCAGGCGGTCATTGTGTACGAGTGCCTGTCAGAGTGGGGCCAGATCCTGTGTGCCATCTGTCCCAACCCGAAGCTGGTGGTGACCGGGGGCACCAGCACAGCCATCTGCGTGTGGGAGACGGGCACCTCCAAAGAACGAGCCAGAACCCTCACTCTTAAACAGGTAGCTCACCTGAGCAGTCTGCTTTTACCCCCATATGCTCAACTTGTGCTTGGAATGGGTTTGTTTGAAATTTTCTTTAACTTTGATGCATTGACCAAATATCTTAAAATTTATATTGTTATTATGAAAATTATGTGTCACGGCAAGACAATGTAATGGTATTAGATTTAATATATAGACACAGTTGATGCCAACAGATTTTACTTCCTATAAAATAGCAAATGGATTTCTGAACATATATGAAAAAGTATGTAACATTTTTTGTATTATTTGTTTGGCTTTTGAATAAAGCATGCCTAAAAAAAAAAAATACAGCTGAGCCCTAAAGGTGGACGAAAAGAGATTACGAAGACGCTGAGTGCACCCCTGTAATGTTCCCTGTGTGACATCACATCCTGTCTGCAGGCCTTGCTGGGACACACAGATGCCGTCACGTGTCTGACGGCCTCCTCTGCCTACCACATCATCGTCAGCGGCTCGCGGGATCGCACCTGCATCATCTGGGACCTCAACAAGCTGGCCTTCGTTACCCAGTTAAGGGGCCACCGTGCCCCGGTCTCTGCACTCTGCATCAATGAGCTCACGGTGGGTGTCCCTCAACACTACGGGTCCTCAAGTGCCTTTATAGGGAAGGGGGGGACTAACTTCATCAGAATTGCCGCCAATGTGTTTCATCCACCAGGGCTATACATGACAACATACTGAATAAACACAGTGGAGTGACTCAATGTAGTGATTTTATCTGTGTAATATAGGTTGTGTGTGTGTGTGTGTATGTGTGTCGGCAGGGCGACATTGTGTCCAGCGCAGGGACCTACATCCATGTGTGGAGCATCAACGGCAGCCCCATCGTCAGCGTAAACACGTTCACCGGCCGCAGCCAGCAGATCCTGTGCTGCTGCGTGTCTGAGATGAACGAGTGGGACACACAGAACGTCATCGTCACCGGGCACTCCGACGGTGTCGTTCGGGTAACGTCCAGCTACCTTTTACATGCCACGCAAAGTGCCTTATCTTTATTTTAAAGATTTCTCTTTTTCATAATTGGGTTTTTGTAAGGATAACAGTCATTCCCCAGTGTAAATGTTTTCAGTCTATTTTCTCTGGTGAAAAAGTACGTCATCAAAATTAGTTTGAAAAGTGGGCTTTATCCAGATTTATTGTTACACATAGGGAAAATTTGCATGTTTATTTCAGCAATGTTAGAGCCTTTTTGTCTTGATAAATTAAATTAGCATGATTAAAGGCTCAACTGTTTTCTTGGTGATCCTAATTCGCACTTATATATTTAATTGAATTTCAGCAGAAGGGAAAGGAACAAACATACTTAAAATAATCACAGTTTGAAAGTGTGTCTTTTGAAGGGTCATTTTGAAGGCGCATTTGGGAGAACGGAGTATTTTATTTCCATTGTTGCTGTTGTGCAGTGAAGGACACAACAGCGTTGTAGTAAGGACACTGGCTTCTTTCATACTCTGGCTGTTTTGACGATGACGCGTGGATGTTGAGTCATTGAGGTCAGCCTTCCCCTGGGATTATAGCTCTATTATGATGCTTGGGCTTTGCGTTCTCAGTTCTGGCGGATGGAGTTCCTGCAGGTCCCAGAAACCCCGGCTCCAGAACCTGTGGAACCCCCCGATGTTCCAGACTGCTGTGGCGAAGAAAAGATTGGTATGGCGGGATTTCTTCTCCATGCCTTTATACCATTATTTAAATTTCTTTTCTTGATCCTGAAGCACTCTTTTAGAGTGATGAGAACTGCCATGTTGAAGTCAAAATGTGTTTGTGGTGTGTGCATATGTGCTTGTCTGTCTTTGCGTGCATGTGCATTTGTGTGTGTGTGTGTGTGTGTGGTGGTTGTGTGTGATTACACAATTATAAAATCCCCTATCTTTTTCATAATTACAATCTTACTAAATTTCAACACTAACAAATCATAATTTAAATTAAACTAAATTTTATTATAAATCTTGTGCGTTACTCACCCCCCCCCCCCCATAACCCCCCCCCACCCCCCCCCCCCCCCCCTACCCTCTATTACCCCCCCCCCCCCCCCCCCCCCCCCCCCCCCCCCCCCACCCCCTTTATACACCCCCCCCCCCCCCCCCCCTTTAATCCCATTAAACCCCCCACCCCCCCCCCCCCCCCCCCCCCCCCCCCCCCCCCCCCCCCCCCCCCCCCCCCCCCCCCCCCCCCCCCCCCCCCCCCCCCCCCCCCCCCGCCCGCCCCCCCCCCCCCCCCCCCCCCCCCCCCCCCCCCCCCCCCCCCCCCCCACCCCCCTCCCCCCGGCCCCACCCCCCCCCCCCTTTTCCCGCTCTGACGCACTCTTTTAGAGTGATGAGAACTGCCATGTTGAAGTCAAAATGTGTTTGTGGTGTGTGCATATGTGCTTGTCTGTCTTTGCGTGCATGTGCATTTGTGTGTGTGTGTGTGTGTGTGTGTGTGTGTGCGTGTGTGTGTCCACAGAGGGCCGCGAAGCTCACGACGAGGACAGCAGCGACTCTGACGGAGATGATCAGAGCATCAGTCAGGAGCCCAAACCGCAGGCCGTGCCCAGCCAGCCCAGCAGCGCCATCCACCGGCCCAAGGGCGCCATTGCCCGGCCCAAGGCCTCTTGGTCTGCCGACAGCGGCTCTGAAGACTCGCGCCGCTGGTCCGACACCTTGAGCCTCGACGAGAAGGACGGCTTCGTGTTCGTGAATTACTCAGAGGGGCAGACTCGCCCCGCCCTGCACCCTCACCCACACCCTCACCCTGCCTCACACAGTGTGGTCCCCCAACCCCTACAGCCCACCAACATGGAGGCCCGCACCTACAACCAACTTAGACCTGGTATGCCCAACTCTAGAAGCACACAAGCCAATTGAGTTAATACAGCCAGTTTAATCCACTTGTACCACTTGTCAGATGAAAAAACAGCGACAAATGACATGAAATAATTTAGAAAAGATTTGGGAGCATTTCTGTGGAATAGAGCAAGTTTAATTAGTGTGAGGTACGATTGCCAATAATGTAACTCATTTTTATATCAATACTGTTAATGGCTGGCCTAGTTTTTGCAAGTTTTAATGAATGACTTAGATAGTGCTTAGTAGGCTATATAATATAGCACAACATAATTAAGCTGAATCTGTTTTCTAACACATTTTAAATTAAAGTTAAGTTACAGATAAGCAAAAGATACTGCAATTGATCAACCTTAATTTTGGTATAGCACCATTTACAGATTCAGTTTTTCAAAGTGGACTTTTACCAGAGGGAATTGTAATATTATAATCGGGTGGATCTGAAGGATTTTTGGCCCTAGCCAGCCGGGCTTGTAAACCAAAATTTCCACTAGCCTGGCTGAAATTTTACTAGCCCTGTTTGTAACACACAAATGTTTTCTTTTAATTTGTTCCGTTTCCTTAAAATTCACAGTATTCATGTTGTTAGTCTATGAGTAGTGCTATTTTAATCAATGACACAATAATATATCTGGTATATTCTAATAGACAATATATAACCACTTAGAATGAGAGAACAATTTTGTAACAGTGACCCAAGACTATCCCAACCAGTGTAAATTGACAACAGAATATGATACAGGGTATTATGCAAAAAGATATACGTTTTAAATAGTGCATACAAAAGAGCATATATAAACACACACAAAATAAAATAAAAATCTTCAGATTATCTTCAGAAACCAATGGCAAACATTTTCCACAGGCCTAATAATGTAGCCTATAGCTAACATATAGTGGTGTTCAAATAAATAGCAGTGCAATAAAAAAAGTGAATAAAGTGCAAATATTTTTTAATAGCTTTTAGTTCCATATTTCAAATGTAGTGGAAACATTACACATTCAATTCCAAATCAAAGCATTAACAAATTTTATCAAGTCTGCGTTATTCTTTTACAGAAAGAAAAGGAATATTAATCTGTTCAAAGAAATAGCAGTGTCAACATTTTTCTCTTCAAACTTAAACACTTACTGTATAAACTGAAGACATTTTTCAAAATTTAACTTCACTTTAAATTACTGAACTAATATTTAGTTGCATAACCATTGTTTTTGGTTGCGCATCTGCGTTGCATCGAGTCAACCAACTTTTGGTACCTAGAAACAGGTATTTCAGCCCAGGATGAACGAACTACATTCCACAGTTCCTGTGAATTTTTGGGTTTTGCTTCAGAAACTGCATTTTTAATGTCACCCCACAAGTTTACAATGGGGATGAGGTCGGGGGATTGAGCTGGCCGCTCCATTACCTCAATCCTTTTTTGGCTGGAACCAAGATGTTGCCCGTTTACTCGTGTGTTTGGGGTCGTTGTCTTGTTGAAACACCCATTTCAGGGGCATTTCCTCTTTGGCATATGGAAACATAATCTCTTCAAGTATTTTGATGTATTCAAACTGATCCATGATTCCTGGTATACGATAAATAGGCCCAACACCATAGTGTCCCCATACCATGGTTTTTGCGCCACCATGCTTCACTGTCTTCACAGTGTACTGTTGCTTGAATTCAGTACCCGGGGGTCGTCTGACGTACTGTCGACGACCACTAGACCCGAAAAGAACAATTTTACTCTCAGTCCGCAGAATGTTACGCCATTTCTCTTTGGGCCAATCGATGTGTTTCTTGGCAAATTGTAACCGATTCTACACATCAAACGTCTTCTGACTGTAACAGCACTTACTATACAGACTATTCTTCGATCCGTTTTCACAGTAGTTGCTCGTTTTATTCCGCGTGTTTCGGGTTTTTGTTGCCATTTTAAAGCATTTGAGATCTTTTTAGCTGAGCATCCTATAATTTGCTGCACTTCTTTATACGTTTTCCCCTCTCCAATGCACTTTTTAATCAAATTAAGTTGTTCCTCCGAACAATGTTTGGAATGGCCCATTTTACTTAGAAATTCAGAAGGAAATATATTTTATAACAATGTGTGAAACATTTGCTTCCCTTCTTCCTTAATAAAGGACAATTAATGACATCTGTTTTTTCACAGAATTAATTCATTCTCTTAATTAAACTCCACACTGCTATTATTTTGAACACGCCCCTTTCAATGAATGAGTCAATTACTCAGAACAAGCAGCATGCATGTCATGACAGTTGGGTCTTGTTTTTCTATTACACTACTACATCTACAAGTAAATGATTTGCAATGCAGAAATATCACTACTACTAATAACAGTGGTTACTGATGTACTGCTATTTTTTTTTAACACAACTGTAGCTTCATTGTGGGGAAAAATACACAAAGTTGAGCCTCCTGGATATGTGCCCAAAACTCACTAAATCACTCATTTATACATGAAACGGTATGCAAGTATTCAGTCAAACCATACCATGTGTCAGGATGTGTCATGGATGTCTAATAGTACAGATAAAAACAATTAGTGAAAAACCAATGCATTTTCACTAACGGATAGTAGAACTCAAGATGTGTAACGTTAACGTCTTTAGGGCTACGGCTCTGGGGCTACGTTGACAGGATTGCCTTGGAAACGTGTTTCGTGGATAGAGATTTGACAAGGCAGCTGTCATTCAACTAGCGTAATCAAACCCCGCCTCTTTTTAAGGTGAACTGATTATCCGTACTGATGATCATCTGCAGTCACGTCGCATTTTACACAATAGACTCCCTTAAATCGCGGCCCAAGAAGTTCCACTCGCCTGACGGACTATTGGTCCTGAAATTGGACTCGCCCGAAATGTAAACTACTCACATGAGGCGAGCGGGCGAACTTAATTTCCAGCCCTGATTATAATATAATAATAAGAAAAAATTGTAGGAAAATGATTCCCTAGCCCCTTAAAACGTAATCAAGCTGAACACTGATGGGATGCAGAAAAGAACATTGGATTCTTCTCCTGCTGGAATGAATCCCCATCTTATGTTCTTTCGAACATAACCTAATGTTACCTTCTGTGGCAGCAAATCTGTTCATCTTTGATGATTATTTTTAAAAGATGAAATAAAAAATACTTGGTAATGATGATGCCCAGTCTCCTGCTGGTGGCTAACTCCAGTCCTCTGCATGTCTCATGGACAGGCTACAGATGGGAGCGTCAGCTGGTCTTCCGTAGCAAACTCACCATGCACACGGCATTTGACCGCAAGGACAACGCCCACCCAGCAGAAATCAGTGCGCTCTCCATCTCCAAGTAAGCCGACCGCAGCTCTGAGCATCTCCCTGGCTGTTAGTGGAACGTAATGTCAGCTGACTCGATAGAGACATTTTTTATCCATTTTTTTTAAATGGCATATTAAACAAGGTAGCATATGGTTTTATTTAAGTCCCAGAAACTCACTTTCTGTGTTCATTAGCAGTATTTCAGTACTTATGAAACTTCAGCTTTATAGTTTTTGTAATTTTTATGTTCAGGGTAATATAGGTAAAACATCTATCAACCAATCAACGTGCAAGCAGACTATGATTACTGCGATCCGTGTATTCAAATAATATGCTGCATGTAATTACTGATCAGAAGGTTGACTAACGCTCATTGTTTTCCAGGGACCACAGTAAGATCCTGGTTGGTGATGGAAGGGGTCGGGTATTCAGCTGGTCGGTGAGTGACCAGCCAGGCCGGTCAGCGGCTGACCACTGGGTAAAGGACGAGGTGGTGGACAGCTGCTCCGGCTGCACTGTGCGCTTCTCGCTCACAGAAAGACGGCACCACTGCAGGAACTGTGGCCAGCTCTTCTGCCAGAAGTATGACCAGAGCACCGAAACTCATCTCACACTGTGGTTTAATACCACACCTGCTATACCCACACTCTCTTCATTATACACTCTCTTTATTATCTCCCTATTTATACAGGTTTTTATCCTATATTTGTTCCCAATTTGGAATGCCCATAACGTATGTTATATAAGCCCATCTGTATGTTAAAGGGGTAACATGGTGGTTGAATGTGACACATGCCAGTTATCTTTAGGTAACATCAAAGTGAATGTGTCCATCAATGTTGTTATTCAGTCATTTTTAAGTACTATAAAACTACTTTTTATATGCCCAAATTTCCCATTCTACAAGTTCACCTCGTTTTGTAGGCGTATCAATGAGAACTGTCAGTCAGATATGATTGGCAGGCCGTTCCCCCCACCTAACACACATTTGTTGTTTGTAACCATAGTTACCTCGAGACTGGATTTACCAGGAAGTGTGTAGGCATTTACAAAGTCCTTAATGTTAATGATGTCACATGTCACACCAGCTTTTAACCTGTTAAGGTACACGTTACCTACCAGATAAAAGCACAACGATGGTGCGTCTCCCGCGACACCAAAGAAAAGTCCACTGCAGTCGGCCACGCTATCGATAGCGTGCTGGGAAGGATTGATTCAGCTAGCTGACGGCACAGTTTAATGCTAGGGAAGGGTATGTTCGATAAAGTAAGGCTAGAGTATGGTCGAATCGAGTGCGCTGTGCATGGTACTACCATAGCGCAGGAGGGTTAACGTTACCAAAAGCAGATGCATACAGTAATGTTATTAGGATGGCTAAGATGAAGTTTGAGCGGGATAACGTTAGATCTAGCTAGCTATGTGTGGACACACCGACTCTAGACAACTTTGATTTTGTTACGGTAACTTTATCAAAGGTCAGTTATCAAATCGTATTTCATATAACATAGAAAGTGCTCAGCTATCAATAGCTGATAAGGTGATAAGTTGCTTATCGAAACAGTCAACGTTTTAAAATGTTGCTAACTTTTATCTAAGGTTTGCAACCTAACAATAAATTTAGTAAAGTTAGCTTGCAATAATAGATAATCAATCATGCTCTGTGTAAACCAGTAACAAGGCTGTGAACTTACCAATGGGTGAAGAGGTTATTGCGCAAATTGGTGAAGTTCAAATTCACGTTTTTTTTTTTTTGTGGCCGTGGATGGCGGAGTGTTCCATAGACAGTTTTGAGACACCGGGGAGTGGTCATTTCTTGTATGACGTTCTTGTATTACCTGAAAATGGGACCGCAAAATTAAACTGTCTATTTCTCCAAACCTAAAGAAAATACAAATTTGATAGTTCCGTGGTGTTCCCGCAATACCCCTATGTACCAATATCATACAAAACACCAGAAAGTAAGGTAAACCACCATGTTACCCCTTTAAGCTCATTGAGATTGACGGCGCGATACACTGCTCCCGTCACGCAGTGCCCTCTCCTGTCCCGTGGAGCTCCAGAGTTAATAACACACCTGCTCTTTCTTTTTTTTTTTCAGGTGCAGTCGCTTCCAATCAGAGATCAAGCGGCTGAAGATCTCCTCCCCGGTGAGGGTGTGTCAAAACTGTTACTACAACCTGCAGCACGAGCGTGGGTCAGAGGAAAGCCCCAGAAACTAGCCCCTCCCCACCAACAGTCTCTCTCAAACCTGTATTTCTCTGTACCGCTTTAGAAGAAGGGATCACTGCAGAAGCCTGTTCGATGTTCCGCGTGTTGCAGATAGGCATGCTGGGGGAATTGGCAGAGAGAAAAGGGATTCTTAATAAACCAGTAGCTTTTGATCAGTGTTTATTTCATTTTTTTTCCTTTCTTTTCCCCGTAATGTTTTTGCAGTCTTTCTGTTGACACCGACTACACATCACAACCACAGCCTTTTTAGATTTTTTAATTTTATTTCATAATTTCTTTTTGATTTACTGTACGTTAGGCCTCCTTTAGAAGTATGATAAAATTGTTTATATTGTAAATAAATACAATGGCCTTTTTAACTCCAACAGAAAAGAAAACTATTGAAAATTATTTCCTGTTGATAGGAACTGTGAGGATTCACTCTTGGCTTTAAAGAGAAAGTGTTTAGCCAATGTCATATGAAGAGGGGGACAATGAATGTTTAATAAAATGAATAGCTTGTTTAAAAACGGATTAAATGCAATTGCTATTTTAAAAAATTTTTTTTTGTTTACAATGTGTATTTTGTTAATGTGTTGCCCACAGTATCGATATGTTGTGGCCTCTAAACAAAAACTGGATTACAGTTGACAGTTCTTCATAGTTTTAATGAACAACTTAAATACAGTATACATTTTACTTGCAGTTTAATGTTTACTTTAATCACAACTACTTGCCTTTAAGGTGTGATTTCTTTCTAATTTTGATGTTGCTATTCAATTTCGTTGCCATGTTAGACACACCTGACCCTGTAGCCAAATCCTTCTTCAGCGTTGCCAGATCACAATTCTGTCAGCGTCTTTAGCATTGCACAGCCACACATTACTTAACTTACTTTCATTTAGGAATACGAAAGGCAATCAAGCTCTGTTGAGGGATTCTGTGCACAAACACAAAGGCAAAAGGGATCTCGATAGCCAGGGTGCATGAGACCCAGTTTAATTCAGATCTAGCGTTCAAATGTTGTATCCAAGCCCGTTTCGCCATTCTATGGTAGAATAACTGATTAATGTTTCGGTAATAATAATAATACAGTACTTTCATCTATCTAGACAGTATGGGCTCAGCTTACAATTATAGGAACATCAGACGATCAAAAATGAACTTGAATACTGACAAGCCATCGTTTTTTGACTAACGCATATCAAGTGTTTAGTTTTGCATGCTAAACTAAGCTCAGCCTGATGGCTCTGATATGATGATAGAGAGATATGCAAATAGGGATGAACATTTTTACTATGAAGAGCTGCTCCACTGCACATATCATTGAACTCTTTGGTCTTTCATCATATCATGTTTCATGCGCAACAAATATTGGGCTGCAGAGTTTTCTTGTCAGCGTTCGACAGTATAATTCCACAGTGCTCATGTGAAAAGTAAATGTGTGTGTGTGTGTGTGTGTGTGTGAGAGTGTTTGTGAGCGAGAGAGTGTCAGACCAGTACTCTGACATTTGGTTACCCAAACCACTGGGCATTGTGTACCTTCACTATATGCCACTGTTGACCCAGTCAAACAAGGGATTATTTGCCTGTTTTGCTTATATAATTAATAATACCATGCATGTTCAAAATATTATTGTTCTGTGTGTTTATATTTTGTTTTAAGGATGTATATGTAACAAAGTAAGAATTAGGTCATTACGATTAATGTCCAAAGTACAGTACTTTCTCCTGTATTTTTCTGGGGAAAATGTGTACTTTCAGACACTGTACTTTATTTTTTTTTCATATAAGTAATTGTGATGATTATCTTCACATAATTTTTGTAAAGTCCAGTGCTGTGGAAATGTATGGAATGCATAAGTGGATTATCATAACCTTATGTGTCTATTTATTGTACATTTCATATGAAGGATTTTCACAGTTCCCTTAAGTTTTGATTTAAATTGAAATGGCGCCACACAAATCTAGGTTCCATCATGCGACTGAAAACTCAGTGAGATGTCATTTATCATCATAAACCCTTTTTCTTTCTTTCTTCTTAACTGTTGTCTGTCTTTGGTACTGTGGGCAACTAGTACATTGAAATGCTGCTTTAACAAGTAAAACAGTTTCGGCTTATGTTTTACAGTCAGACGTAAAATACTTTCCTTTATGTTTTGTCCAACGTAAAATTAAGTAGTCAATCTCCGATGTACAGTCTTAAGACATTACCACCTTCCCTCCTCATAGTGTATACTCATTATTATTGTAATTCATGTACCGTATGTATATCTTGCCTACAATCATAACATCAGATGGATTGGACATGCTGCTGATTGGCAGCTTCCAAAATGAGATGGCAACATTTATCTGAGAGTTTCTTTATATGATTTGATTGCACCTTCTCATGTACAGACTGTAAGGAACCGCAATTTTAACGAATGCATTTTTATTTTAAGTGCTGTCATCAAAGTTGCATTTTTTTTTACAGCAAAATGAACTGTATAAAGTATTTATGCAATTATTTCGATTTTAACATTTTTTAAAAATAATTTCATCATGTTTTGTTACTTGTTACATGTCAATTAACACAGCTGACTTTCTGTGTCAGTGCAATGTACGTGTTTTTTTAAATTTTTGTTTGTTTCATTCCGTGCGGCATTAACTAATTACTTTAGCCCTGAAAAATACGATGTACAGCAATGACAGGAGTACATTCAATGGAAAGGGGTGGAATTTTGTACAATATAAGAAAAATGGACTGAGTAACTCCTTTGATTATTTTTGGTGGTTTTGTGCTAGACTGCATTACCACAGTATCTAGTGTGCAATCTGTGATAGCTGAATGTTCATTCATTGTATATTTGTCTTCAATACAACTACAGAAACAAAAAGTAGAATAACCCAACAAAAATATGTAACTTTAATGCAATAGATCTGGTACTTAACTTCTTTTTTTAATTTCAATTAAAGTCCTGCTATTTACCACCAACAGGCTCCTGGTTTGCTTCATTAATTTATTCATGAATTTGCCGCATATCCATGGTTTTCCCTAGTATATTTACATTATATATGGGATATCTTAGTCATACACCACAGCCCAGGGAAATGTACTGTAGGCATTGTATTTTATGTCGCCCTGGCTAAATTAATGTGTTGAGCAAGTAAAACATATATAACGCATTTTTGGAATAGTACATTGCTACTGATGCTATTCAAATTATTTAAAGCTTGAAAAAATAGATTTTTTTAAATTTAACTTGTCAATTAGTTCAGGGTTCCCACTCGTCCTGGAAAACCTGGAAAATTTACTAAAATGACCAAATATCCTGGAAATTCTCTTATTTATTAATTTTTTAAAAGTATTTTTAAAGTGCTGTAAAATCCTAACCGTAATGACTACGCAACGTCAATTTTGTTCAGCTAAAAAGTACACAATCTGGGTTTTACGGCAATGTACAGAACAGTGCTACTTCCCTATTACATTACGTATGTAATTTACGAGGAATTACGGTATTCTCTCTGAGCTGAATGAGTGATGAATTTACACCACTTGTCGGCTGTGGCACATGGTTTGCGACACTTTCTGTCAGAAAGGTGTCTTTCCTTTTAAATATGTTTATGTAGCTTGTAAGTAAAAAAAAAAAAAAAACATACCAGTGCTGGTCACATCTAACAACAAGAGGAGGCCAGATTACCTTATTGTACAGTTAGCAGTGATGTATGTAGCAGTCACCTGTAATGAACGTGAGACACTTCATCATGAACCCTGTGTCATTAAAAAAGGAGTAATAAAACTGGGGTTAAATGTGTCGATACTAGGCCTACCAGAAAATTATATGACCGTTCGTGAGCAAGTGTTCTCCTGGATTGTCAAGAAAAACTTCTGGAAAAGTCCTGGAAAATGATTTCTCAAAAAGAGTGGGAACCCTGTTAATATTAATGTTTTCAAGAAAACAAATGCGTACCTTTAACCCCTTCGTAAGTACATTCCCCCTTTTCTGGTTCCGGTGCCATGTGACGTATTGACACCTTATAGAGCTCAGTAGTCCTGTCCCCTCCTGTCCCTGGCTGGTCCTGGAAGCCTGCCGGAAGCCATTATTTTACCCACTTTGGGATCTTTCAGTCACCCTTATGATATATGACATTGTATGGTCCAACCTTTGATATACTGTATATGTGATACAAAGTCTATTTTATACTCACCACTGCGTTTAAATCAAATCAAATCGTATGTTTGAGAAACATAACCGCTACCCAGAATCCCTGGTCGTACATCGCCGGCTCCAGCTCTTGCTAGCTAACGAAGTAGCTACCGGCCACTCTGATAGTGATTCAACAGCAGACAAAGTGATATCCATTTTCACTATCAGTCTGGCCATGTCGAAAGTATCCGCTTTAGTGGTAGCTTTCACTTCAGCAGTGGTGGTGAGTAGCCCGGATGTATTCACGTACAGCTATGTTACAATACCTTGGTACAGTTAACTAGCTTTAGCTAACGTTAACTACATAGCTTGCAGCACTATGATAACATTAGCCATCAGGCTAATAATGGGTAAGAATGGCCTAGGCCTACGTGAATAAGTGTAGCTAGCCAGCTTAAAGATGAAGCTGGCAATGTAGCTGATATTTATAACTTAGGCTATAGCTAACGTTAACAAACTAACATTAGATAGGAACCGCAATTACTGTGATAATGTTATCATATCCTAAATATATTATCATATCCTATATTTATTAGATAGAGCTCAAGGAGAGAGGACGCATTTTCTTTGCTGCTCCTGCTTTCCTTTACTTTCTTTGCTTTGCTTTTTTCCCATTTGCTTACAGTTGATTCATTTTATTGTTTTAATTCTCTAGAGGATTACTGTTCTTGAGACAAAGATTAGAATGCAAGAAGGTGGATCTATTCCAAGAGATTTCGCCTTGATTTCTTTTTGCCTCTCGAAGTGCATTCGGAGAAGATCACCACAGCAAGTCTTTTCTTCAAAGACTTTGAAATTTTCTACATCGGAAAGATACAACGGGTAACGTTAAAGACAATCATTACACAAGCGTTCTTTGTAGATAAAAAAGGCCGAAGAAAGTTTGGCTACAGACAGACATTAAAATGGTTCCAACATATTATAGGCATGACATGCTGATAGTGGGAGATAGTACAGCTACTTGGATGAAAATAAATAATGCTGTAGTGGTTAAGATTTCCGAAGAAAAAATCACAGACTGGATTGAACAGGATCTACCGGGTGTCCTGTCTGAAAATTGCTCAATCTTAAAACTCCTTATCCAAGTAGGATGGAAAAATCTGTGGAATGTCTCTCGTACTGGCTTCAAAGAAAAGGCTTTCATGGAACAAGGGTTTGAGCGACTCCTTAATAAATGCCTGGAGCATTCTAAATTAATGTTATTTATCAGTGGTCCGCTGCCTCCGATAAGAGGAGACGAATTATTCTCGAGAGTACAAAATCTCAATGATTGGCTAATAAGATCATGCCTGCAGAACAAAATAAATTTAATTGATAATTTCAATGTGTTTTGGGCAAGAAAGGATTTATTCCTGTCGAATGGCAAACCGAATAGAACTGGTATTAACGCACTATCTGCGCACGCTGCCCATATCATCCGTACCCCCCCCTGGATTTCTAACAAGCCCTGGTTCAAGGTGCCACATGCCCAATTATCAACAAGCCTTATCTCCTCTCAAGGTCTTTCTGTACAGGCTCTGCTAGACAATATTCCACCCACAGCCATGCGTCACAACCCCCACAGCTCATCTGCCACAACCACAACAACGATCAGCGACACTCAGGGAAACATTGCGGTGCCCCCTCCTGGCCAGTACTCGAAGGAGGCAGAACATGCCCACAACCCATCAGCCTCAACCACAACAACTTCGCCCCACGCTTAGTTATCAACAAGCCTTATCTCCTCTCAAGGTCTATCTGTACAGACTCTACTAGATGATACTCCATCCATAGCCATGTGTCCCCACCCCTACGGCCCATCATCCTCAATGACATCAACTATTAGCGACATTGAGGGAAACACTATGGAGCCCTCCCCAGGCCACTATCCGAAGGAGGCAGAACTCCAGGACAAGTTCCTGCGCAAAGTGAACAGGTTCCGCTTCCATACAGTGCAAGACGGAAACTGCCTGTACAGAGCCATGTCCCAGGCGGTGTATGGCTCCCAGGCGCGGCACATTGAGCTCCGGAAGACGTCCATACGCCACATTGCAGAACACTTGGACTCATTCGGGTCCTTTCTGGAGGGAGATGCTGAGAAGTTCCTGCTGGACGCCGCAAAAGACGGAAAGTGGGCCGGCTACCCTGAGCTGATGGCCATGAGCACCATGCTGGACGTTAATGTGTTCCTAATCACCGGGGGCAGCGATGTGACCCCCACCGTGTCCTGCATGCTACACCACCTGGGCCCCAGTAACCCAAACCGCACTCCCGTCTGGCTATCCTGGCTCAGCAACGGCCATTACGACGCCCTGCTGCCCCACCCGGACACGCTCAATCCAGAGTATGAATTCTGGTGCCAGCGCCTAATGTCTGGAAATATTCCTAATGTCTGGAAATGTGCACACGTCCTTCCGCTGTTAAAAGGGGGAGATTCATCAGATGTAAATAATTATCGCCCTATCTCCAAATTATCCTGCTTAGCCAAGATCCTAGAACAATTAGTCAATCTCCAACTCCGCTCCTTTCTATCCATGAATTCAATCTTGAATTCTCATCAGTCTGGCTTCAGACCAGGCCATAGCACTTTATCAGCCACCACATTAGTAGTAAACGACATTATATCCGCCATTGATAACAAACTGAAGTGCACTGCACTGTTCATTGACCTTTCTAAAGCCTTTGATACAGTTGATCATTCTATTTTACGAAACAGACTGTCCGACATAGGCGTAGATGCAAACGCTTGCAATTGGTTTCAGGATTATCTATCAAATAGAACGCAAGCTGTATTATCCAATGAGTTTAAATCTCCTTTTCTGACTTTAAAGAAAGGAGTCCCTCAAGGATCTATTCTTGGTCCCTTACTTTTCACCATTTACATTAATGAAATTGCTTCTAATCTTATTAACTGTAATGTTCATTTCTATGCTGATGACACGGTACTCTATACAACAGCGCACTCTACCAGCGAAGCCCTCCTGATACTTCAAACAGCCTTCAATTCCATTCAATACTCGCTAGCCAGTCTGAAACTGGTTCTAAATGCCAATAAAACCAAATTTATGATTTTCTCCATCAAGAGCCCTGATCTTTCAATGGCGCGCCTCACCACTCTAAACAACATTGAAATAGAACGTGTTCAGGAATAATTATTTAGGCATCTGGCTAGACTTTAATCTATCCTTCCGCCACCATATTACATATCTAAGAAACAAAATTAAACCTAAAATCGGATTTCTATTTAGAAATAAATCCTGTTTCACCCTGGAGTGTAGAAAAAGGATTATACAGACAAATATCTTGCCAATTATTGACTATGGCGATACCCTGTACATGCACGCCTCAGCCACTATCCTAAATTCCCTTGACCCAATTTATCATAGTGCCTTAAGGTTTATTACCGGCGAAGGGTTTAGAACCCATCACTGCCTGCTCTACCAAAAACTGGAGTGGCCCTCCCTTGAGCTCAGGAGAAAACATCATGGAGTCTTATTTACATATAGAGCTCTCATTGCCAAACTACCTTTGTATCTATCCAGCCTCCTTTCATTTCATGCTTTGAACTATCCTACTAGCTCACATGTACCGCTAGCATTAAACATTCCTAGAGCTAGAACAAAATGGGGAAATTCTGCATTTCGCATTGCGGGTCCCACCGTCCCACACTCTGGAACTCCTTCCAGAAACAGAACAAGTTGCCATCCCTTATTCCCCTGCGAACATTTAAAGAATTATTAGCTGTTACATATGGGACTGTAGCTTGTAATTGTCACTGATTAATTGACCGCGCTGCATCTGTTTAATTTGCTTATTGTATCTAGATAACTACTGTACTTTGCACTTCTGTACCTATCACTATATTTACTACTTTTTGTACCTTTGCTACTGTATTTATTGTATATGTTGATTGTAAGCAGGGCACATCTGTGAAAGAGACCTGGTCTCAGTATGTTCTTCCCTGTCGAAATAAAGGTTTCAATCAATCAATCAATATTCCTCTGGATGCCGAAATTGCAACTTAGGCATTGTAATGTTAGCTAGATAACTCATAGCTCGCCTTCTAGTTTGCTATTGTGGGTTAAGCAGGCTATCGCGGTGACGTTTGTTATAGCCTAGCTACTATTTTGATGACCAGTTATTGTGGTTTTATGTAGCTTTAAAAAGCAACCCACTTTCCCAGTCTCACCTGTAACTATACCTACCCCTGCATGACACAGTGGACAATAGCATCTATCAGTGAGTTCATAAAAAAGTTTTTTCACCTCCAAAAATTTGTATTACGTCATAGCAACTGAATAACCCCGACAATAGCCTGAGCATATGCCAAAACAGCCATGAAAAGCCCTGCTCACTCAAATGTAAAATAAAGTGAATTTCTTGCATAATTATACCACACCATTCTACTATCAATATCTGCTACTAAAAATAAAATTTATATCCAAAACAAAATGGTTTTATACATAGAGATGTCCCTTTCACGATTGAGTGGTCTTTTATTGTCTTGGACAATCCATTCGAAAAATACACACCCCTTTATAAGGCGAGTACGCTTCCTGTAACCTCACGCGCAACTATGGCATAGTATCTCCCTGGGCTATACTTGTCACTGAGGGCATGGAAAATACTCATTCCAATTTACTGTGAGCTGATATGTGCTCGATGAATGTAAACATATCCTTGGAGTCATTATGAATAGGACCATTTTTTTTAAAGCTACACAGAAATGTGATGTCAGGGCATGCAGCAAAAGATTGCACACTGCAAAGTACAGAAAAACGTGTTTTATTGACGTATGTGAATGATTGGCTACATGTTTAGGTGTGTATACCAGTGTGATATTAATGTATTCTATTCATTTTATGACATGTTTTGTATAGGGTTTTGGACCCCTAGATATCTATCCCCCTATACTGATGAAACAATAGTAATTCCCTCTTGAAAATTATGCAAAAGTGAGTTTTATGAGCCAAAACAGTTGATTTGTAGTTAAATATATCATTATTTTATTATTTGCAGCAGTGCACAATTTTGCCATTTTGGATATATTTGGAGACACTAAGAGACAACAGGCTACACTACCTATATTTTTCATCATATATCTTTAGTAGTTCTGCATATCACCCTCAGATTTTGTGGACATGGAGTCTTATGATCCAGGGAATGTACAGTCAGGCCGGAAAGTCTGCACACCCCTTTGACCTTCTCCACGTTTTATTACGTTACAGACATATTCTACAATAGATTGAGTTAATTTTTGGCTCAAAATTCTACACAAAATAGCCCATAATGACAAAGTGAAAACAGGTTTTTAGACATTTGTGCTAATTTATTAAAAATCTAAATGTAAAATATCATATGTACGCAAGTGTGCACACCCTTTGATATGACACCCAAAAGTGAGCTGAGGTGCATTTTGTTTCCACTGATACTGCTTGAGATGTTTCTACAACTTAATCGGACTCCAACTGTGATAAATTCAATTGATTGGACATGATTGGGGATTGCCAACACCTGCCTATATAAAGTCCCACAGTTGACAGTGCATGTCAGAGCAAACTCCAAGCCATGGGGTCAAAGGAATTATCTGCAGAACTCAGAAACAGGATTGTGTCAAGAAATAGATCTGGAGAAGAGTACGGAAAAATCTCTGCAGCTTTACGGGTCCCAAAGAGCACAGTGGCCACCATCATTCATAAATGGAAAAAGTTTGGAACCACCAAGAATCTTCCTAGACCTGGCCACCCGGCCAAACTGAGCAATCAGGGAAGACGGGCCTTGGCCAGGGAGGTGAGCAGGAACCCGAGGGTCACTCTGACAGAGCTCCAGCGTATCCTTGTGGAGATGGGAGAACGTTTCAGAAGACCAACCATCCAGGCAGCACTCCACCAATCAGGCCTTTATGGTAGAGTGGCCAGACGGAAGCCCCTCCTTAGCAAAAGGCACATCACAGTCCACTTGGAGTTTGCCAAAAGGCACCTAAAGGACTCTCAAACTATGAGAATCAAAATTCCCTGGTCTGATGAAACCAAAATTTTACTTTTTGGCCTGAATACCAAGCGTCACATCTGGAGGAAACCAGGCACCGCTCATCACCTGGCTAATACCATCCCTACAGTGAAGCATGGCGGTGGCAGCATCATGATGTGGGGATGTTTTTCAGCAGCGGGAACGGGGCGACTAGTCCTGATAGAGGGAAAGATGAATGCAGCTAAGTACACCAAGATCCATGAAGAAAACAAGCTTCAGAGCGCTCTGGACCTCAGACTGGGGCGAAGGTTTACCTTCCAACATGACAACGACCCGAAGCACACAGCCAAGAGAACAAAGAAGTGGCTTCGGAGAAAGTCTGTGCATGTCCTTGAGTGGCCCAGCCAGAGCCCAGACCTGAATCCAATTGAACATCTGTGGAAAGAGCTGAAAATGGCTGTGTACCGACGCTCCCCATCCAACCTGACGGAGCTTGCAAGGATATGCCAAGAGGAATGGGCAAAAATGTCCAGAAATAAGTGTGCCAAGCTCGTAGCTTCTTTCCCAAGATGCCTTGAAGCTGTAATCGATGCCAAAGGTGTAGCAACCAAGTATTAGGCTAAGGGTGTCTACAGATATGTAACCCCTAAATAACCTATTTTTCAGTAAAAATAAAATTGCATATTTTCTAAAAACCTGTTTTCACTTCGTCATTATTGGCTATTGTGTGCAGATGTTTGAGGCAAAAAATGAACTAAATCTATTGTAGTATAAGTCTGTAACGTAATAAAACGTGGAGAAGGTCAAAGGGGTGTGCAGATTTTCCGGCTTGACTGTATATTTTTACCTGTTTCACATACAGCGCCGTCCACTATTATTGGCACCCCTGATAAAGATGAGTAAAAAGGGTTATAAAAACCGTTTGGTGAATTAGCTTAATCTCACACTGAAAAAATGAGAAGAAAAAAAAATCCAACCTTTAATTGAAGTTAATTTATTATGGAGAAAAATCCCTCATCAAGAAATAATCATTTTTAACAAAACCATGTGTGCCACAATTATTGGCACCCCTGCATTTATATATAGAATAAATAAATAATTTTAAATATTTGGTCGCATATCCTTTGCATGCCATGACTTTCTGATGTCTGTGACCCAACAACATCAAAAGACTCTTGATATCTTATTTTCTGGTACTCTTACAAGCGATACTATAACGTCTCTGCATTTGAATGGATCTCTATGGGAATTGGGGGGTGGGATCAGATTTTGCTGTTAATTATGCTGGAACAGTATAGAATACATGGCTGTAAGTCTTCAAGGGTGTGAGTTATCAAACGAGCCTCAAACCATCACTCTGCTGCCAGATATGCAGTAGGTATGTTTGGATCACTTTAAGGGTTGTTTCTCCTGACAAATTTTCCTATTGAACTCTATGGAAAAATAAGTCAGAAGAAGAAACTCTTCAAGTTCCCCTAATTTTTTCAGTGTGAGATTAAGCTCATTCACCAAATGCTGAATTTTTTTATAACCCTTTTTACTAATCTTTACCAGGGGTGCCAATAATAGTGGAGGGCACTGTATGTATCGTTCTCAGTATTTCATTGCACACAAAAGAAAAACAATATTCATTGCATTTTTCCAAAGTTTATTTGCATGTGTGGTACTTTACTCTGACCTAAATTATGAAAACAAACTCATCTAAGTTAGTATAAATGGTACAACTGTCTTGTTTAATTTAAGCCATTTTAAAAGTTTCTGTGATGCTCAAACCTGGAGTTATAAAGCCTTAAATAGAACACCCCCTAAATAGGTGAGAATTTACCAAATTTGGCATCTGCAGAAATGGGTTGACTTAGTTTCTATTATAAATTTAATTTTTTCCATTTTAAAACTTTTTAAACATTTGTTTAAAATATCGAGTGATAGAGCAAACAGGCGAGTTCATGCCTGAGTCACCTGAGGCACCAGTGGGGTCTCTCAGACAAGTTTGCGTATTGTCGGGGCAAATGGTGTGGAGGCAGGGGATGAGGGGATTATTTTGTCACCAGTATAAAATTTAATTTTACAACTTGAACAACACCTAAATATGTACAAGCACATATTAATAAAGTATTACTGTATAGGAAACGGTTCATGCATTGTACAATAATGAATGATGAATTCTTGAAGAAGGCTTAACTGAAGTGTGCGAGACCCATCATGCCTGACACACTTCTCCATTTTGGTTGAGAAAAACTATTTAATAATGAATTAAATTGTGTGCTCTGGGTTCATAGCAAAGATTGAATGTGGGAAGTAATGTTATGGTGCTCCCTTGCAAATGCCTGAGAATATTTTATGAATAATTGTTTAGTTTTTTTATGGTATGGGAGCGTCCACATTATGAAAAGAAGGGCAGCGGTTTACATGGATGATTATGGAATCTGGTTATGGAATCTACGTTTTCCATAAGGTTCAGTTTCAGGGTAAGACTGGGATGGCAGGTGTGCCATTACGGCATGGCAGGGCATGCCCCATACCTATGCTGCACCAAGAGTTTGCCACTTTTCAGGGTTTCCTACAGAAGTAATCGCAATGACCACAGACTCTCAGCCCTTAAAAACAAAACGTATGTATGTTCTGACCTCATGTAACCACAAAGAATTCAGATATAACTTCACTCATCTACAAAATAAAGCCCCAAATTTGGGTTATTTTGCCGGTTTTTCTTATTATTTTTTCCCCACTTTTTGCCCATTCCACTTCTTATTTTTCTTGCCTACCTGTCTACGTACCCTCAAAAAATTATTCTCCCCATTGGACAACCGCCTTTAATCCACCTATCAGAAGCTCTGTTTAAAATTGCTTCATCGCATTTACATGCTTCAGAGGCTGTCTACCTACTACACAAACTGTGAAAGTGTTTGTAGCTTAGTGGTTGTGGTGTTGCGCTACCACGTAGCAGGTTGGCAGTTTGATTCTCACCTAATCCTAACATTTATTTTTGGTACACAAGGTCTGAAAAACAAAACTCTTATTTGGTCAATTGATTCCTGTTAAACTGCTTTGGCCTTGCAGTCAAAATTTTGCTATTCTATGCGTGAGGTCAGTGGTTCGATTCCTCGCTTGGTACCAAAGGCTAAATTCATTTTCGACAGAACTATTTAATGTTTCTTTTGTGATATCTGCCGTTTCCCTCCAGTCCACCTTTTCCTTTTGTCTCTCTTGTTTTCCCGTTCCTCATGTTTCATGTCGTGTTTTCCGTTTACCCTGTTCGTCTTGTTTCTGTGTTCATGCAGGCTGGGCATGGTTCCCCGTTTAATTCCTTGTTTTTGCCCCTTTGGTATTTATTTCTATCACTTGCTTTCTCTGCTCACATTCCGCACACACACTCAACTATTCAATCAGCCCTCTTCACATTCCACACACACTTTCATTATACAATCAGCCATTCACCTGTTTCCCCTCCTTATTTATGCTTCCCTGTTTCATCTCGTTGCCAGTTCGTTGTATTGTTTGAGTTTGTTCTAGACTTTACCCGGTCAGTCTGTCTGCTTGTATCTCGCTTTATAACCTGTTTGTTTGTTCTGTGATCCTGCTGCAGCCAGTCCAGCCTGTCCAGCCTGTCCAGCCTGCTTCCTGTCCTGGTCGCTCCTGCCCCGTCTCCAGCCCGGCTTTAGTTTCGCCAACCCCACTTCTAGTCCTTCACCTTAGCCTCCCTTGCCCTTTTTGCTTTTTACTCCTTGCGGAGTTTTTGCCTGAGTTCGCCTCTGAGTCCTGCATTTGGGTCCACACCAGTGTTCTTGTATGTGACACTTTTCACATTAACCAACATCTTTTTATTGCTATGGTTAAGACATTTCACAGAATTAACTGTTCACTGTTTCACTTCTACTTAAACGACATGAAAGTCCACCGACATGGTCCACTAGTCTACAATACTCGCTACCAAGAAACGATTTACCCCTGGTCACTTATACGCAGTAGGCTATGGGAACAATTATCCATTTGTCAGACACAGAAAATAAAGTTCTCACGCAAAATATTGTCTGGTTAAAATCACGTTGTTGCATTAATGTAAAAACTGCCATTGGCTACATGTTTCCCACAAAAAACCTCAGTCTGTGTAGGCTACCTATGTTCTGGTCCTGCGATAGTGTGTCTGCCTCTCATAACTGTCGAGATCAAAGCTTCAAGGCTCCCTTTCGGCCAAGATTTTTTTGTTTATTCATTCGCAACAAAACGGATGTGAAATTCAGCTCTCTTCAATTTATGCTTTTTAAAAAAAATGTGTTATGACCTCCGTTCCCTCTCAGTCCCCTTCCCTGTTTGTGCTCCGTGTTTTTCCCTTTTCCTCACATCTCATGTCATATTTTTACTTTTTCCTATCTGTCTTCTGTGTTGTGCAGGCTTGGCGTAGTTTTCAGTCTTCAGTCGTAGTAGTCTTGTTTGCCCATTTTGCCCTCTCAAATTCCCCAGCCAATTACATTCTTCCCCGTTTGCATTCCTCACGCCCTTGTTACTGCTCAATCACGCTCGCATACATTCTCCCGCTGCAATCACTCATTATCTCATTCACCACACTATATATTCTCCCGTTGTTCTTTGCCTTGTTGCCAGTTTGTTAAGTCTTGTTCATTGTAACCTTTTCATGTCTAGCCTGGAACTCGGCCTCAGTCTTGTCTTGTTTTGCTGAATTAACGCTGTATCCTGCCTTTCTAGTTGTACCCGCCAGCCTGCAGTTTCCTGCCTGCTTTATCCACACTACCCTGCTTTCCGTATCCGCTCTGCCCCTGCTACGCCTAACCCAGGATTCAGTCACCATCCAGCACCTTGCCTGCTTCCCTCTCCTGCTCTGCCCAACCCAGGATTCAGTCCCTACCCCACTCTCTCCTTTGAGAGCTTTATTGTATTAGTAAACACTCCCAGTGATCTTCCGAAACTGTAGGCTATTCATGTGAATGATGGAAACTGTAGGCTATTTATGTGACACGATTCATGCAAGAACATGATTCCTCTGTTGTCACAGGTAAATAGGCTAAGTAACTGTGAATAGCCTATTAAATAACAAGCAATATGTTACTGAAAATGTTTTGTGACAGTTTTTACATAAAAGCAGTTGCAAGATTTGGAGCATGTGGCTGGTCCAGCTGGCTACCAAACTAGCCCTATTAGCAAGAAAAATCCTAGCTTGCTAACCCAGTTGAGAGAGGGACTAGATGCATTGATAAGTGGTAGGCCTATTGGGTTTGGGATAGCCTAGCCTACTTACATTTCCATTGCAATATAATCACATAGGCCTAGTTTGAAACATATATTTAGATTTATTATTATGCTTTTTTGTTCGTAAGCTGTTGTATAAGCAGGGTATGACTAAGGGGCTGGGAATTGCACAGTTTGATACCTTCACGTAGGGAAAATGGCCCCGGCTTCGCCTCAGGCAATTTACTACCTCCGCTTCGGGCATTCAAACTGCATATTGCGTAATGCCCAGCCGTCATTATCCATTACATAAACTATAGTTTCGCATTTGTCTTTTCATAGTTTCTGTTTTATAACACAAACATTTGTTATTCGTTCAACTTTAACTACTTTACGAATTGTCACTTTAAAAAGTAGGTTATCATCTACTTTCATTTCAGGATGAAAGGTGTGTTTTAGTGTGGACTAGAATATTGCATCTCTCTGACAAAAGTGATATCAAGTATATCACAGTGATATCGCAGACCCCTTCCACCCTTTATGAACTGTGTGTCTCTGTAAACCTGAGAAACATTTCAATAACCTACTTGTGGCAAGACAATTAAGTAAACAAAATACTTGTTGCATAGAATTACTTAAAACGGCATACACTCTATTTATAGCTACTGCTAAACATTTTACTGAATGTGGAGTGTCTGTAGGGTGAGTATGAATGAGTGATGTTAAGGGGGGAAAAATCACTCAAAATGATGTCAGTAATAGCCTACTCACAGATATATTTTTACCTGTTTCTGAAACAGCACCGATGGCCCAACATGTTTGTCCTACCTGTCTGAATTAGCCTAGTTAATAAGAATAATGTACTCAATGTAAATACTATAAATAATAACATTACCGCATTTGAACAGTGAATTGTTGCTTTAGGGGTCGGTCACTCACAACGTCTCCACTGCAGAGCTCGCCTAGGCAAGGTTGAACTATAAGCTTGCGTCAAAGAGGAGAGAGGGGGGGGGGAGAGGGGGAGGCACTCTGCAGCACTGGCTGAGCTGCTCTTGCAGTTATAAACAAACGCACGCAATCTGTCAGTAGACAGGCGAATGTATGGTGGCTTTGACAGTTCTGTTTAACAATTCTAATCGGGATATTTAATTCTCTGCCGGAATTTGAATGGTACCAGTTAGTTTATCGGATTACTAGGTCTGTTATTAATAACAAACTCAGCTTTTTTTCTCGGGCTTGTAGCTACCGTGTGCGGAATTATTAGCTAGCTCCCCAGCTAGCAAACGTTAGCTACGGAGAAATGACAGAGCTCAGAAAGCGAGGAAGAGGCGGGGACCTTGACAATACAGTGAACATCAGTGACAAGGTAAAATAAGGATAGATACATATACTGCACTGTCTTTCATTAAGTGCCTTTTGTCATTTAAAACAAGTAATGCGTTTTTCAAATGAAGGGATTTATGAGTTCTGGGTAGCTACCTAGCTGATCAGCTAGTAAGTGAGTTTGTCAAACGCACACTCGTGTCTAGCATTCCAGTGCGCGGACACTGCAGTGTTGGTAGCCCAAAACATTGTGTTTCTCTGGGTATTTGTAAGTTTACAATAGACCTTATTGATCATTGTTAACACTAAATTTGATTATCAGATTAGTGGTTGGAAAAACCAACGAGGTTGCTCGTTAAACAAGTGTGAAATACAGACTGTAGCCTACAAATCATAAATGTCAATAATCTGTTGTAATTTTGGCAAGTGAATACAGCTGTGTTCAACGTATTATCTAATATGCCTTTCTCGGTTAAAAATAAATTATTAGGAGAAATCGTCCGATCTTTGTAGATACTCGGACCAGGAAGTAGCGTGTGCCTCCAGGTAATAAGGACCTCAAAATATTGCATTCCATTGCCTGATGGACAAGAGTGAAGTAGCAGACCGTCACCAATGTATTAATGTGGCAGATAATATATAACGTAGCACAAATAAGACATTTACTTGCCATAGTTAAGTGTACATTAAAAGGAGTATTCACAACTTGTTCTGAAAATGTTGTTTGACCGGTTGCCGAGACAGGTTGTACTGTATGACAGTCAAGAGTACAAAGGTTGCCCCTCCTTTCTGTTACAAATGAGGAATTTACAAATACACAGGCATGAGTGAAAGGGCGTTTACCCATAACATTAATCACGATGAGCCATGCGGTGTGTTACCGTCCTTTTGATGTTTTTTTCTAGGGTTGCAGTAGAGATTAATTGCAGGTGGTTATAATGAATTATATTAAATTAGATGGTTTTTAGTAGACTCCAATGCATAATCAGTGCTACCAAATTTAGTAACAAGGTGAACCTGTTTGGACACCTACTGACTTGAGTCATTAAGAGTTGGTAAATTAAGCTTACTTTTCTCAAACCATTTGTGATTCAGTCGTATTGTGATTCAAATGTGCCTGGGCTGTACAACCCCTCCCCTCCACCTGTGTGGATAATAAGTGAAACATTTTGACAAACTCTGACTTTGTGGTTACACAAAGCCATGCTTCGATTCGCTGTGTATCTGTTGGCCTGACCAATCACACCACACATTCTCCTATTAAAAAGTGGCAGTACCTTAATTGTGGACCCATTAACATTCTAGTGTAGTGATAACTGTGAGAACACAAGATGCAGAAATCGCAAGTATCATATTTAGGCCTAGTGTACTTAAAACAAACAGAATCATAAGTCACTCAGCCACAATGTTTAATTTCACTTTGGTTTGTGTGTGTGTGTGTGTGTGTGTGTGTGTGTGGCATGTCCTTTGGTAGCCTTACAAAGTAAGTTTTGGACATGATGAACTTGCCAAAATGTCCTCATACAGCTGAAGGCTAGCTGAAATATATTTTTGTTGGAAGATGATGCATGGAGATATGATTGTAGCTATTTACTAGAGTCCATTAACTAGATTTGATGGTGAAGACATCTCTTAAATTGTACATGCATTGGTCACAAAATTGTTGCCACTTGTCATGTGAGTTTTTTTCTTCTTTTTTCTTCCCCTTCAACAATAATTCCTTATATCTCTTTTCAAATATACCAGACAGAAATGTCAAGCTTTTACTTCCTTGACTCCCTTTTAAATTCCTTTCCAATGGTGGATGTTGAGCCTTTCATTTTTGATGTGCAAGTGCACTTTGTTTTAGACTGGTTTGATTTACCCTGATCACATTCATCTTCTATGGTTATTGTGAAATGGAACTATTCAGCTAATTTGAATCTCAAGCTAGATGACTTGGGCATTCCCTAATAAGCTAACCCCACTGTGTGTCCCCTGCTGACACCACTCAAGGGAATGCATTTTCACATGATATGCTATTTCAAAACAAGTGGAGTGAAATATAAAGACAAGCAGAGGTCCTGTAGCATCAGCGCTATGGACCCTCATGGTCTCAATGGAATCCAAATGCCCTCAGTGCAGGAAAGCACCAAATCACAGCCCTTAAAATAGTATAATGGGATACATAAACAAGTTATAGTGATAATAAAACACGATGGTATTGATATTTGTGCTCAAAAAGTAGTTACATAAAAGTAGGCTAACGTGATAAATGTGGCACATGCAATGTGGAAATTTTAGCATTATCAAACTGGCCTACCCTGTTGGTGTGGCTGCTGCGCCACACTAAATTAGCAAATTGTCTTTCATTTTATTACAGTAGACCTGTTTCTTTTTGCCTATGAAGTATCTGTACTGTTTGGGATTATGTTATCTTCTGTTTGTTTAGTGAATTGCCAGGGTTCCGGATGTGAGGTGCTGTCTGTTTATGCTCTATTTTTATTGGTCATGAGCATGAAGGGAACGTGTCTCTCTTCCTGAGTTTAATGAATCATTTGAACCCCAACAAAAGTGTGTAAAGTTGGAATGTGGGAATTTTTGCACAAGCCAAGTATAGATGCAGCTTACATTTCAGGAACAACAGCAGGCAGTCCCTTGCTGTTATAATGTTAGTAGTTGCTCATTTTACTGTTGATTTCTAGAAGTTGTTTTTGAAGCCAATGGCATCTTTACCACCAACAAACGCAAATTAAAGCTAGAGTATGCAACTTCTTTTAAAATAAAAGTATTGGGGAACGGTCATGCTTAGTTGGTAGCAATCATAGAAGGAACTGTTCTGAGAGAAACCCAGCACCATACACTGTGTTTATACCCTCAAATTCTGCATTCTAAAACCAGCGATTCGGGCCAAATTTTGTTTTCAAAACAGAGTGGCTTATGACCATAGATCGTAGAACCAATCACATCACAAGAGATTCACATCGCGAACCAATCAACAGTGAGATTGACCTTGCCAGTTCACCAGCTAGACATTTCACAGCGACATGTTACACCGGCGCTATTTTACAGAAAGAAAAATAAAGGCAAATTGTATAAAACTTGCTCAAACTGAAGGAAACAGGTGCTCAGAAGGTGAGATTTTCGGGAACAAATTGGTTTAAAGACAAATGTGGAACTCCCATATTCTACTGGACAGGTAGGTCAAAAGTTTCAAGACTAATTTACTTTCTGCTTGTTAGACAACTGAAATGACCTATAATGAATAGTAGCTAGGTTGCTATTATTGATAACGTTACTTTATTCGGCGGCTAGTTCTTGGAAGAAGGACATGCTTGCTAACGTTATATGTCTTATAGATCGTGTTAGCTCGAACTGGCTATGCGGCTATAAGTTACCATGCATACCAGCTGTAGACAGACAATGCCTGGTTCATTACATTACATTACATTACATTACATTATAGACATTTAGCAGACGCTCTTATCCAGAGCGACGTACATAGTGCATTTTCAAACTAGGAACAAGAACGTTTAAAAAACAACCCTAAAAAGGCAAATACGAATCTAAGTACTAGGCGCACTCAGTATGATTGGGTTTTTTTTTTTTACACATTAATAACAATAGTCACAGGGAGGTAGGGAGGGGTGGAGAGAGGTGCAGCTTGAAGAGGTGAGTCTTCAATCTGCGCTTGAAGGTGGTCAGACTTTCTGCTGTTCTGACCTCCACGGGGAGGTCATTCCACCACCGTGGGGCCAGGACAGACAGACGTCGAGACCGGGTGCTAGCATGAAGAGGGGGGGGTACCAGTCATCCTGAGGAGGCGGAACGCAGGGATCTGGCAGGTGTGTAGGGTCTGATTAGTTTTTGGAGGTATGGAGGGGCAGATCCTCGGACTGCCTGGAAGGCGAGCACCAATGTTTTGAATTTGATGCGAGCCATCACCGGTAGCCAGTGGAAGTCAATGAGCAGGGGGGTGACATGGGAGTGTCGGGGGAGGTTGAAGACCAGGCGCGCGGCTGCGTTCTGGATAAGCTGAAGGGGTCTAATGGCCGATGCTGGCAGGCCAGCCAGGAGAGAGTTGCAATAGTCCAGGCGAGACAGCACCATTGCTTGGACCAGGAGCTGGGTTGAGTGGGTGGTGAGGAAGGGGCGGATTCTCCTGATGTTGTACAGGAAGAACCTGCATGCCCGGGTTACTGCTGCGATGTTCTCGGAGAGGGACAGCCTGTTGTCCATCACGACTCCGAGGTTCCTGGCACAGGGCGTTGGGGTCAGTGGAATGTCCCCTAGGGAAATAGAGAGATTGAGAGGAGGAGAGGTTAGAGCAGGAATGTAGATGAGACTATGGTTCAGACTATGCTACACAAACCCAGTGTTATGCAACAACTCTGCAACAACAGAAAAGATTTTTAGATTACATTTTTACTATAATGTTAGCAATACCAGTCTGTAATCCTGCAATTGTATCTAGAAGACTTGCACGTTCACAACGAGGTCTGTGGAAGCAGTGGGTGGGGGTGTGTCTCTTTCTCTGTGGGCAGGGCCCAGGGATGTTTTGACATTGAAATGTTTGACAACAAATGTGACCGTTGGGAAAAAGTTGCATACTATAGCTTTAAGGGAATGATTTTTCCCCTCTTGTCCTCAAAGAATATATTACTATTTATTTGATGCATTTCATGTGTGTGTGTGTGTGTGAGAGAGAGAGTGAGAGAGAGGTCTGTCCATCGTGCACTTTACAAAGGCTGGCCTCCTGAATGTAAGCTCTCTTTCTCTCTGCCCAGAAACACACAATGCATTGTGCTATCTTATCCTTTGCACAGTGGATTTTGTTGCTTGGTTCCAGCAGCTTACTATGGCTAAATGGCATCCAAAGTCCATCCTGCATAGCTTTTGCTATCATCAGCCAAGTTCAGAGCACTGCTGCACAAGTTAGAATTATTGGCTTTTTTTGCCACAGAGGCACAGCATTTAAATGGCCTGCTAAGCTGCAAGGCTGCATCCACTCTGCTGTATAATCAAGCTGGCTGTGCATGTCGCACACCCCACTGATGGTTAATTGTGGTCGCTAGTGTTTCAGTAGACAGTTATTGGGTATAAGAGTAATGTTGGTGTGGTCACAGGCCCAAGTGAGCCGTGGTGACGTCATGTGGCACTGTAATGGCGACATGTAGTGCAGCTGTCTCTCGTGTTCGTGTGTGTTAATTTGAATCTATTTTGTTGTGTCTGCCTTTTGTCTTGTTTCTTTCATGCGCTGTGTGTCCATGGTGGGACGTGTAAGTGGGCTGGAAATTGTTCAGGGCAATCCTGGTGCTTGTTTTGATAATTTGCAACATATGCTCTGGAATGTCCGTTGGATCTGCAGCAACAAAGTTTACCATCGCTCTTCACCGGAGCTGAAGATGTTGGGATTGATCCGGGAGAGGTCATTTTCAAAAGGCAATCAGGCAAGGGAAGGAGAAGATAATGCGGGGGAGGAGTGAGGCAACAAGTGGGAAGGCTGACGCAGTTTGGTGCCCCGTTTCGACAGTGTACAGAGATCGCAACACTGCGTGTATGGAGGAAAGTCGTGGAGGCTGAATTTGTGTGTTGGACTGCTTAATGACGCTGGACATCTCGGGACAGCAGGGGCTATTTTTAATCATGGCTGTGTTCCACTTTAATTCACTTAATTAGTTTGATTAATGCAATGCAAACTATTGAATGGCTTTATTTGATATGTTTGTTTGTGTGTTGTGCGTCTACCCCACTGTCTGTCTTTTTTTGTTGTTGCTGGTGGCTACAACTGAAGTTTCCTAAATGGAAAATAAAAGTTATTCTATATAGTAATGCCTACCTCTTCCTTGTTCTCTGTAGGGATTATACGACTGTCTGTTAAGTGAGCATCTGATCTCCCTATTAGGTGGGATGCTTTTCACCACAGGGAGAAAGATGTGTGTTCTAGTTATGAGAAACTTAGTCCAGCAGGAGGACATATTTCTCTGGGTTTTTACTTGATATGCCTTCACAGTATGCATGGTTATTATTGTTCATATATTATTGATCATGCTTACTCTTGTAAAAAGCCTGCTGTTGTAGGTTGCTGCAAAAATACTTTAGTGCCAAGTCCCTCTTCTGTGCCGAGTCCCTCAGCATCAGCAAATCACTTCTGTTTAGTGAACGGTGCAGCTTTAGACTGTCGCTTATTGCCATGCAAGGTGAAAAAGGAGATTTGGGAATTCTTTGTTGTTATTACTGTGCAAAACCAATGTGACTGAGTCAAAGTGAAATATCTTGTTTCAGTGGCATCATGTGAGTAATAGGATCCAAAATATTGATCGGATCCAATATGGATCGGATACATTGTGAATCACAGGTTTCAGGGATCTTACGGTGAGCCAAATCTTTCCCGGATTGCTCAGAATTACAGGTAGATTGATTGATTTTGATTGGTTTTTATTTATGGATAAAAAAAGACAACAATCCAAGGAATAACATGATAAAGTGTAAACACTTATTTCCAACATGGTCCCTGTTGTAATAGACAAGACGGACGATAACAAATAACATGCAATTTGTCACCTCCTAAGAAAAACAAAAACAAGTGCTCCTCACATAAGACTATTCTTTAATAGGCCTACCTTTGTCCTTTTACCCCCTGTTCTCAGTCATTCAGATTTTAAATAATGTGACACATCGATGGCAGACTCGGGATGACGGTGCTGCCACACTGAAGCTGTGATTCTGGAGCTGAGTGTCAGAATCGCATGCTGTTCGTTAGAGACGGCGTCAGCCACTTTGCCTCGTCTAAACACAGGTTCATCCACTTAAAACTAAGTAGGCATGGTCGTGGAGCCCCGTGTATTTTGTTAAGAAAAGGATTTTTGACCGCTGGTGTGATAGTTCGCCTACATATGTTTTACACGGCAGTGATTTTTAACCATCAACCCGACTGGAAATACTGGACTCTTCAAGATATGAGTCAAATGGAGGGCGGGCTTCTTTGTTAAAGTCAGTGCCCGACGTAGCACAATTTAAAGACAAAGGTGGTAACATGCAGCTCCTCTGCGGCTGTCCTGCTGCACTCCACTCACCGGCGGGATGTTCTTCTGGCTAGCACTTTGGGCTGTGGAGATGTAATGTGAGTCATCCAGGTGTCCTCTCTGACTCCATTTAAATTCTGCATTTCCATGCGCTGAACGCATATGGAAATTACACTGAGAAAGCTAAGGTCTTTGACATTGACAGAACACTACAAGAACACAACAGATTTTTATTATAATCGGCTCAATGGGTGTTGCTTCCTCAATAGCCTAAAACCTAGGACTAGATTACCTCTGTAATACTTATAAATGTGAACCCAATTTGACACATGTTACCCATTCTTTTTCAGCAGTGTTTGCCTAATTACCTAAGTATCACACACTAATTATAGTGGTGGATTGAGAGCTTTGACCTTGGATCATTTTATACTGCACTTTCACTCGATGTTGGCCTTATTTAGTAAAGGAAACCGTAAAAGAGAATATTTTCAGAGTTGTGCCAACAACTTTTTCAAGCGTGACTCAAGCTGGATCTGCCACCATGGGCTCCATCTTGACAGTCTTAGCGCGTGGTCTAAAACGCATGGCGCAAGTGCATTTAGGGCGTGTCCAAGTCCACTTTTGCTAGTTAGACAGGGTGTTATTTGAGCACAAGGTGCAAATGGGCTGAACTTATTAGTCTCTGCATTAATTATAGGTGTTACTTGGGTGTAACATGCAATAAATCAATCAAAATGTCATATCCCACGCCCTTTAAAAGCCACCTGCGTTTGCACCTTGGCGGATTGCTAATATAATGGTGGATAGTAAGCCTGTGAAAACGGCGATTTACAGCTGGCGAAACAGACATGCTCGTGCACATACTTAAAGCGTGCAAGCAAGGAATAGGCTATAGTGTTTTGATATACACAATAATAATCTTTCACATTAGGCTTTTATTTAGGGTTTTTGGTAATTCCCGACCAAACTATTTCCCAAAATTATAATAACGGGAAAAGAGGGAAATTTTTTTTCAAAAGCTTACACCAGTGCTGTTATTTTACAAAATATATGCGGTTTAATTTGGTTATAATACCTGCACCAGAACTTTGCTTCCCTCTCAGTTTAGAAAACGCCAAATTAGCCTGGGGTGCGTTTCCCAAAAGCATCGTAAGGCTAAGACAATCGTAAAACCCTTTTTACGAAGCTTCTTGAACTCGGGGTGCGTTTCCCAAAAGCATCTTAATTTACTTTGCTCTTAGAAACGCTCATAGTTTAACGATTACTCCCGACCAGTCGGAGACGGTTAAGCGCGTTTTATAGGCCCATAAATCACATACTTCTTTTGATTTTTCATGTTAGTGTTCATTACATTTCACGGTTACCATAACCACTGATTGTGTTTTTTTAAGTGATGTTAAATGCAACAATATTTACGTTTATTTTTATTTATTTAAATGTAGGCTACTTATTTTTTATATATTTGTAAATCACCCATAAAAGCCATTCCTTAAATAGCCCTATAAATAAGATTGAGATGAGTAAAATCAGTGGGAAAAATATTTGATTTCCAAAAAAACTTTCTATGAGATGTTGACGTGCCTAACCTATTGGCCATCACAGTGGGGTTCGCGTCTCCCTATCGCCCCTCCACCTCCCTATTGCCCCCCCATTCTCCCCTAACAGAAGATTGTCCCACCCCGGAAGATTGCAGGAACTATTGGCCAATATAGAGTCATAGCTTGATCCAGGATAATTGCGAATACATGTGTAACCTTACACGTAGCATCGCACATCGCCTGAATGTTGATGGACTGGGCTTTCTTACGTTTCACATGCATAACAGCGTTCTCTGCTGGGGCAGAACCCCAGGAAACCCAAAGTTCGCAGTGAACTCCTGTTTTACCCGTTCTTGGCTGACAGGTGTGATTTCAATGTATTCATTGGCATGTCGGACTCGGCTTGAGGTATGGCTGAATTTACTGCAGATTGGGATTTTAATTTGGGAAATGCTGGAACTTGCAAAAAATGTAATGTAGTCGTTAAATTCACAACAATGGGGAGTGCATATAGGGACAACAGGAATTAGTCTCCAGCTCCGCTGCCAGGAGATGATAGAAGTTTGTTCAAATCTGGTGGGATGAAAGCAATGAAATTTGTCCCTCACTTTGCTGAGGGACAGGTATGTGGTCTATGGATGGACTCATTTATTATGCATTTTTTGATATAGCCTACACAATAATAATATTTCACATTGTAATTTTGATATTTTTATGCATGCTTGTGCACGCCCCTGTGTGTAACAGACAGGAGGGTGTACACGCGTTGTGCACACATCTATGTAGACGCACTTGACAACTGCGACATGACTTCAGACCAGGTTTGCGGTGGTTTTACGCAAATGCTTTTTGCTGCCTCAAGATAGTAATACACCAAAAATGATCCTGGCCACACCTCATCTTAAGACCAACCCGCCCAGTTCACTTGCTATTTAAACGACGTGAGCACTGGACGGTAAAATAACAACTGCGTCGGTCTGTAACTAGCAAAGACACTTGCGTTTGGGTTAAGGCTGCTTGTCGCCGGGGTGTAAGATAGGGCCCCACGTGTGCCCAGATAGCATAGCCCCATGGTTCAAAAATAGCTTTCTTAAACACTCAAACCATCGTCGTGTGGAACCTTGAGAGCTGTGCCGAAACAGGAAATGTACAACCCCCCCAAGACATTACACCCAGATACCAGCCACCCCATGCGTTCCAGAAGACCTGAAACTGAAAAAGGCCCGGGGGGAACACAGAATACAAAGCAATAGCTGGGGAAGACGAGTGGTTGTAGTGAAGCAGAACAGCTGGTTGACTAACTGCTGATGGCTGAGAAATAGCCATCAGTGTCAGCAGCTCCTGTGTCCTGGAAAAGCTCAATGTTGATGAATGAACAAACTTCTGTGGGCCCAAGCTGTGCCGCCAGTCTCGGATTAATCTGCGGTGTTCTGTCTGGCCTTATGAGGTCTCCACGGTGCCCTGCCGTAGCCTCTAGCTCATTTGATATTTAGCAGGATGTCTGGACCAATCGCATTATTGTTTTACTCAAGGAACAAGGAGTAACATTTTGAGACACTTGGTAGCACATTATGGCCGTTATTTATGAATGTTTCCATTATTTGTGAATAAATAATCTTTAGTCTTGTATGTTGACTGAGCACAACAACACTTTCTCGCTTGTGAATAAATAATGAAATGAATAAATACTTTTACATAAAAGGGACATTGCATTGGCCAGGACTCAGGGCACTGGGTCAAAAGCTTTTACTGTACAACGGGTCTTCCCTTTGTTTGCAAAGATCTATTTTGTGAGAGTAGGGGGCATTACTTATTACTGGTTTATAGGTGTCAGGCTTCTTGTTTACGTGGAGTCATGATGTGCTGCTTCACTGGAATTGCTGCCTGGATGGGAACTTGACCTCCTTATTATTTGGAGTTAAATGGTAACTGATCGAGGTGCCGAGCGCCGGATTACTCCTCTCTGTAACGGAGAGGGCCGTTGACTCTGCCATGACTTCTTCATCTCTGAGGGCACCTATTTTCAGTGTGTTGTTTATTTTTAGTAGGCCTATTTCTTCTTTGCCAGACTGTTCAGTTCAGTTCAGTAGTCTCTAAAGGGAGATTTGTGTGCAGCATTAGAAAGGCACATGCATTTGACACCATACAGAGCACAGAACATAGACTTGGAAAGCTTTGAACTGTGGCGTAGAACTAAAGAAAGACATAACCAAAGGGAGTTATAACTATGATGTGACTTATTTTATCCATAGTGTTGGAATGTGTCCACAAGAAGCAACTCTGATGTTGGTTTCATAGACAGTACAGGATTGTATTGAATCACAATAAGCTGTTGCTCCCAAGAGATTTGGGGGGAAAATATAGGCTGTTGGCCAGTTTATTAGGTTACATAACAAAGTGTAAAAACTGTAGGCTCTATAACACACTTCGATCATGGGTGTCTGGTGAGCCAACAATATATATTTTTGAGCAAGGTTTTGAAGACTGCATGACCACCTAACAGTGGCTAAAAAGGGGGATCCACATCTGCGTCTGAAGTTGCCACCCATTCCAGTGTGAACAAGTACAAACAGACTTTTATTGGCTTCACAGTGTGTAGTTCTGTTGTGATGTTGAACACATTCAACAGCAGGTTTTATTGTTTAATTTGTTTAATTTGCTTATTGTATCTAGATAACTTCTGTACTTATTTACTACTTTTTGTACCTTTGCTACTGTATTGATTGTATATGTTGATTGTAAGCAGGGCACATCTGTGAAAGAGACTTGGTCTCAGTATGTTCTTCCCTGTCGAAATAAAGGTTTCAAATCAAATCAAATCAAAACAGTAGCAGACTCTCTGACTGTGTAGGCAGAGCCCGTACCACGGTAAATCTTTCATCGTAACGAGACTGCAGAAAGAAGTCAAGTTCTCACATGAGTCAAGTTCTCAGATGAGTCAAGTTCTCAGATGAGTCAAGTTCTCTGACATCCTTTCGCTTTCTGTTGGCAAACAAATTGGCTTGAACTGACTTCCAGTGAAAGCCTTTTGCCACTTATGTCTGACTGAATTTCTTCTAAAGCTCCTGTCCTGTCAATGCATTTCCCATGATGTGATTAATTACTAATTCTCCCAGTTGTGTTACAGTTGCTATTCTGATGGATATCAGTTGCATTTAGGATACTGCCTCTGACACACAACTTGCCCTTTATAAGCATATGTTTGGTCTCTGTCACTGCTTCTCAATCTGCGCTGGTTGCATTCAGTTGTTGCCAAGGTGACAAACGGTCCTCAAATGAATGAGTTGTGTCCTTATTTGGGACCACTTTTGTTTGTTAGCATGATTGATGCATTTGCATAGGCAAGGCAGAACAGTATTGTCAGGAAATAGTATTGTGAATTTAAACTTGCGTTATTGAATTTATAGCTTTGAGCACAGACCTGAACAATGTGCCTTTTTGCAAGACTGATTTGGAGTGGCCTGTACTAAAATACACTAAGGGCCGGATTTACTAAGACCTTTAGCATGTGCAAAACCAATAACATGACCAATGATTGGTCATCGTATTTGCATTGGTTGTTGTGTTATTATTTTTGCATGTGCTAAAAGGTTTTACACACACTCAGGCCCTATTGTATGGTTTTAGAGTTCCAAGTCAAGTCCTAAGATCTCAGCCCTGTTTTTTTTTTCATAAAAATACAAGGCTTTAAATAAAAAAAATGTATGTGTGCACAGGAGACCGATGGAGAGGACAGAGTGGGCCTGTCCGGAGAGCTTGAGGGAGACGAAGAGGCAGGCTACAAAGCAGAAATCCCAGATGTGCCACCATCTTTAGACAGCACTCCAAAATTCCTCACCAAAGCCTTGGAAGGACTGTCTTCCAGGTGAGCAGTCTCTGACAGGATTAACAGTCTGGGGCCACTAGTACAATTTTGCATTTTAATGCATTCCAATAACTGAAGGCAAATTGGCTTTAAGGAATGAGAGAAAGTCAGCACTTTCTTAAAGAAAGTGCATTGTGGAAAGATGTGACCGCTATCTGGCTTTCCCAGACAAAATTCAGTCTAACCACAATGTTCTTGACAAATTATAATGTGTAGCTATAAACTATGTCTTAAACATATTATAAATCTCTTTGGGTATCCTGCAATAACATTGCGGGAAAACATTGGATGGCACGTTTTTTTCCATTGGTTGGGAGTTTCATTTGGTTATGAAGTGCTGGCTGGAGTGAGTTCTTTTACAAATATAACCATGATTTTCACATCATACTATTTATATGTATAGTTTTATTTTTTAATAAACACAGTTTTGGGCATAAAGTGGGCTGGATGTTTTTTTTGCTGCCGTAAGTTGATTAGCTCAGATAACAATGGCAAAATATATTTATTTAGACTATTCGACTATTATTTGTGTGCATCAGGAGAAAGATGAGAGAATGTGGGTGCAGACAATCTGTGACTCAAATAATGACTAGTAGAATGTGTCTAATCCAGGTCAGTTTAGTTTCTGAATTGTCTACTACTACTTCCTTTCTTATAGAGAACTGAATTTTAATGACTTTAAAGTCTTAGAAATGTCAGAGCATCAGTCGCCACGTAATTTGATGATGAATGAATCGAGCTGAATTTCAGAAGTTCAGTCCTGTCCTAGAATATGGGTAAAATTATTTACTGTGCTGCAGTGACATTGGTAAGCTAATCAGTAAATCAATTTTCAACACATTGAATTGAGTGAAAGTGTAATGCACGGAAGTATTGATACAAGAAATATGAGCATGTGGATTTGGTATGAGGACCTATTCTTAATCTAAGCACGTGCTTTACTGTTGCGTTTGGTTTATTCTTTTTCATTACAGATGGAAAAACTGGTGGGTTCGAGGGATTTTTTCATTGACAATGATCACCGGATTCTTCCTAATCATTTATTTGGGACCTATCATGCTAATACTAGTGGTATGTTATTGTAATGTATTTTACCTGTACATTTTAAAAAATTGAAATCACAAAAACACATCATTGAAATGCAATCATGCTTACGCACACACACATTCACAAAAAGGCGCGGCAATGCTAATCTGCGGTTGTGCAGATTCTCCCCCTGGTCTGTACCCCATCTCCAGTAGGAAGTCACCCCTTTCTCCCACGTCACACTCTCAGGTGTTCTAAGTCATTTTGAGAGAAGTATCTTTTCAGCATTTAAAGAGGTCTTGTCCTGGCCAGAGGGGTATTCTGTTTCAGGCTGTGCTGCAGACAGGCGCACGCATACGTAACAGTGTCCGCTCTGCCTGCAGCAATAAAACACTCCGTAACGGTGACACACCAGTGAGCCGCCCATTAAAAATGAATACGCTGCCAAGGCTAGTCAGTTTCACTCTGAAATTGGATAATTTTATGTCATTTCATTTTCAGAAATGTCGCATTAAATACCTTTTACTGTATGTCCTCAAAATGACAAATGTAAGTTCCTGTTTTCGCTTGCTCGTGAAAGATCACATGGTTTTGTTTTGGTTTCCGTTTAGGTGATGTCAATTCAAATCAAGTGCTTCCAGGAAATTATTACCATTGGGTACAGAGTTTACCACTCCTACCATCTTCCCTGGTTCAGGACATTGAGTTGGTAAGGACACTTGTGTGGGCCTGATTTACTAAGACCTTTGGCGTGTGCAAAACATCTTAGCACATGCAAAACCAATAACGTGACCAATGATTGGTCATGGTATTTGTTTTGCACCAATCGTTGGCTAAAGGGTTTTGCCCATGCTAAAGGTTTTAGTAAATCAGGCCCTAATTCTTTATTGTTTCAGAGTACAAAAGAATGCTGCTGACCGTCTCTGACATGATGTGTTGTTGAGATAATGGAGCGCAAACCATGGAAATGCACGCTCATACCTCCCATACTGGCAGACATATCTTCTCTGATAATAATTAAGCTGCCTGAATCCATTTGGAGTTCTTAAACATTTTGGAATACATGCACTTTTGATAATATATTCGTGAATGAGTTGAACCACTATTCAGGGTTTTACAGACTGTTGAATTCCTGTCGCAGCATATTATTTGGGACCTGATGTTGATTTGGCCGTCCGCAATGGTTTAGCAGAGTGAGAGTAAGAGACGACCATGAAAAGCGGCTTGCTGATCGCCTTGGCTTCATTCGCAGGTACTTCCTGATTTGTGTGAACTACTTTTTCTACGGGGAGACGTTGGCGGATTACTTTGGTGTTTTGGTTCAGAGGGAGGAACCACTGCAGTTCCTGTCGCGCTATCACCGATTCATTTCCTTCGCGCTGTACTTGGCAGGTGAGTAAGGGTGACTGGGTGAAGGTGCACCGCGCTAAGACACATTCACTGACTTTATTGCCTAGGTCTATAGTTGGGTACAGTGGAGCTCATCAGCGGTCATCAATGTCAAGGCTGATTACTTATTTACTGGCCCTGAGATTTGTATACAGATTTGTATGGTTATGCCACAAGAAATCAATGAAATGCCTCAGCTCAAATCCCTTATTTGTTTAATAGAACAATTATGAATAGTTTCTTCCCTGGAAAGGTTATGAAATTACTTTTGGATCTCGATGACTTTCTTTTATGTCGATATTTGTATTCAAAGCTCACCCATTTTTAACTTTTTGACTTTAATTAAAATGGGTGAGATTTCTGGACTGCTGATAGATTTCACCCAGAATTATCCTATAATTGATACACAGAATTCACATGAATATTCACCATTGCTGCACTGATGTATATTAAGTGAGAGTTCTGTCAACCAACATGGTCATTTAAAATAATCAATTTTAATATACAGCACAAGCAAACATTGATGCTGCATATCTCAGAGATTTTATACTGCTTTGTTTGAGTAGGACATCTACAGCAATTTACAGTATACATAGTAAATGACTGAAAGCACAAAATGCTGAAATCAACACTATAGTACAGAGTATGCCCACTGCATTCTTCACATTACAATCTTTTGACTGCTTTTTTTAACAATTTGCAATATGTATGTATAGTTCCAATATTCTTTTACCGTTCCTTCATAAAATCTGCCATCCATAATAGCACTTGCCATAGCTGAAGGCCTGATCTGAGCCTGTTTAGTGATTATCACTATTATCGATGTATTGCTCAAGGTTAAGAACACGGTGGTTTGAGTCGGGCCTAGAGTCTTGCTGAATCCGCTGTTCAGTTTGAAGCAGCTCCAGGGTGTTGGCAGCGCAGTAATAATGCAAGAATGTCGTTGAGCAGAGCCGTTGTAGGAGATGATGAACTGTACTTGCCTTTGTCACTTGTGAATGAAACTGACAGCATGTTATTTGCACTTTGCAGGTTTCTGCATGTTTGTACTGAGTTTAGTGAAGAAACATTACCGCCTGCAGTTTTATATGGTGTGTATCAATGAAATGACCGCAAGCACTAACTGTACAGAAACAACTGCATGCTGACGATCACCATGCTGGTGGTAAACCAAGAGAAGACTTTGGACGCAAGCTTATCATAAACACTCTATATATGCCACCCACGCATTCTAATGTGTAGTATATGACACAGCTAAAATATTTATATTTGCACTCATGTTTGCACCATCCTTATCCTAATGGCCTAAAGCGCAATAAAACCACACTAGTTTTATCACAGAAAAGCCATAGTCTGATCTCAGAAACACGGCATTGATTTGTGTGAAAATGGATAAAACTTCATATATAGTGTGTGAATTTGCACTGCTATAGTGTCATTTGCTCCCTCTTACTCTTTAATAATTTCAGAAGCTTAAAGTGGTTTTATTCACATTTATTTAAAACAAAATTGTGACACTGTGTAGACTACGATGTCACATTTGCTTTCAATGTTCTCCCTATGGTTCATTGTCAGCTGTGGCATTTGTCTAATTGGGTTGTGCTGCCCTGATTTTTGTGTAATTCTTGGTCATTATCTTAATATTGTACCTTTAATGAATTTGTGAGATGTGTTCCATTGTTACAGAAGTATGTTGTGTTGTTGGTTTCAGTTTGCCTGGACTCATGTAACGCTTCTGATTGTGGTAACACAGTCGCACCTGGTCATTCAGAACCTGTTTGAAGGAATGATCTGGTAAGCAGAAATTCCAATCCTTCTCAAAGCAGCAGCACAGAAACAATTGAGCTGCAGTATAGCACGTTGCTTTTGTAACACACCTGTCTTGGCTGAATGAAATATGCCACTCTGTAAGATAGTGGGGTGAAAAAATGTGGGCGCCCCTGGTCAAAAGTGACCTCTAAATGATGAACAGAAGCTAACCTGACCTCTAAATGGTACAAAGTTAAACATGACACATTTCTTCAAATTTTAATGCAAGATGACTTTTCATTTAAATTTTTTACAGTTTCAAAATAATAAAAAAAGGAAAAGGGCCCTGTGCAAAAGTTTGGGAATCCTGTCAGTTAGTACTTTGTAACTCCTCCTCGGGCAACTTTAACAGCTTGCAAACGCTTTCTGTAGCAAGCAAAGAGTCTTTCAATTCTTGCTTTTGGAATTTGTCCCAATTCTTTCTGACAGAACACCTCTAGCTCAGAAATATTTTTCGGCCTTCTTGCATGCACGGCTTGTTTGAGATGTTTGAGAAGTCTGGGGACTGTGGTGGCCATTCCAAAACCTTCATCCGGTTTTTCTGGATATACTTTGTGATTTATTTCGAGGTATGCTTCGGACCAACCTCTCTTCAACTTCAATGTGTGGACTGACTATCGAACATTAGCCTCTAGAATTTCTTGATATTTGGTGGAATCCATTCTTCCTTCCACCCACACAATATTTTTTGTGCCCCCAGCTGCCACAGAACCCCAAAGCATAATGGATCCACCTCCATGCTTAACAGTTGGCAAGGTGTTCTTCTCTATAAATGCTTTTTTTCCCTAAAATACCATTTTTGGTTGTGACCAAAAGCTTCCATTTTTGTTTTGTCAGTCCAAAGCACATTGTTCCAGAAGGCTTCAGGCTTAAGGTTTTCTTTTGCATACTTCAGACGCTTAATTTTGTGTTGAGGTCATAGGAAAGGCTTCTTTCTGGGAACTCTGCAATGTAGGTCTTTGTTGTTTAAAGTACTTTGTATTGTTGTCCTGTGAACAACTAGACCTGTGTCTGCTACTCTTTTTTTGCAGCTCTTTTGCAATGATGTGTAGGTTCTTCTGACCATTTTTCACTTTTCACAATTTTTCCATTCTATCTGTCTTGGTCTTCCAGACCTTGCCTTGACTTCAACTGTTCTATTTATTTTCTATTTTCTGATAATGTTTCTGACAGTGGAAATAGGTAGTAGTTTGAAACGTTGAGTTTTTTTTTGCCTGACATCCTTGGACAACTGTTTAGAGGAACCCATGGTTGTTAACACCAGACAGAACAGCCACCGCAGTTGGATGCTTTAGAAGGCATGGAGTTACTTCAGAATAAATAGTTCAGCCTTGGAATTATATTCAGCTGACCCATTGAAGCCCTAACAAGTAAATCACCTGGGCCTGGGCCTTAGTAATCATCTTTTTAAAAAGTAACAAAGAATAATCCAAAAGGGTTCCCAAACCTTTGCACAGGGCCTTTTTCCTTTTTTTAAAATTTTGAAACTATTATTTTTGCTTTAACATTTGAAGAAATGTGTTACGTTTAACTTAACAATTTAGAGGTCAGGTTATCTTCTGTTCACTTCAATATTAATTGTAAAATGCATTTTGAACAGGGGTGCCCACATTATTGCACCCCACTGTACTTCACTGATCTTAATTAGCCCTGAGCTAAGTTTAAGTTTTGAATTGGCCAGATGTATGATTTTAAACTGGAATAGTGCTAAATAGGTCCCGTGGAATACATAATTAAACATGCTGGGTCTAGTAATTGGAGGTTATTAATTAGTAAAAAATAAATAAATAAATAAATACATGATACAATGGCAAAGCAATAACCCATGGTGTTTTAGCCAGTCTAATATTATTTTATGTTTTTAGGTTTATTGTTCCAATATCCATTGTGATCTGCAATGACATCATGGCCTACATGTTTGGATTCTTCTTTGGAAGAACACCCTTGATTAAGGTAAGGACGAGACCTTACATTACACTTACACTTTACAGTTAAATGTTGCTGTACATTACATTCCTTTACAACAATAGATTATGCACAGATTACCAGAAATATGTCCAGATATTGTATGTGTCCAGGAAATATTTAATCAGTGGGAATACATTCAACCTCAGTGTGTCCACAAATACAATATGCACATTTGAGTGCATTATACCTGGACTTACAGGCCTGGTACATACAGTGCAGTCACATACATACATACAGTGTTAGGACAGTGACACATTTTTTGTTGTTTTGGCTCTGTATTAGCACAATGGAATTGAAATGGAACTGTGACAATGATGTTAAAGTGCAGACTTTCAGCTTTAATCCTTTTTATACAAGGTCCCCCCATTTAGACAAATGAACATAAACATGAATAAAGTCATCATATTTAATATTTGGTTGCATATTCTTTGCATGCCGTGACTTCCTGATGTCTGTGACCCAACAACATAAAAAGGCACTTGATATCTTATTTTAAGGTACTCTTACAAGCGATACTATAACCTCTCTGCATTTGAATGGGTTGTTTCACCTGACTCATTTTCCTATAGAACTGTATGGAAAAATAGGTCAGGAGAAGAAACCCTTAAAGTGATCCATCCACATCCTACTGCATATCTGGCAGCAGAGTGATGGTTTGAGGCTCAGACCCTTGATAATTTACTGCCATTTAGCCAACCATGTGTTCCATACTCTCACAGCGTAATTAACATCGTAATCTCTGTACACGTCCCCGTAGCAGCAGAGGCCTCTGAAGCAGCAGTAAAATCTGTTCCGTTCCTTGGAGTTCAGAAAACGGTAGTTCTTCAGAACTGTTGATGGTACGATGTTTGTGTCCTTGCAGCTCTCGCCAAAGAAAACCTGGGAGGGGTTCATCGGTGGGTACTTCGGCACCGTCGTGTTCGGATTCATAGTGAGTACGATCATATCGGATATCCGATACCCATGGCTGGTCTTCACCACCACCATCACTGGGGCTTTGTCTGGTTCCTACTCATTAGAATTGCTAGTAGTTTTTCAGCCGGTTTAGTTTTGTTTTGCGGTCTGAGGAACATGCCTGTACTGAACCATTTTATATCCCCTGCCTCTTTTTTCAGTTTGCCTACCTCCTTGCCCAGTACCAGTATTTTGTGTGTCCGGTGGAGTATAACAGCGAGACAAACCGGTTTGCGGTGGAATGTCAACCCTCTGAGCTGTTTGTGATGCACGAGTACACCCTGCCTGCCGTGGTGACGGACATCCTGAGATGGGTAACGTCTGCGGCCCTCATCCAGTTTCATTCATGGACTCGTGATCCCCCCCCAGAACCGTACCGCTCTACACACATCTCTGTTAGCTAAATTATGAACTCTACGGTTCATTTTGTTATGGTAGCATTAGCCGCTATCAGATTGTGCGGTTTAGACTGTGGCAGAACATTTCAGCAGTATTAATCATTCACAGTCCAGGTGCTTTAATGCTTCATTGATCACCAGGCTCAGCTATAAAGCTATCAGTCCTACACCATGGTCCTGGAATGACAGTGCATTACTCAGCTAATCAGCTATAGATCAATGCCCAGGTAGGCTACATGCTTCAGAGGACAGGAGAGTTGAATGACTAACAGTCGCTCTGTGTGCATTGTCTTCCTTTTGCAGAAAACGGTGAACATGTACCCGTTTCAGATCCACAGCATCGCTCTCTCCTCTTTCGCCTCATTGATAGGGCCATTCGGGGGCTTTTTTGCCAGCGGATTTAAAAGAGCATTCAAAATCAAAGTAAGCCCGTGCCCTCCCTGTGCCGAACATTGGGCCAGTCCATTTGGGCCCATATCAGAACCCAGGTAAACTCTGTGCAAACTGATGCAATGATGTGTTTTCGTAGGATTTTGCCAACACGATTCCTGGACACGGCGGTATTGTTGATCGCTTTGACTGTCAGTACTTAATGGCCACCTTTGTTCATGTTTACATAACAAGCTTCATCAGGTAAGTAATCATACCCATGAAATGGCTTTCTGATTGAACTTTTTTGGCTTTCTATTTTTTTCATTTGTTGAAGTTTGACTTCTTGGTGTGTTGGAGATATTTCAGTGACCGTAGGCCTTAATTTTGCTGGGTGAAAATAAAAGATAATTTTTAACATTATAATGCTTATATCGCCTTGTTTCAATTGATGTTACTTGCTATAGCCCACTAAAATGCATGCAGCATAGTACCTGGAAGGCTGCTAGCTGGCTCATCACTGTTCTGCTCAGGGGAGGAACTGACTTAATTGTTTGTCTTCCAGGGGCCCAAACCCCAGTAAGCTGTTGCAGCAGCTACTGGTCCTGCAGCCAGAACAGCAGCTCAGCATATTCAACCTGCTGCAGTCACACCTGAGAGAGAGGGGCGTGCTGCCTGCCCCCGACACCGAGGCCCAGTGAAGCCCCCCTGACCAAACGACACCCCATCACAGTCCAGACATTATAATTTCAATGACCAAACAGCTGCTCCGAACATCGGGGCTCACCAAGGCAACGTCAACGGCCTTCTTGCTATAGCGGAACTTGCATGACGATACAGACGGCAGGAAGCTACTGTACACTGAGATTGAATTGGTTTTCCGCAAGAGTTCATTATTATTCCAAAGACTTTGGATGAATAAGAGACGTCTTCCACACAAAAGGATCCAGGTTGTGGGGCACGACGGGACTGCAGATTCTCTGTGGAGCTGTATGCGTACGCTATTGCACTCATTCTGGTTCTAGTTTAGAAAAAGATACAAAAAACTTATTTGCTGTTCCCCAGCCCCACTCTAGCAACAAACACTGGACTGGTGATTCAGCTGTCGAAATGTTTTGCCATCGGGGGTGTATAACAAGTTGTGTGGAACAGAAATGGTCTCAGTTTCACAGAGATAAAAGAAAAAGGATCCAAACAAAAGTAAGTACTTGAAGTAGATTTGCAGCATTACCAAGTGAGTGGTGTGGTGGTGTACTTTAGAATAGAGGCCTTTGTCTGTAGCTGCTGTATTTAAGCTGTGCTCTAGCTAAATACTTGAGGTTGACTGTAGCAGGCATGGCAATATATATTGTAAATATAATACTATAGCAACAGCACACTCTGATACACACTGCACTATGCGTGTGTGTATGTATGTGTATATATATATATATATATATAGTATGTGACTTGTTAAATACACAACATTTTAAAATGAGAAATATGTTATGCAATAATGGGGATCTTCCTTTTCATTTTTAAACTATAAAGCATGATGAACAATTTTCCCTTGGACTGAGTAGTTGAAATGTTAAAAGACGACAAGTCTTATCTGGTTGCTGTTGTGCGAGACAGCTTTTATGAAAGTGCCGGATGGGAAGCTCTTCTGTGCATCTAGTGTAGGCCATTGTACATGGCTGTGCAATCTCTGTCTACTGAGCCAAATATTTGTGTTGCACTGCAGTCAGGCTGATGAATCATTTCTCCTGCAGTATGAGTCTCTCTGTGGGCGTGGCGTCATCAGACCCTGCAAGCGCACGTTGTCAGACCTGGGGTTGTTATATTAAGTTGAACCTTTTTATTATTTTTCTGAGATGAAAAGGTGTTTTTGTTTTTTTCACATAATTGGATGAAAAGGGCATGGGTATGTGTGCTGAAGAAACCTCCACTCGCTTTCTGCATTGAAGGAGATCCCATGTTATGCTTGTATTTCTGTTTGTTTCTGTACAAATATTCGGCAGCAAGAAATTGTGTGAAGGGAAGGTGCCCTTATAACGCGTTTACCAAAGCTGACTGGTTTAAATGTTATTTATTGTTTACAGATCAATTTCAAGCTCCTTTGAAAACCGGTTTCATAAATCCACCAATTTTCTTTTTAAACCAATCTCAATATGAACATCAAAAATAGTAGAAGGCACATCATACAGGAGGCAGTCAGGTTGAACAAGGATTTGGCTACTTGGTAAAATAATAATAACCATGCTTCTCTATTTGGATTTCTCTCTGGTATAACCTCCATCAGTTGCATTATTTCACTATCTCATTTCATTCTCTCCGTTGGTCTATATTTGTATAATGTACATCTTATTTGAAGATGTACTTTGTCATTATCTGTAGTCTTACTGTATTAGTGATAACAATACAGTGAACATGTTACATGGGTTCACTATCCAAAATTATCCATTATCGATGCCAATGTGTGGTCTAGGATGAACACACTTCTATACACTTGCTAAGAAAACAATCAACCAACAGTTAGCTTTATAACAGGTTTGAGAAGTAAGACTGATGTTATAGCCCGTAGAAGAAATGTCCAAACATGGGGTGTTAAGGCTGGACAAAACATTGGTTGTGTGTTTTGGTTTTAGACATGCAAAAGTGGTCAAGGATTTAACATACATGTTTACCTACTTGATCCACTTGAAACCAACAGCTGGCTGCAGGAGAACTTGGTCTAAGGAGAAACGATATTTCAGGTCACCAGAGATGCAAAATTGACTTCAAAAACAATTCAATGTCATCATTGTCTACTCTTCTGTGTTTGGGTGAAAGATTGTAGTTTTGTGTTTTTATTTGAATTTTTTATTACTGTTATAATTTATGGGTGGGGGGGTGATTTTATTTGCACAAATCTTATGTATTTGCATTTATTTCCTGATGCAAAACTTTGCCTTGTAGAGTTGTTGGGATTTAACAGTTGAAATGAGTACACAGAACATGGTAGAAAGTAATGTGTGTCACATGAGACATGTACAAGCAAAAAAGTACGTACGTTTTGTAAAAAGTATGTAAAAATTATTATTAGGTGATACTTTGATGATATACACATGTATGGAGGTGAATCTCATATAAATAAGATTAATAAATTAATTTAAAAAATTTTTTATGACCCATACTTATTTACATATTTAAAATGTTAAATCCTTAGGCGAGTGAGGTTTTTCATAATTAATGCCCAAGCGCAGTCTGAGATTTGTAGTTTGTAATGTATATTTTGAAATTATTGATAAATCCACTAATGCGGTTTGCAACATTTTGGCCGCATGTCTGCTCTGTTCTATACATAGTTAAAACTGTTCCTTGGATGCAGTGGAAAATATAGTTCTTGGATAACAATTACTGTTGATCAAGCAAATTTAACTATGAGCAAGTAATCGCAACAATTTAGGATTTAGGATTTGGACATCACGTCCTGTATAAAACGCGTAAAAGAACGCTCAGGGTGAAAGTCGGAAATCTGCTTAAAAGAAGTCATATCACACTGATGCCAAACATTGCGCACATATGGTGTCCAGCGTGTGAAGAGGTACACAGATTCTCACAGCACATGTTATTTTATACATCTGAATTTCTGCATGGAAACTCCCTTACGCAGCATTTCTGCTTACCACTGTTTATACATGTGGCCCCTGGAATGGATTGCCGATAGCAGGGGTGCGCACAACTCTGCATGCTGGTTTTTGTTCCAACCAATTACCTCAGTTTTAGTTTTCTGACAGCTCTATAAACTGCGCTGGGTCACTCCTGTACAGTTTCTTTAATTTGCAGGATCTTTAGGATACAGTCTTTTGGATAAACTTGTAGTCTGCAGCTGGTGCTTGTACAAATGTCAGATCATGGTATAATTGAGCTCATTTTTAATAATTTTATAATTAAGAGCAGAAGCACAAAATCCTGCAAAAAATGGCCCTTATTGTGCACCCCTGGCCTATATGTTTGAAATAAACAATGCAGTTTATGAGTTTTATTTCATTTTTTAGGATCGTCAACGTTCCGAATATACTTTCTTGTTGCCGGCTACTCGATTCGCGGAGCATGATAGCATCTTTGCTGCCCCACCATGTAGCCAGTATACTCAACGTTGTGCGTCGGCTCCGGGGAACACGGTCCTCGGGATGAGGGTTTTTCAGAGGCTTCTGGGCCTGATTATGGCTGCCTCAGCGGTCACGCCTCTCGGACTCCTCGGACAGCCAGGCTGCTTCAAATGTGGTTGAACGCCAGGGTGCTGCACCCCAAGTGGGACTGTCGCGAATTCGAATCACGGTGACGATATTGCCAGCTACTCTGCCTGTGGCGACGAGTCAGTTTTTTGACAACGGGTCCAGATGTGGGCTGTACCATCACGCCTTATAGTGGTGACAACGGACGCTTCACTGTTTGTCATCACCTACCAGCCTAGGGATTGTGGTCGCAAGTGCATCAGTCAGACCGCATCAATGTTCTCGAACTTCAGGCAGTTTTTCTGGCGCTAAGGCATTTCTTGCCCTTGCTCCAGGGCAAGCTTGTGATGGTGAAGTCAGACAACGCCTCAACGGTCTATCACATAAACCACTAGGGTGGAGTAAGGGGGAGTTAGTGTGGCAACAGTTTGGTCGTGCTCAGACAGACCTGTTCGCCTCTCAGGGTTCTACTCGCTGCCCCCAGTGGTTCTTGGTGTCCGAGGACTTGAGCCCTCTGGGCCCCCCAGACGCGTGCATGGACAGCACTGAGGGGTGTCCCTCCTCCTGATATCTGTGCGCCGGTGACTTGGGTGTCCGCCTGCACGTTTTCAAGGTTTTATCACATCAATGTGGCGCCTGTATCAACGGTCGGTTCAGTCATCCTACCGGCGACCTTAGCATCCACTTAACGGTATGTCTGCCCCTCGTGACTCAGTGAGTATTAGTCATCCGTAACGTTGACGACCCTAATGGTCAAATGAACTAAATAAAACTAAGGTTACAACTGTAACCATGGTTTTATGATTTTCGGATGACCATTAAGGGTCATGGTGACTCGGGACCCTTTCGGGGCGAGAAGGGTTTGTGAGAACTTTCGCCTTGATGTATATGGGCCATTCCGTCGAATCGTGCCTTTTCTGTCCCCAGGACATTACATGCATAAATATGCATAAAAAGTATCAGTATAATACATTATATTATCAAGCAAAGTGTCCTGCACCTTGTTCTAATTGCAATTTGAAGATACATGTAAATCCTTAATAAAAACTACCTAGAACACTGAATTTTTTTTATTTTAGCCCATCCCCACTCTCTAACACTACACTTCACCATGAAATTATTATTACTATTATATATATTATTATTGTGTGTGACTATTTCCAATTTAGACATAAAATACATTTTCTCATTGAAAATTCATAATGTTAGTTACAATACACATTTTAGTTGTGTCCCCAGGTTTTCACTCAGTTCTGTTACCCTGACACATTCCCACATTTAAAAATTTGGGACATTCCACAAGTCACATGATCAACAGGAAGTAGCGTCATTTGAGTCTCCTGAAGGCCATGGGAAGACCAAAAGTAAGTTCTCTCACTCTATTTTCTGTATTTTTGATCATATTGTAAGTATGATTGAGAATGTCAATCTAAACGTACAGTCCTGTTACGTAAATTATTTCTTAGATGTTTTTTTTAAAGATAGTTTTGGTAAACCACTTGAAGGTGCTAAGTGTTCTCATGTTATTAGCATTGATGCCATGTGGCTACATTTCATGTATTTGCTAATGCTATGCAAAAAACTAATTCCTGTACTTTCAGTCCTGTTACTCATATGAAGGGTAACAGCACTGAATAAGAGTAACAGGAGTGAGAAGTTTGAATGAAATAGCCATTTTATGTGTATCTGGTATATACATTGATTCATTATAATACTATTTTCTTGATTTTAAGTTTTACAGTTGGAAATACTGAAGGTGTTTTCAGTTTTACAATGTGAACACATAGCCAATCTATTAAGTGCTGCAGACAAACGAGACAAACGTTACCATAACAACAGAGGCAGTGACAGGTTCAAAGTTGAATTTATTTTATCTCTCAGTGTCATCTTCAGCGACCGTCACAGTGACCACAAGACGACAGTCGCCCGAAGTATAAACCAAATGTCACTGCGACCAGCAACATCCATGCCACGTCGTTGGTTGCAGCGACACTGTCGCTGGACTATAAATTGGCCTTAAGATACTTTTTGCCAAATACAGTGGTGCTAGAAAGTATTCATACCCCTTCACTTTTTGCACACTTTATTGTGTTGTAGATTTCATTTTAAATGGATAAAATTGCCATTTTTGCCCATCAATCTACACTCAATAACCCATAATGACAAAGTGAAAACATGTTTTTTGAAATTCTTGCAAATGTATTAAAAATCTAAAACTGAAATCTCTCATGTCCATAAGTATTCATACCTTTTGCTTTAATGTATTTTTAAAGTATCATATTTCATATTTGGTCACATATCCTTTGCATGCTGTTACTTCCTGAAGTCTGTGACCCATCAACATCAAGACGACAAGGAACAGGGGCAAAGATACACTTCCAATATTTCCAGTGCTGGCAGGATATACAATTGCCATGTGTTTGGCCAGTTTCACATCAGACCATTGCTGTTGCCTATTGTTAAATGTAAGTATAATCCATTCCAAAGTCATGCGTGTGTTCACAAAATGACCATGTAGACTGAGGGCAAAAAAAACAAAAACCAAACAATGTGTCAGCAGAGATCCCCCTGCTGACTGAATATCAAAAAGCTTTTTGTCTAACGTGCTGCTTATCTAAATTCATTGTGAAGCATCTCACAGCTATATCACGCACAAATTAAGGCTGACATTTAGAAAGGCTAGCCTTGTTTACAGGCAAGAGGTAGGCTGAGGACATTGTATTACTCAAATGTGAATGTGCTTGTGGTTGAAAGAGGCACTTTTAATTGTGTAAAGTCTCCAGTTTGTTTTGAACTTGTTTTGAAGAGTCACATGCCTGTGGTGAAAACCTGCCTGACCTGGCCCCGTCTTGGGTGTAACTGTCGCAGCGTTGCTGGAGGTAAAACGCAGCAGTATCGTCCTGGAGTCGCACACACCATAACAACAGCAACGACAAAACCGCAATTGTGAAAGGGAGCGCGCACTGCGTGGGCTGCTTTAAAACCAAAAACTGAAACGCACCTGCACTGCTACCTGCTACATAATAAGACGCTGTTCTAATGTCCATGTCTGCATATTTTGTTCACAAATTATGTCTTGTCAAAAAAGGCAATGCATTAGTTTCACTGTAAAATTTTAGACCCTGTTTCCTTGTCCCAAAATAGGTCCAAGTTCAATTGAGGTCTGCAGTATATACTTTAAATATTGTAAATATGCTAATAAATCTTAACACAAATCTACTAAAGATGTACTGAATCGCATCCAACAAACAAGCCGACGAACAGTAAAATTTGATAGATAATCTATCTATAAATGAGTCTATAAAAGAACAATGAGAAAGATAGGATAGAATTAATAAAGTCCTCATGCACAAGGAATAGAGTTTGGTTCAGTCTCATTGAAATGATTACTAATCTAGCCAAATTAATTTCAAGCTCTCTTCATTATTTAACATCTACACCAGTGCTTCATCATGTATTGGGACGATGATCGACTGTGTCGAAGCAAAAACCTGAAGTAACATTGAATGAAAAGTCTTAAATCACGTGTCATGTGTTTTGTGATGACAGAATGGTGCAATGATAATACAGTTACTGTCTGAATCCTCTGAATCCTAAAAGGATTCCCATAAGGTTTATTACTTTACAGTTCTGTGGTTGAGCGGATTTAGCTTCTGAGGCTACGGTTCACTTCCCAAGGAAAAAAGCCATTTCTATAGATGTCATTTCTGTGAACACCTTTGGACAGAGGTGGAAATTGATGAACAATTTCACGTTGGCACAAAAAATATTTTTTTTTACCCAGAACTACATTTTAAATAGAAATGGATGGCACTCTTATTTCAGCTTGGTTTAAAACAAGTGTGTAGATCTAAACAATTGAATAACTACATTCAGGAAAGATCAGCATTCAACATTTCTAGTTGAAGATAAAATACTCAAACATTTCAGCATATTGCATTGATCCGTGAAATGGTATTGTATGCTGATAGTAGTTATATACCAATTCTACAGCGGTGCTTCTCAACCCTGGTCCTGGGTATCCACTGTATATGCTGGTTTTTGTTCCAGCCAAAGTAACAAGCTCGGTATTGTAACAAGCTGCTAATTGTTCCTATTTAGACTTTTTACATCTATTGAAGGACAATTTACCATCTCAAAGCCACATTATAGCTATGTCTGCCCTTAAAAATAAATGTTCCCTTTTCATATCCCAGGAATTTCAATTGGCCAGACCAACTGTGATACGTTCCTAGGACCAGGGCGGAGAAACACTGCTCTGCAGCTTCACCACAGGTGTACAAGCTAAGTTGAGTGTAACTAACTACCAATCAGAGCCTCTATTTTCAGGTAGGCTAATGAGTACTTATTTTGTGGTACTTAACTCAGCAAATCCAACTCGGTATTTCCCAGTGAAATGCCGTCTCGAATCTAGGTGAAAAACCAGGTAAATTTGGTTGAAAAGTAAAGATTTAGTTTTAAATGGCTAGGATGTAGCCAGGCTGGGGTTAGGGCTAAATAGAGCTAAATTGACACGTTTATTTCAGAACGTGTGAAAACGCCTCTCAATCCGAGATTTCCACCGTTCTAGATTTTGGCTTTTGCTCACTGGGTTAACTCGGCAAATCTAAAAAGTAATAACTAAACTAACTAAACCTCATTTTTACTAAAAATATTGAGTGTGGATTTCTTCAATGTAGTTACTGAATTCTTTAGATCCACACACCTGTTTTTAAACCAAACGGTTGAATTAAGAGCTCAATCCATTTCTATACAAATTGTATATCACTTTTTAGATTTGCCACAAGTTAAGTACTCCTCAAAAGCTTACCTGAAAATGGAGCCTCTGACACCTAATTACTCTCAGCATGTATGCTAAACACCTGTGGTGATGCTGTAGACTTCAGTACATAGGGCTGCCAAGTCCTACAAGTCCTACATTGAACTGATAAAGGCAATATGCTTGAATCTTTCAGCATCTCAACAAAAACATTTGTGTGAATCTTTCCTGAATATAGTTACTGAATTCTTTTGATGTATGCATTTTGTATACCAAAAGGCTGAGATAAGAGCTAAATCCATTTTTATTTAAAATGTATATTATGTTTTTTATTTGCTGGCACAAGTTGAGCACCATTAGCCTACCGGAAAATGGAGGCTCCGATTGGTAGTTCCCTAATTAGCTCGCAACATGTGGTGATTCTGTAGAGTGGGTATATAAGACGGCACCATTGAACCGATAAAGACAATATCCTGAGATGTTTGCAACTTTTAATCTCATCTTAACTAAAAATACTGAGTGAGGATGGTTGCTGAATGCGTTTACCCAGAATTAGACATTGAAGGAATATATTTGAGCAATCTGAGTCAGAGACTGTGGGATCATTTAGGACCAAAATCTGTCAGAATTACAAGCCAACATAGGCTGAATGACCACTTCTCGTTATGTTCTTGAAAGCCATTCAGTATGACCGGATGCTTTCAATAAAATTTTACTTGTGGTCACTGCTGTCTCTCTGGTGCCCCTGTAAGGCATATAAGTGAAAATGACTGATGCGTGGGTTGTGTTAACCGTCCAGTAGTGTGTGTGAACAGAGAGCGCTTTGTTTCTTTGTGCAGTGTCTTTGGTTGGACTGAAATGTGACATGGAGGAGACATTTGTGTCTGCTGATGTAATCAGTTTTGCTCATAACCATAAGTGCAGTGAGTTCTTCACCAAAACGTTGTCTTTTTTCAACCTCATTTTAATGATGAGACATATCAGTTAAAATATACAGTTTGTTGTTTCTACAGCATGGACATAAAAATGTAAAAGTTGGTAATAAAAATAAAAAAACTAAGTCGTGCAGCATGTGCCAGCTGCTCTTCAGAATTTATTTACAGAAATGAGATGGCAATCTTAGCATTTTCTTTAAATTACAAAAAGCCTGGCACATTTTCCTGTCCTATTATTAAACTTTAAAAACCATTATTATTACGTTTATTTTTCACTGAAAAATGAGAATTACATGTATGTTTTGAAACATGCTGTCAATAGAAGAAAATGGTGTATGATTTGCCTTATTCTGAATATTAGAACAAACCATGCATATACTGTACTTTAAATAGGAAAAAACAACAAACATGAACGTGGCTATATAGATGTTTAATGATATCCAATAAAATCCAAATTTTAGCAGTATGACATCATTTCAAACTCCTGCAACAACAGTGACCTCTAGTGGATAATACAATACAAGAGTTATGAAATTGAATCAAATAAATATTTTACATGAGGGTGCACAAAAACGTTTTCTTGTACATGCAAAAATAGTTTGTAGTTTTTATTGTGTAATTTACAGACCAATGTCTTCTGTCTAATGACATCATGACAGTTATACATGGTACATATACGTGATCTGGACATCTGTCTAATGACATCATGACAGTTATACATGGTACATATACGTGATCTGGACATCTGTCTAATGACATCATGACAGTTATACATGGTACATATACGTGATCTGGACATCTGTCTAATGACATCATGACAGTTATACATGGTACATATACATGATCTGGACTTGCTTATGAAAGTGGCTGTATTCATGTCAGTATTCTATAATACAGATTAAAAAAAATAAAAGCAGGTCTTCCAAAAGTACATGACATTCAAATGACAGAAATATATACGGCAACCACAGAAATGAAAGGTCAATGAACGTTAAAGTGCATAAACGATTCCACGGCACGATAAAAGTGCAATATTAGGCGTCCCCTTAAACGCACCTGAATGTCAAATACAGGTGTATGACGTCGCACGGAAACAGCCTTTGTATGCTCAGTTTCTCATTCAGTCTCTTTCCTAGAAACCAGTCCTCAAACCTGGATTGGACTTTATAATCCAAACACAAGCCTCAAACGGCGGGGTCACGTGAACCTAACCTTAATTTTATGAAATATCTACACGTACATATAGTTTCTCCAATGAAAAGAGAAATGACAGTGTGAACCCTATAAGCTACTGTCTACATTTCAGGATATTACAGTATTTACATTATTCAATCCCTGCTCCCTTATGTTTGATTATTTTCTATACTTTGCATTTGCTCCCTGACACAATGCGTGTCAGACTGGGTGGTGGACGGCGTGAGTGACAAGTATTTTTCATTACAACGTTCAAGTCAAATCACAAAGCAAAAATCAAACCACAAAAGAAAATTAGAATGGAAAAAATTATTGTGCAGGATGTTCAAATTCTTATCCCCCAACTGGTCACACGTGAAGCTTCAACTTCACTACGCCATGGCCGTGCTTTAATTACATTTGTGAAGCTCTAAAAGGCTAGAATTGTGTCGTCTACCGATTCTGTGCTTTTCACTGCTTCTCACAAAACAACAAAAATGATGCATTGCTACATTGAGAAACATAAATGTGTTTTGACTTTTAAAAATCATATTCCCAGAAAAGCATACATAGCTAGAAAATAACATTTGTACCCGCATCAATCCAACAAGTTTTGTTATAAGGGTATGCTTCCTACAGGGCATCAATTGTGGGATTTCTTAAATGAAGAATATAAAACAAAACAAAAAACAGTTTTTGTTAGCCCATCTTAAAAACAAATGGAAAAAACATGCAGTTTTCAACATGTGACCTATCACGAGTAACATATGGTCCAGTGTGGCCCAAGCCCATAGAGTAGCTTAAGAAACGCCTCAGTACTGTGTGGGGAATGGGCTGGATTTAAGAGCAGAACTTTATAGATGGATTTAACCCTCCTAAACAATTGTGCTAATCCATTGAATCCTCACTCAGTTTTGTACAAGTCTACAACGCGCATTCTGAAGGTTAGCTTACATGCATTTACAGTTTGGGGTGTACTGCAATAAATCAACATTGATGGCAAAACATATCGGTCAAACGGTAAACTTTGTGTCAATAACAGCTGCTTTCTGAATGGAACCAGCACAAAGATGATTATCAGGCAAAGGATTAAGTTGAGGAATTGAGAAAGATCAAGCCCAAAGGGTAACATGCTCTAGTCGGTCCTTTTAAATCAGTTTAAAGTGGTTTAGCATTGAGGTTAGGACTAAGTTACTAAACAAAACAAAAAATAAACCTGGCCATAAATATATGAGAACAATATGAGGCTTTTAACATTTAGGAGTTGGATACGACTTGAAGCTTTGGATCTCCTTGGTAAGTGTGTCTGCAATATGAAAAACAAAATGGCGTTCATCCTAAAATATCACGTGCCTGTTATTCCATCCACTGTATGTGATCCAAAACACAAGGCTGCCATCACTTTCACCACACTAACCTGATAGGCATTGTAAGCGGTGGGCTAGGCTAGGTCACCAGGTCGTTGAAGGGCAGGCGCAGGTCCTCCTCATCCAGGGCGCTGTGCGTGGCGGGCGGTATCGGGCAGAAGAGATGGCGCAGGAGGGCCAAGCCTACGCGCACTAGCAGCCGCAGGAGGAGGAAGGCGAAGGGCACCACGATCTGCGTCAGGTGGAAAACGGGGGCGCTGAACTCGCTCAGCGCACACGTGACGAAGAAGGTACCCAGCGCCACGCACGGGTACAGCGCCAGCTTGGCGAACATGAAGGCGTGGTCCCGCCCGCCGTAGCGCACGTAGGGGTGGAGCGTCTCCCGCTCGCTGAAGAGCGCCGCCACCCAGATGGCCAGCTGGAAGATGCCGGCGAAGAAGATGATGACGCAGCTGATCTGGATGGCCTCCAGCTCGTTGCGGGAGTTGCGCGGGAACTCGTGGGTCAGCTCGTAGGCCAGCGGCAGGCCGCCCACGAAGGCCAGCGAGAAGGTGTTGAGCAGGCCCATCAGATGGGTGGTTTTGGTCACGTGCAGAAAGAGGGAGTGGTGAACGAACCACAGCAGGCCCACGGTGGCGAAGGAGCCGAAGTAGGCCAGGAACTCCGGGCCAAAGTCCTGCAGGGCCTCGATCAGACTCTTGTTGAACTTGTGCTGTACGTCGGAGGGATCTGGAACATTGTCTTCACTGTGCACACAGTACAGAAATTGTTACAAGCTCAGCTGCAAGCAACAATAAAGCAACACCAAAGCCCATAGAGAGAGAAAGCCTTGCCAACTCCAATAACTGCAATGTAACGTGAAAAATGTGCAATGGCATTCGTTGAGCATCAGGGGGCAGTGCTGATGCACTGCTAAACAGAGTAGAAAAATACATGGAGGTGAATGCTAAAAGCTATAAAATTATCATCAGTCGATTTTAAATATTTTCGCATAACTGGAGTATTACTGCCAATGTTACACGGCCTAATGCTTATAATTAATACATAATTATAAGTCAAGCTGGAATCGATGGTTGTGTTACGATCTCACTTTCAAAACATTTCCACTAGCATTGATGCTACGCAATGTTGATGAGTTCGCCGGTTCATGAATATTCATTACCGACGGCTCCTCAGTCAACGCTAGCCAACTAGCCAGTAGCTCTCGTTTGCTCAGTAAAACCATATATTCTAGAAGATTCTTGTTAAAACCAGATTGTCTATAATGTGGCGATCCGGGGCGATTACGAGTGATGTAAATAATTGTGTACATAGAATTGTTGTGTGTGTATGCTTATGCTGTGCAGACCAGTGCACGAGTGATGGGTGATGTAGCTGCATTACCAGAGCGTGTTCAAATGCATTGATGTGTGTACAGTAACATTGGCGGTTAGCATTCAAATATAACCTCCCGCCAGAACGGTGACTACTATGGTAAACAAGTTGTATAAAGTCCCGCCAAATGTGGCAGCATGAGCTCAACCAGGTCCGCTCTAAGGATGTTAGAGCGGGGTCAACGGTTGTTTTGAGTGTGACCGAGGTGATGAAGTGTGATTGGTCAAGGTGAGCTGCAGGGCACCTATTAGAGGTCGCCCTTGTTAGCAAGCTCATTTGCATAAGCCAGGCTATAAAGCTGGCTACAGTTCAGCACGCGTTGTCTATTTCTGCCTGTAATTTATGAAGTAAAGTTGTACGAAGATTGCGCTCTTGTCAATAAACTAATTTCTAAACTGAAAACCTGACTCCAACTCCATGGCTCGCCACAATGGTGTCAGAAGTGGGATGGCTACTGGAATGATCTGGGAACAGATCCGTGAATTGGAACGCCAGGTTACAGAACAGATGGACGTTATGGCAGGAGCATCTGCAAAGCGGCCCAAGAGTAGACCCGGGGGGCTCCCCGAAGGAGCCAGCGCAGCAAGACCGGAGCGAGGAATGCCCATTGGAGACCAGGCGGAGGTGCCCGCGCTGGTGGCTGACCCCGCGGCCGGGAACGGAGCGCAAGTAGGTCGGCTGGAAGCCAACGAGGACGCCCCTGCTTCCAGGCCGAGCCAAACGGCGGTGCTGGTGCAGCGACCGACCACACCGTTAAAGGCGGTGATCAAGTTACCCCGCTACACGGGAAAGGGTGAGCTAGAATCGTACCAAAGCCAGGTACGATTCGCGGCTAGCTACAACGGCTGGGACGAGAGCCAGACAGCCACCCACTTAGCGTTAGCCCTGGAGGGCGAGGCCTGCCAGGTGCTTTTAGACCTGGACAGCGCCGAACCACTGACGTTGCCAGGACTGATGACAGCGCTGGAGCGCCGGTTCGGACAGCGGCAATTCCTAGAGGTGAGCCGGGAGAAGCTAACTACGCGACGGTGGACCGGAGCAGAGAGCCTCAGCGTCCTCGCCGCCGACATCAGGCTGTTAGCTCGCCGCGGCTACCCCCAACTCGACAACGCAGGCCAGCAGGAGCTAGCCTGCCAGACCTTCATGCAGGCCCTCACTCCGGAGCGCCTACAACAACAGGTCCGCATCGCCAAACCAGCGTCCCTGGACGCAGCGCTTCACGAGGCCGAGCGACTGGAGCTCATTCTGGGCACCACACCCAACGGGACCCCGGCTAACAAGCCCCGGGTCCGAGCTGCCGACTGCGAGGACGGCGAGGAGGTGAGATGGGTCCAGCGGAACCCAGCTCGACCGCGGCAGCGACAGGAACAGGAGCGACGCTGCTTCCGGTGCGACGAACCGGGGCATTTCGCCCGCGACTGTACCGCCCCTGCACCCAAAAGCGAGAGCCCCACAGCCGACGGGACGGCTCAGTGAGGAGACCACCGTCCCATGCCATACCCCTCCTCAACCAGGCCCGGCCCCAAACCAGCGTTCGCGCGCCCAGCCTGCCCATCCTAGCGAAAATTCCAAGAGCAAAAGTTCCGTTTGATGCTCTTTTAAGAGCAGAGGAACAGGTCCACGGGACCGAGCCCCGTATTGGCAGGCTGGGAACGAAGACCGGGCTGTACTTGCCTTGCAGTTTGGACGGACAAGCCTGCTGGGCGCTGGTCGACACCGGAGCCACTATCTCCCTGGTAAGGCCGGGGGTACTTCGGGGTACTAGCGGGCTGCTTTCGGGTGCATGGAACCCTACCTCTACCCAGCTAACCTCCGTCACTGGGCAGAAGATGGGCATGCGTGGTAGTAAACAATTACAAGTGTGTGCGGGGGCCCAGCGAGTGAAACACGAGTTTTGGTTAGCAGATATAAAGGACGAATGCATTATCGGTTTAGATTTATTAGCCTTGTGGAGAGCTAGCATAAATGTGATAACCGAAACTATAACTATTGGTACCGAAACGCTGGGCCTCCAATCAAATTATGAATTAAAAGCGGCCCGCCGAACTGAATGCCCTGGGGTGCCCCCCAAACACTGTCGCCCCAGTTCTGTGCTTGCTATGACCACCGCTGATTCGCCGCTTGTTACCGTGGTACCACCTCAGGTTACAGTACCACCGCAGACGGGCGGGCTAGCCTCAGCTACCCAGCCCTCTGCGGAGGTGCTGCAAGCCGTCCAAGCATTATGGACGCGCAGCAGCAAAGGGCTCACACCGCAGCAGAGCCAGCAGCTTAAAGCCCTGCTTGTCCGTTACACCCACCTATTCGCTGTGCGGGACGAAGAATGCACACAGACCGAACAGGTTCAACACCAGATTGATACTGGTTCGGCTGTGCCCATTCGGTTACGTCCGCACAGGCTGTCTCTAGCCAAGCGAGAGGTGGCGGAGGACAAGATAAGGGAGATGGCAGCTGCGGGCATTATCGAGCCTTCTGAAAGCCCATGGGCGGCCCCTGCTGTCCTGGTTAAAAAAAAGGACGGGGAGTGGCGTTTTTGTGTAGATTATAGGCGTCTCAATCAGATCACAAAAAAAGACGCCTATCCACTTCCCCGCATTGACGAGGCCTTAGACCATATCGCGGGGTCCAGTTGGTTCAGCTCGCTGGACCTCCGCAGTGGCTATTGGCAGGTGAGGCTGTCCCCGGAAGCGAGGGCAAAATCAGCTTTCACCATAGGGCAAGGGTTGTGGCAGTTCCGGGTCATGCCGTTCGGGCTCTGTAACGCCCCTGCCACTTTTGAGCGACTGATGGAGCGGGTGCTGTCGTCCGTCCCGCGGAGTTCCTGTGTCGTGTATTTAGACGACCTCTTAGTACACGCCAGCGACTTCGAGCAAGCCCTCGCTCATCTAAACGACGTGCTTACTGAGATTGGCCGGGTTGGGTTACGGCTCAATCCCAAGAAGTGTCAGCTGCTCCGGAGGGAGACAGCTTTCTTGGGGCACGTCGTTAGTGGGCAGGGTGTAGCCACTGACCCAGCTAAGGTGGCTTCTGTGCGGGAATGGCCGACGCCTAGCAATGTGGGTGAGCTGCGGAGCTTCTTGGGGCTAGTGTCGTACTATAGACGCTTTGTCTTGAGTTTCGCCACCCTGGCTAGTCCGCTTCATCGTTTGACCAATAAAGGTCAACCGTTCGAGTGGACAGGGGACTGCCAGAATGCTTTTGACCAGTTGAGAGACGCCCTAACGGCGGCTCCCATTCTAGCATATCCGGACGTCGCGCGACCATTCATCGTCGACACGGATGCTAGCAATGTCGGAGTCGGGGCCGTGCTCTCTCAGGTGGGACCAGACGGGGAGCGAGCGGTGGCCTACTACAGTAGCGCGCTGAGCAGGGCAGAACGCAACTATTGCGTGACTCGGCGCGAGCTGTTAGCGGTGGTCAAAGCGGTTCGCCATTTTCGCCCTTACCTGCAAGGCAGCCATTTCCTCATTAGAACAGATCACGCGTCACTAACCTGGCTTTTAAATTTTAAAGATCCGGAAGGCCAGGTGGCCCGCTGGCTCGAGCTGTTGCAGGGGTACGATTTCCAGATTCAGCACAGGCCCGGAAAGCTGCATGGTAATGCAGATGCGCTTTCCCGGAGGCCCTGTGCAGAGCTGGACTGTCGACCTTGCACTAAAGCCGAGCAGCGAGAGCAGGTGACGGAGATAGCATGCCCGGTTCAGACTGTAGAGAGTGAGGTTGGATGGCTGCCTCTTAGCCAGCAGGACCTGCGCCTAGCGCAAGAGGGCGACGGCGAGCTGCAGCAGGTGCAGAGCTGGATCGCGGCGGGGACACGGCCTGCATGGGGGGAAGTGTCGGCCAGTAGCCCAGCTGTGAAGGCTTACGTGAGTCAGTGGGGGAGCCTGACGTCGCAGGGTGGGCTGCTCTATAGGCGGTGGCAGGCCCCCGGGTCCGACCAGGACCTCCTCCAGCTGCTGGTGCCCCGTGCGCTCCGCCCCCAGGTACTTGGACTGGTGCATGGCTCTGTGGGGGCGGGGCACTTTGGCATCAGCAAGACTTTGCACCGACTGCGGAGGAGGTTCTACTGGCCTGCCTGCCGCCGGGACGTGGAGCTGCACGTCCATTGCTGCGACGCCTGCACGGCCAAGAAGGGGCCGACGCAGCGGTCGCAGGCCCCCCTCCAGCGGTACGTCGTGGGGGCTCCGATGGAACGGGTCGGGGTGGACATCTTAGGGCCTTTCCCCGTCACCGAGTCCGGCAACCGCTACGTGCTCGTGGCCATGGACTACTTTACCAAGTGGCCCGAGGCGTACGCAGTGCCGGACCAATCGGCGGACACGACGGCGGAAAGGCTCGTGACAGAGATGTTCGCCCGGTTCGGAGCCCCCGAGGAGCTACACAGCGACCAGGGGCGAAACTTTGAGTCACGGGTGCTGGCGGCTGTGTGTAAGCGGCTGGGAGTGGCCAAGACCCGCACTACGGCGTTGCACCCCCAGAGCGATGGACTGGTTGAACGTTTTAATAAGACACTGGCCACCCAGTTAGCCATTCTAGCCATTTGCCCCTGGTCCTGTGGGCGTACCGCTCCGCCGTGCAGGAAAGCAGTCAGTGCTCCCCCGCTGCGCTCATGTTCGGGCGCGAGCTGAGAACGCCCGTCGACTTGGTGTTCGGAGCTCCGCCCGGACCAACGGAGCACCACCAGTCAGAGGCCGGGTATGCGCGAGCTTTGATCGAGCGTCTGGAGACCGCCCACAGCTTTACCCGCCAGGCCCAATCCACCGCGAGTTTTAAGCAGAAGCGAGCGTATGATGTGCGCTGTCGGGGACAGCCCTTCACCAACGGAGACGAGGTCTGGATCTACTGTCCGATTCGTAAGAAGGGTCTGTCCCCGAAATTGCAGTCGCATTGGCGGGGCCCTGGTGAAGTGGTGGGCCGACTTAGCGAGGTGGTCTATCGAGTGCGCATGCCCGGCCGGAGGAAACTGGTGGTGCTTCACCGGGATCGTTTAGCTCCTTACCGGCCGCTGCTGGATGGTGTTGATGAGGGGATGGGCGTCGGCGAGGATCAGCCCGCTTTACGTGCGCCCACCCCTCCTTCACCAGAAAGCCCAGCAGCGGCTGAGGGCCCGAATCGCCCTTCTCGCCAACGGAGAACCCCTGCCCGTTTCCGGGACTTTGTACGTGAGTGCGGACAGTTTAAGGGGTCGCAGGGGACTGCTGACCCCTTAGGTGGGGGCAATGTGGCGATCCGGGGCGATTACGAGTGATGTAAATAATTGTGTACATAGAATTGTTGTGTGTGTATGCTTATGCTGTGCAGACCAGTGCACGAGTGATGGGTGATGTAGCTGCATTACCAGAGCGTGTTCAAATGCATTGATGTGTGTACAGTAACATTGGCGGTTAGCATTCAAATATAACCTCCCGCCAGAACGGTGACTACTATGGTAAACAAGTTGTATAAAGTCCCGCCAAATGTGGCAGCATGAGCTCAACCAGGTCCGCTCTAAGGATGTTAGAGCGGGGTCAACGGTTGTTTTGAGTGTGACCGAGGTGATGAAGTGTGATTGGTCAAGGTGAGCTGCAGGGCACCTATTAGAGGTCGCCCTTGTTAGCAAGCTCATTTGCATAAGCCAGGCTATAAAGCTGGCTACAGTTCAGCGCGCGTTGTCTATTTCTGCCTGTAATTTATGAAGTAAAGTTGTACGAAGATTGCGCTCTTGTCAATAAACTAATCTCTAAACTGAAAACCTGACTCCAACTCCATGGCTCGCCACAATAAGATAAGTGATGTACCGTCGGTACTAGCTTGTACTTTGTTTGTCCACACAGTCATTCTTGTCCTGTTATTACCGAACGATTTTGGCTGGCTCTGGGGCCGTCCGTCTTGCTTTTGAGTCTCACGTCCAAAGCGGTCAGGAATATTCATAACCAATTTTTGCATAACCAGAGAATTTTTTCCTAAACGGTTCAAGTGCATAGAAAAGCATATTTTATTATCTGCTGTCTGCAAACTTTCAATAAAACTTATTATATCCAACTTATTGTCCTCTGTTTAGCCCAGTTTTAGTGCTCATAGTCGCCCCTAGAGGTGAAACATGATATTCATGCAGTTTGCATATCTCTTTACTATACAAACTCTGGCAACACTAAGGACCTGATTTACTAAGGTCTTTAGCACACACAAAACCAATAACATGACCAATGACTGGTCATGGTATTTGTTTTGCACCAATCATTGGTTGTGTTATTAGGTTTTGCATGTGCAAAAATGTTCTTAGTAAATCGGGCCCTAATTGTGTTCAATACTGAAGTCCTGAGAGAGATCTGTCACCACACCTGACAAATGAAGCCCCTCCTTGCATTAACTGTCATCATATACATAAAAATCCACAGACCATGAGCTACTGGGAGCTGCTTTTCTGGGCAATTATGCAATGACTATGAAGTCTATTCAAAGTAACTGCTATGTAACTGTCTTTAACGTCTGAGTGACTAATAAAAGAGGAATTACTTTTTCTTCAGCAAACTGACAAGAATGGAGAATTATAACATTTGCTGAAATTACTTCCAGGCTGCCATAGAGTAAGGACCCAGCAATATGTATGATACTTAATTGGATGGTCAACATGAGATTCTAAAGCTTACCATATGTCTAAGATTAGGAGAGTGGCTACAATGGCGTACACCCCATCACTGAAAGCCTCCACCCGGTCTTTACTGAGGGGTTCATTGGGGTGATACGAATAAAACAGCATAGAATCAGGGCTCTCCTCCCTCTGGCCTGAACAACACACACATACGCAACCAGTTAATGCATCACAATAGTAAAATAGCACGCTAACACCCATTTGCATAACTTTTAGATATGACGTCACAGAATACACGGTAATCATTATCACGCAAGTTCCATTCAACCCCTAGCATCCTGGTCAGATCTCAAAGTAATAGGCCTCATAAAATTCAATCTGTCCTCGACGTGTAACGTTTCACAGGACAAAATCTGCGTGAGGGTTACTGCGTTTATCCATTTATTTTATTCCAAGAATGTATTTTCAAAACCTGCACAAGCAGTGAAGTAACATCATCAAAATGAATGTGGGTGGACTGCTTTTCTCATCTCGTGAAAGATACATCAGTACGCCTTTTTTGCTGTTTTGTTCATGATGCCCGCATTAAAGCAGCCAAGTCAACAAAGACAGAATATTGTGTTCCTTACCAAGGGCTTTACTCCGACACCACTTCAAAGACTGTGAAATATACGGCAGGAAGGTGACGAACGCTAGCACAACGTAAGACTGCAAGAAAAAGAGTCGTCCAAGACAAATTGCTACGAAAATGCTACGTCCATCCTGTATTTTAACATTAGATTGCCATGTGGCATAATTTACAATGACGTCTTTTTAACTACAGACAAAGTGGTTTCTTGCTTAGTACTCTCAATATAAGGTCATTACATGCATTGTTTATTTCATAGAGCGTTCTTTGCTCATCTTTATCAAGGGTGTTAATTTTGGAGAGCACTGTCATACTGTCTATATGTTAGTTATTTATTATCATTTACATTGTATTATTTGAAAGACAACTCACCAATGGGAAAAAAATGAAGGAGAAGATGATTGCGATGAAGCAGAACATCGGCACTCTTAAAATCACCTTTAAGATGTGCCGCTTGTAAAAGCCCTGGTTTTCTGATATCTGTATCTGGTCATTCAGCAGGAAGGGGTGGCTGAACCCATACACAACAATTACAGCCTGCAGAGAGGAGGGCGATGGTTATCCAATGCAGGGGCAGGTCCAGAGAGCAAATAATTCCCCCCATTTCCTTACCTGTATCAGACCAATCACTATGACGCAAGCACAAAACAGGAGGATCCCAAGGATGTTTTCTGGAAAAGCTGCCATCAAGGAAAACTAGAGGAAACAAACCAATGAGGGATTTTATTTCAGCAGAAGGTTGTAAAAGACCATATGCATTAGCACTGGAGAGGAACCCTGACAATTTTGTAAGTTTGAATGTGAATCATACAGCAACAACATTTCTATGAGTTAATGTTTAAAAAGTTTTAACAGCGAAGTAGTATGATGCAAAATAATCAGAATTTCCATTATAAACTGAGAACCACCAGTCACTTTAAACGTCATCTTGGTTAAAAACCTCTAAATGAGGAAACTAAGTCTACTACAATTCTAAGGATTGTATTTGTCAAAGCTATTTGTCTTGTGGTTGGAAGAAAAGGCTTATAGTTATGAGAGATCAATTTTCATTCTCTGGTTCTTAAAATGGAAGAGATACTCGAATACCCCCAGCTTAGAGAAAACAAAAGCCCCTTCTCCCCAAAAAAATCTGACCAACACCTGACATAATAATAATAATAATGCCTGGCATTTATATAGCAACTTTCTCGATATTCAAAGCGCTCAACCACCACCAATGTGTAGCACCCACCAGGGAGATGCAACGGCAGCCATTTTGTGCCAGAATGCTAACCACACATCAGCTGAGGTGGAGAGGGAGATAAAAAAAATTTTTTTGCCAATTAAACTGGGGGATGATTAGGTGGCAGAGTGATAGAGCCTGGGTTGGGAGTTTACCTAGGACACCGGGGAAACCCCTACTCTTTACGATAAATGTCATGGGATCTTTAATGACCAGAGTGAGTCAGGACCTTGGATTTAACATCTAATCCGAAAGACAGCATTTCCTACAGTACAGTGTTCCCCAACACTGCACTGGGGCATTGGGGTTTATTTGACCAGAGGGAAGACTGACCCCTACTGGCCCACCAACAGCAGCAACTTGGTTTTCCTAGGAGGTCTCCCATCCAAGTACTAACCAAGCCCACACCTGCTTAGGTCCAGCAATTCAGCAGGAGCAGATTGCATGGTGGTATGGCTGCTGAGCAGACACGTGCACAGATAGGGCTCAAGGGGGGCTCGAGCCCCTGCCCTTTTGCCCTCAGAGTCAAAAAGTACCCTTTTTTTGGCTGGTGTTAATTGTATTTTATTATTTCTTTATTTGTTATTGATTAAAGAGAGATGTGTAGTAGTATCCACGAAAAAAATACACCATATCAATTTAAAAAGTACCCCCCCCCCCACCCTTCCAAATGGTTTTGTCTCAATCAATCAATCAACGTTGCATCTTCTGACATTCCGAATACAACTCGTCATGAAAAACACCGCATCCTCAGCCCCAGTTCGGTTACGGTGAATGATAGGGCACCGTTTTTCAGGTAGGCACTGTTTTAATTACGAAACCACGATTAAACAACACGTACTTACTTTTTATGTTATATATCCGTTAAAAAAAACTATGAAGTAGGCCAGTAGGACTTGCCACCTTCACGCTGTAATTTCGTCATTACTAGCCTCGGTACTCACAAGCAAGCTAGTCTAATTATCATTAAAACAACATTATCTCCATCATACAGGACAACAAATGTGCAATTAATTTCTGAAGCAGGTAGTTATGTTTGGCATAGCTTTGGTAGTTTAGTGATTAGTCACCCCCTTTTCTTTATAGCCAGTTTTCTAAAAACGTGATGTTAAGTGTATTATTGTTTGGGCATGTCGCAGTGTGTTTTCCCTGTTAAAATAAACGTTTCAATCAATCAATTTTGATTGGGAAATAGGAAGCAGCATAAACACCTGTCTCCAATGAAAGGCAAAATACTTCTCACCTCCCTGACCCAGGATCAGTTTTTCAGCCATATACATAGATGTAACAAATATATAAGTGTGCGTGTGTTTTTGAATATAATATAATACTGTGGTTTCTTTTCCTCTCAGTGTGATGCTCAAAAACATGTTACTAAAATCTAACTGTAGTTCAGTAGTTGTACCGTATGTTTCATTTATAAAATATATGCAGTGTAACAAAATGATACAGAACATGAAAACAGAAGGTTTTGAAATCCAAAATTCAGGGGCGTATGTATCAAGCATGTCAGAGTAGGACTGCTGATCTAGAATCTTATCATCGCTTATAATGAAAGGTAAAACAGGTCCCAGGTCAGCACAACTCTATGCTGACATTTTGGTCCAGGTCTAGGCTTTTCATTTGTGTTTGAGATAAACATGTCAGTCATTAGTTTCGATCATCCGCTCTGCTGTTTGAATGCCATTAAATTGCCTCCTTCCTAACTTTCTTTCTCAAAGAAACCACTGATCTAATGTGACTCAATTGGTCTAAACAACTGAACACATGACTGACTGCATTATTTACACTGACTGACTGACCTGCATTACTAGATCAAATCTGTGGTTTCTTCATGGAATAATGTGTTTGAGTAGGATTTAAACAGGTCCCATGTTATGAACATAGTGCGTGATTATGGGTGGCGGTGGTGTGGCAACATCGGGGTGGGAATAGTGCGTGTCGGTGGGGTGAGTGCCCTTTTTTGTTTGCTTGAGCCCCTGCCCCCCAAAATGTCTGTGCACGGCCCTGCTGCTGAGATCTTTCCGAAAGATCTGTGCACCTCTCATCAGACACCGACAGATTAAATGGATTGATCAGTACTCACAGTATAAGGTAGGAATGTGATCAGCATCATACAGGCCTAAAGAAAAGGAGGAAGCAAGAATTACTTACAAAGTACTGTTCACTTCCATTACTTAAAAAGGCCTAAGTTTCAAATGATCCAAACAGCGCATCAACAGCCATGAACAAATATTACAAAACCCCTCTCCTCAACATATAGAAAACTGCACTTAGAAATGTCATGCTCTTTAATTGTATTCATTTTATTTTCTGTACGTTCATTATTTAAAAAAAATAATATTATACAATGATCATGATTCCATCTATTTTCACTCACTTTAATGGCCCGACCTCCTCCTAATTGCACATTACTGTCTTTTCAAGCAAATTATATAATTTCTATTGTTGAGTTTTAAAGTCATTTAACTGAACTCACAAGATTTAAAAGTGCAAGGCAGTCATCTATGCGCTCAATTACTTGAAATAACCTGTAAAAAGACAAAAAAATGAAAGATGTAAATTACAACTCTAACAGACATTCTGTATCTTAGGTTCTAGGCAGGAGAAAGCCATCAAAAAAAGGAAAGCCCACATGTGTCCATTATCCAAAGAGAACTTCAGGACCAAGGCCACACTGGGCTTGAAACAGGTCCTTTTTGAGGCATGAACGCATGTTCTTGGGAGCATATAATGAGCTGTAATTTGTTATGTTTAAAAAAATCTACCTCCTTAAAAGAATTGGAGGCTAGATTAGATTAGATTTATTTGACAATAACAAAAGATACAAGCAAGACTGCATTCATACAGTCATTACATACAATAACAATTTGTGGAGGATAAATACACAAAAAAGCCCAAAGCCTTTTTTCCATTGTGGTCCTCTTAAAAGATTTTAAAAGAACAAGGGTATTCTAAGGAAGGTTATTCTGGCAGTATACAGGTCAGTGGTGCTAAAAAATATTCCACTTTTGAAATAACACTCAATTTTAAAATCATAGACTCTAGTGAGTTGGCAATGGGTGGGTTTTTTATGTCACTGCAAAATTCTGCACAGGTCCACTAGATTGTGGATTGGCTGATGTGATTTGCACATTCAAAGATTAAGTCCTCCATGTGATGTAAAGACTTGTGAATCTGCAAAATGTTTCTGGACAATGATGCCCTCGGTCAGTTCCCTACCTGATATGGGCTGCCCATGCAACGGTGACTATTAAGAATGTCATCAAATACACCGCAACTTTAGTAGTGAGAAGGTGCTGCAAACTCTCTTTTAATTCCTGAGGAATAAAATGGAAACAAAAATGAAATTGCTGATTCATTTATTATTATTATTATTAGTAATAATAATAATAATCATAATACACATCCACACATTTGTTCATTAGATAATTTTGAATAATGTTTGATTGATGTTTCTAGTGACTGTACCTGATTGTCCTGAAATTTTGTATGTGCCACAGGTAATATCTGAAAATGTAACAAAACAATATGTCATTTGAAAATCTTTGGGAATACAGCACATTTCAAAAGCACATTTCAGTCACAGATTTTTTTGAGGAAATACGTTAGTTTCAAATATGTTTTTCAGTTAAAGAATGACTTGACTCTTTTGTAGTAACTCCCTGGTCTATTAAGATGGCTGTGCTAGGCACGTTAAATCTGCCTTATAAACAACTAGGAGGGTGGGCGTTTAAACAACAAATAAAAGGAAACGACGGGAGCCGCAGCTGTGCTTCTACGTGGAGTGCGCCAAAATAGATCTCGCAATGAGACAACTTCGGCTTGATTTTGTAATCTTGATATAAAGTAAAATAATGTTGCCAATGTATTCAAGCCACGCACATTGCTACATTTAGTCCCAGCCAGCGAGAGGCACTCGTTACAGAGGCTCACCAACCAATGTGTGCTACTGGTTTGCGTGGAACAGCAATATTGTAAGATAACTAATTCAGTAAATGACAATAATAACACGCATTCATTCGTTTGATTTACCATAACAGTTGCTATAATGGAAATGAGTGCATCACTGTAAGCAAGAAGCCGGTGCGAGGACTGTGTGCTGTACCCTTCCCTCTCAGACAAAGTAACGCTCTCCAAAAATAAATGCGTTTGTCTTGTTCGAAAGCCCTTCTTCTCCATGTCCTCGTTGACGTGATGCTCGATAATTTCACTGTCTTCGTTTTCCTCCATTGCAAGAAGATTATGCTACAACAAAATGGTCACGTACTGACTCCGTGTTTACAAACACAGATGTAGATCTGTGAGCCTGTGTCTACTACGAGCACCTGACTATCCGGAAACAAGGAAGTGCTGCGCTTGAAGGAAGTGACATACTCGCACCAGTTACTGCGGCGCTCGCGTATTTTCTGTCCTTTGCAACAGATCTAAGATCAGCTTATCCAAGTCCGATACAATCTCTTACCATTCAGTGCGAAATGCTCATTCTGATTCAGGATCAGCTACTTAAAAATCCTGAACCTAAAACAGCGTGATTTTATATTTAAAGTAACAGACGCACGATTGATCAAGCAAGCCTGCTGCCTTTCAGTCTGAAGTCTTATATTATATAATCTTATCTATTAATGATAAACATGATTGGGCAATGACTTACTTGTCAACAACAACATAATAATAATATAATAATAGCAACAATGTTTATTATTATTATTATTGTTAAATATTATTGACAAATAAAGTATCATGACCACAACTAGATTAAACTAAACACTTTTCTAGCGTCAACAACATATTGCATTGCATTCCAAAATCTAAAAAACATACAACAGAAGCTAAATAAATAAATAAATAAATAAATAAATAAATAGTATTTCTTCTGAGTGCCATTGGACCAGCGTGCTGGGACATAAAGGTTCAAAGAAGCAACTGCTGCTGTGTTGTTCATTCGCTTGTGGCAGAAACCTGGAGCTTCTGAAATTGATAGAACTACAGAGCTCATGAGACAACATGTCAGGAGAGATAAACTAGGCTTTTGTTTTTGGCAAAATATAATTCTGAAACAAGAACAAAAAAATGGGGATTGGGGAAGACAACGCCAGAAAGCAGTCCTTAATAATAGATTTACTTTACATGTACATTTTTAGTAAATATTTTAGTCCCACTAATGTTGTAATAATAGAGACCCAGAATATTTACTTTTAGTAGATTTGAAAATTTGGAGATTATATTACACTCATAATAGAACAAGTAAGCATTGGAAATGTATAAGCAGAACATACTTTTAGTTTCATTGGTTATTCCAGTAACAAAATGTTACGACAAGGTCATGTACTATGGTATGCGTGTGCACTAGTCTCCCATTCAGAACATGTAACGGAACAAATCAGTTTTACCCGTTTACGGACCACGATAATACTGGCTTAAAAAGGACAGTACATTTTTTACCATCAGTTTTCAGGAGATAATTAACTCTAAGTATAAAATTAATAAACGTAAAAACGCCAGTCAAGTATTCGCAGAACGCCACCAAAGGACTTTCGTGAAGGATGTCGAAGAAAACTGTTGCAGTAGTTTACAATATGTGTTCTGGGAAAGAGCAGACTTTCTCTATAGGCTAAGCGTCTTTGGAATGGGATTTATTTTTTCCTTCAATTTCTAAACTATTTGTAACTGTTATAATATATCAGCTCACATTCTTGGATCTATTTTCTCGTGCGTAAAATAGCACACATAGGCTACTGTATTGCGTTTTTGGCACAATTTTATAAATGCAACGGCGCGCTGTAGATTTCAACCATTTAGTCTTTATTAGGCGGACTGATCTAAAAGAAGGTGAATATTTTTGACGGAGAATGTGGACAGTGTAGCGTCCTTCGGTACGCAAGCATGCATCAAGCAGTGAGATCACTCGTGTTATAAATATCTCGGTGCCCGCAGAACAACTCCATACACTGCAGCTATGGTTGTCCCTGCTAAAGCTGTAACGGCGTATTTGCGCGCGCATCAGTTACCTGTGCATCGCACTCGGGAACGACAACAAAATGATAGAACTTGCCTAGCCGAGACAGCGTGCACGTTTTAGGAAGAATGCGCTTTCCTTTCTGGTGTTTCCTTTTTGCGCGTCTGTTTAGCTTTGCCGCTGTGACAACATCGGACCACGTTTCACTGGAAGATCAACTTCGTGAAGAAGGTATCAGTTCAGGGCGCAGGACAGGACGACTTTATTGTAGGGTTGGCATTGGTTTCCATCTACAGATTCATCCGGATGGTAGAGTTAATGGCAGTCATGAACCCAACCAGTTGAGTAAGTTAATGATTCATTGGTAAGCATAATGTTTGTGTACACTGGCCATATTTTCGCGGCAGTGTTATGATTGTATTTTATTATGGGTACATGTTTTGTAAATACGAATTTGGTCAATTCACCTATTGCAGTTAATGGAAGCTTGGTTGTCATTAGGTAATGAGGATGCAGCTGTCAAGCTGTCATCCTCATGACAAGCCCTTTTTAACCTGGTTATCTTAATTCAACTAGGCCTACAGATTGAATAGTTGAATGATATAGAGCATTATGCACATTTCTATTAGGTTTTCCATTTTAATGCACTTGAAAATGATGTGATATTAACTGATATGTAAATACAGGTATGCTCTTTTAAACCAGCCCAAATGACTTATCTCTTATACAGATGTTGTGTCAGTGTACAGTAACCCTCTGTAATTGCTATAATTACAAAGTTGGCTATGTTTTGGTTGCAACTTAATTTAAAATGAATTGCTTTAATTCCAATACAAAATGACCAAAACACAGAAATAAACATTGGCAGTTCCCTTTTTTACACACAGTACAGGTTACCGTAACTAAGATGCTTGCTTATTGCCAGCATCCCAAGGGGTGTGTGTTGGACCATTTTGGATCAGAATGTGTATTTTCTCTTCAGGCCTCGCACACCAACAGAATCAAACAGAGTCACTGGAGAAAATAAATCATAGATCAACACTCCCAACATACTGGCAGTGTTTTACTGATATTAGGATTCTCCTAAGTCCTCTGCTGTAGATGACCTCCTAAAGAATCCATAGTTCGGATCCAATATGTACCTTTATTTAACAATACTCAGATGTGACTGAACTTCACTTCAGACATTTTAAATCTTTTATTAAAAATTTGTTTCTGATTTTTCCCTTTTTCTCCCAATTTAGTAGCCAATTGAACCCCTATTCTAATTCAATTCCCCCCGTGTAGCAACCGCTAGAGAACCACCGCGGCACACCCCGTCAATCGGTACTTTAGGGAGGGCGCTACGTCCTCTACAGGGCGCAGCTCCTGACCGTGACACGCCCTGGGTCCTATCGTGCGCAGCGGTTCTCTCCGAGCCCCTCCCCCCACCCGGAAGCGACTGCCAATTGTCGCTTCCACAGGGCACCGGCCACGCTCGGCTATGGCAGGACCGGGGCGCGAACCCCGATCCTCGGAGTACCGCTGTACCACCGCGGCGGCCTAGACATTTTAAATCTTGGGGGGAAAAACAATGCACAGTTTCATTGCAGTTAATCTATTCCTTGCAGCCTAAAACCTAAAAGCAACATGTGCCTGTAATGCAGAAATGAATACCTCACAGTGTGTACATTTACAAAAGTCACTGGGATTAACTTGTTTTAGTCATTCGAAAAAATGTTATTGGGTCTCCTTCACATTACTGTACCTACTTTACATTACTGTTCACATTATTGAATCAGATTGGAGGCATGCTATTTGAGATGGGAATGGGCTACAATGTCAAAACTGACCAGTTATTGAGTTGGCAAAGTTTTTTGGAATTAAAGCTTTACTGTGGTACCTTGTGAACATGCTGATTCAGAACAAATAGCTAAAAGTCCAGAAAGGTACACCAACCTGATGTTAGTCATTTATAGTGGATTATTGGGAGATGTTGGAAATGTGTTTAGTTTAATTTTAATTAATGTTCATACCTTTTGTTTTTCAAAGGAAAGTGACCCTATTCTGGACAGAAATAAAGGTCACACTTTAAACAAAGCCTCCATATGAAGGTTTTATATATGCTATATAAAGCCTTCATAAACATGACATAATAGCTTCATAAATCATACATAAGAAAATGTCATGCTTCATAAAGGGTGACATAACACCCTCTCATGTTCCTACATAAGCATGTTTAGCCATTAGCCAGGTGATATTGTTGGTTATGTCACATTTGGCATAACACGTTGCATAAGAAGGTGTTATGTCACCCTTTATGAAGCATGACATTTGCTTATGTATGATTTATGAAGCCATTATATCTTGTTTATTTATGCTATATGAAGCCTTCATATGGAGACTTTGTTTGGAGACACAGCGCTGAAAATAAATAGTTAGAGCATAAATAGTTAATATGCACCGAAATGAAAATTCTTGGCCGAAACCGAAAACCAAAAATGAGAAACCAAGGCCGAAAACCGAAAACCGAAACACCGAAAGAAATGATTGTCAATTATTAGAACCATTGCATTTATGGCTATGACTGTGTACTAACCTCACTAAAATCAAAGCATTGCAATTCAAGAATAAATCAATTACAAAAGTATGAAAATATTTATTTAGCACTGACATTACAGCAATGCACAATATAAATTAAAATTCAAAACAAAATGTTTAACTTGACCCCGCTCATGTGTACATTAAATAATAATGTACAGGCCTATAACTGACTGGCCTGCTGAAAGATTGTAAAATTAAATATGTTCTCTCATAAAAACACAAAGTGCATTTAAGTCACCCGACGTGGAGAAACTCTTTGCAGATGCACCCCCTCTTGAAATTTCAGCACTGCATTTTTTGCAAATCGCTATCCCTGGGTCTTTCTCCGAGATATTGAAATAACTCCACACCGCCGACATGCTGGCTCTTATCCAGATAACCGTGTGCTGGCTGCGCTTTTTGTTCGCGTCATTACAATTCTGTTTAATTTTAAAAAAATAAAAAATTAAAAATTAAAAAAAATTAAAAAAAAATTTCTGTTTCGGCCGTGTTGTTTCGGTGATTTAGGTCTTTCGGCCGAAAACCGAAAATGCACTTTTGGGCCATTTTCGGCCGAAAATTTTCGGTGGCCGAATTTTCTGTGCATCCCTAATAAATAGCTATCTGCCATAGCTATAAAAATATGCAATTAATGTATTAACTTTCATTTTACCAAATAGTTTAAACTACAGGCATGTGGATCTCAGTAGGGCTGTTTTTATGAGACACTCATTGGAAATCCTCTTATGTATCCTGTGAAAGCACATCTCCTTATTGCACATGCTGTGCCTCTGAAGTAGGCTTACTGGAACATTTGTCAACATTGTATAAACAATTCCTAGATTTCGGCATTGAAATAACCTATAGTGTTGCGTAGTTGAGTCACAGAACCCCATCTGATATTGTTAATATCTGTTGGTTAAGCTGTGATTTGTTGCTGGAAGGTTGCCTCTTTTCACTTCCTTCCGTGTACCATTTCAGGCATGCTGGAGCTCTTCGCAATCTCTCAAGGTGTTGTAGGAATACGAGGAGCCTTCAGCCGAAGATTTCTCTCCATGAATAAAAGGGGAAGGCTCCATGCCATTGTAAGTCTGTCATATTTCAATCCACTTCTTCTGAAGGAGCTCTTTAATTTCCAAAGTTGCTCATTCTTGCCAACCATTCCCCAGCACCCACCCCAGACAGCTTAGCAAAACCATTTGAATTGCATTATAATTTGTCTAGAAATGTGTTCTTTTGTCACATTTCATCTTGCTTTGTTGTCTTCCTGAAAGAGTTCAAATCTGCATCGCACTCACTGGGCCAATCCACAGCGGCTTGTAAGCTGGCCAACTCCACAGTCATTCTGCTCTGAAGGAGCCCGGCCGTCTGATAGAAGCAGCAGTCTGTTAGCGTGTGTTAATGGGTAGCCCAGATTAAAACGGGCTGGACCAGCTGATAAAATACACCAGGGGAGAGAAATCAATACGTCGCATAAACAGAGTGAGGTAGCAATGGAACTAGAAACCCACTTTCTCAGCATTAATGGCGGCGTCACTCCCAGGCCCTTCACGCAAACAGCGTGTGCCCAGTACTCCATCATTGTTACATGGCGTAGTGGTCAGGAAAGATACGAGGAGCTATTGACTTTGTGTGTACAAGTGGACGCAAGTTACTAACATTGTGTATATGAGGGGATTCAAGGAGCTATTAGCTTTGAATGTTACGCTTTGTGCTGCTAGGGATAAGCAGTACAGGCAGTGTTCAGTACGATTATTAGACAGCCATATGTAGGTTTCCTCAAAGCAGGCAATTGCGTAGTTCAACTACAAAGTTCAACTTGAGTTCAAACAAGAATTAAGACATTGATAACTGGCTAAAAATATTCCATAAATCAAACCCTTTGATGTTACCAATCAGGGAAACAAACATGATGTAGGCTTCTATTTTTGTGAACATAGAGGAGGAGGATATTGTTGAAACATAAAAAATAGAGTCATATGGTTATTTAATGCTCCTGTTGGTTTATGTCAAATCTATTGTATTGCACAGCAGTGCATAGATGGACTAAGGCAGCATCTCAGTATGGGAGTATAGTACCGTCACTATGTCTCAAAGAATATATAGCCACGCTGTTATACTCTCATATTCAATATTGAGGAGCTCTCATACTGAGAAATTGTCTTTCTATTGATTGATAAGAAGACTAATGCACATTGTTTTCTCCTGATGGGAAGTAACCTTTAAACATGTAATCAATTCTAATAACATTCTTCAGGCAAGGCTAATGTTTTGAGTGGTGATGGGTATACATATTAGATAAATAGTTTTAATAAAGAAGCTGAAAGCAGTAGTCATTCCACGAATGCCACATTCATTTAATTTTGTAAAATATATATTGTATTATATTTTGTCACTTCTAAGATACACACATAGTCTTACCATCACACATTGGTGTTTTTGGAGAACAACAGATCTAACAGACAGAACATTATGTACAGCAACAGGCAAGGGCATAAAACGACTTGCTGTAACCATGGAAAGAGACAAGCTGAGTTTTCTGATAATATAGAATACGGTTCTCTGTTACTAAGATCTTAACTAAATTATTTATCAAAACCACCATTATGAGCTACTTCATTATTAAGTGAATCTCAATACACTCAATGCACATCAAGGTCAGACAGTGTCCATTCATAGCTGGTAGACACCTGTTATTTACAAGTGAGTACATATGTTTTACACAACTGCATGATAAAAGTTTAGGTTGTAACGAACAAAATATATTTTATATGGCTGTGTCTAGATAATATGTGTCAATTTTTTACACTATCTGTCTATGATTAGCAACCTGTTTTGCATTTTATTTATTTATCTATTTTTTCTTTGTTTAACCAGGAAGTGTAATAGAGAACAAAAATGGCTAAGATGGCAAGCATTATATACATAGTTTCAGCCAAATGCACTGTAGCAACTCAAGAATATGTAAAAATACAAAGAAAAAGACTTTGATATGCATGAGGAAATGGCTTAATCTTAAGATTTAAAAAATTACATTTCTGCGAGACAGTGTTTTGTACAATAGTTTTAAAAACACCCCGAGTCGTAGTGGTCCCTAATTTAAAATGATTCTATACATTTCAGTCGCATGGTGCAGTTTTGTCTAGGTCTGTACAAAGCCTGGGCACATTAAAAAGCAACCATTTACTGCACTGAACATGGTAACTATGAGTATTCACTGAGAGGAGGGTTGGTAGTTGACCCAGAACTGCTTTATAAATTAAAAAATACTAATGTTGCTGTCTGTGAATGGTTAATGTCCAAGCCACTATTTCATAAAGGGTACAATGATGCATAAATAGCATTTAATTTGCAATGATAAACTAGCTGTGCCTTTATGTTTAGTATCAGGTTTAGGGGACATACTGTATATGAAATAAATCATTTAAGTTTAGACATAAGTTTGAATTATTTACAGAAATTGACATCACATTTCGGTGGACAATCTGAACATAATGCTTCCCACAGTCCAATAGTCCAGTGTCCACCCTTGTTGGATACCATACGGTCATATCGGAAAATAAATATGTTTCACTACAGGATTGCTACACATCACTGTTCTCTTCAACACTGTCATAGAAAAACATGTTTCTGAGTGTAACTGAGCGATGAGCTGAGTGTAACTCAATAAGTGTTGGTGTGACAAAGTTATGCGCAAAGCATTTGCAGACTTCCTTCCTCTGATTATAAGGACACTTGCGCTTGCTTTCTGTTAACTATTATAAGCCACATAAGACTACAATTTTACTGCAGTAATTGGGTAAAAATCATAAAGTACAGAATATAAACTGAAGGCATGATAAACTAGAGCCGAACTACAGGCCTGTCAGGGTGTCTGCATTGGGATGAGCTGCAGTGTGGGCTTGAAGGACAGGCATGGAATCCTCCAAATAGTTGCTGTATGATTGACGGCTCTCAGGAACACACCCACTAAGTTCTTAGAGAAAGTATCCCACTCACAATCATGATTATTGAGTGGCGGGCATGGGTGTGTTGGGTGGTCTTTCCTCCTGTCATTTTGAGGATCCCAGCAATAATGTCTGATGTATAGATTGATGTCCCGCAAGTTAGCATTTCATTGTTACTCTCTCTTAATCATGTAGCCCTAGCAGAATGAGGAAAGTCTCTGATGTAGAATGGTTTGTTCCTGACATTTTTGTGAGTGAATGCATTCATGTAAAACTTGTGATCTCAAGCTGACAGACCATGATTCTGTTTCAGAATCACGGTCCTCAATTTGTTTTTCTCTCTCATTTAACTTTCAGGAAGAATTCACAGATGATTGTAAGTTCAGAGAGCGGTTGCAGGACAGCAGCTATAACACATACTCCTCTCTGATGCACAGGAACCACCGGCGTGGGAAGGAGTGGTTTGTAGCTCTGAACAAGAGGGGCAAAGCCAAAATGGGCTCCAGTCCCCATGTGAAATCCAAGCATGCCTCCACACAATTTCTGCCCAGGTTCAACCTGCCGGAGAGGTCCCAGTGGGGTTTTACCATCATGGACAAGAGCAAAGAGAGTCGAAATTCCCCACAGCCCGCACTGCCAAAAACCCCTCTGCCAATGGTCAAGGTGGACATTGGACAAAAGCGCACTCGACCAGTAAAGTACTGGCCCAAATTTAGATTTGGATAAGTCCACTGTGGAGATAGATTGAGAATTCCTCCTGGACATTATGGCTAGGGTATGGACAGAGACTCGACCAGAGCTGTACTTCTCTATGTGAAGCACATGAATCCAGGATTTAAATCATTGCAACTAGAAATTTAACACGGCAACGATGGAAGGGCTGTGCTGACCTACTAATTTACCTTTAAAATGATGAACTGAGCTTTTGCATTTGCTCACTTTTGTCCGTTGCTTCCCTTCCTTGCTTCCTTGTAATATTTGCACTGTGTTTCTTAAGTTAAGTGTCCCCACCCTTTTGCTATGTACAGATTTGATGTTTCCACACTGTCAACAAATTCATTTTCAAAAATACCAGAAATCTAAGAAACCATTATTAATTACATTAACTGTGTATATTGCACCAATACAATTGTTCCCCCTATAATAATCACTGGAGCTGTTTTAGATGCTCAAATACAAATTAGGGTGGTGTGCCCGTATGCAATTGGTCCCCAGCCCTGTTCCTGGAGATGTACTGTCCTGTAGGTTTTAATTTTCAACCCTGATTTTGCACACCTGATTCTACTAAATGGCAGCTCAACGAGATCTCTGGGGCTGCATTTAGATCCAGCTTAACACATTCCCTTCCCTATCTCTCTTCTCTCAAGTGAGCTATTTTGTGATGAAATTTGTGACATGCAGCAAGCAGCCAGCAAACTTAACAGGTGCTCTGCAGGGGTGCATAGACGAGAACCAAACCAAAATGGAACTGAACGGTCCTCGTAACTGATATAGGAAGTGCTACCCCATAGAGTTGAAGTGTGACCGTCCACTTTTTCCATGTGGAGCATTGCATTGTGGGATTCATTTCTTGCGGGAAGTTTGCATTTTATACCCTTGGTGGAAGGGAGGATAAGCAAGGGAGTGAAGGAATACAATTACTCCCTCCCCTTTCTTAAATTGGAACCGAATCCCACTTGGTGTGGCTGCCATATTTCATCCTGGTATTTTGTGGATTCCCCCCTTGAAACAGGATGAAGGCATAAAATTTGGACCTGAATACAGCCTAGGGCTGTGTCTGAAACAGAGCCCTATCTACTGTCCTGTTTACTGTGTACTAGCATACTGTATAGGCTACTGATACTGCATACTGTTTAGTGACATATACTCAACTGGCATACTCAATAGTAGGCAAGTGCGTTGATTCAGACACGGCCTAGCTGTTGAATGAGATGTGTTTTGTTAGGGTTGGAGTGAAAACATACAGGACGGTAGATCTCTAGGAAGAGGGTTGGGGATCGCTGCGCTTCCTGAACTGAAAGAACTGCAGAGGTGTACAGCTGTCACACAAGGGTAAAGACTCCTCTCATGAGAATTCTGATGTGGGTTGATGGACCGGATGATTTTGTATCTCAAAGGTTTAATCCTTTATCTGTCCCTTTCTTTTAGCCATTTTAAACAGTTACCAATTAACCTGCGAAAATCGTTAAAAGCCTATACGCTTACTGCCTATGTATGTATTTACGATTTATTAAAATATCTATCAAACGGCAATTAAACATACAGTAGAGTGCGTCGGCATCTGGAATTGATTAGTAATAATCATTTTAAGGTCAAATATTTCAATTAAAATAGTTAAATATTTTGAACTATTTTGATCTCAGATAACTATTATGATTTCAATAAGGCACAAATGCTAAGGTATTATATTTGCAGTAATATGCTTGTGTTATACAGTATGTGAACTATAAAGAAAAAAAGACATTCCATTCTTGCAAATTACAGGAAATATGTGGCCAAAAATGTGGCATTATATAATGAGGAACTCTTGGAATTATGCACTTGCAAAGACCATTGAATGAGAATGATAATTTGAAGATTGTTTCGATACATTAATTTAGTCCCTTTAATTAAGGGTTGGGGGTTAGGGTTAGATTATTTACTGTCGTGGCAGTTTTTTTACAGTTTGGTTACTGTTTGTGGCAATGCTGTGTGCACATGCTCATCAACCCCATTTTACCCAGCTGTGAACACTAGATGGCGAAATAATCATAAACTTCGGCCAGTCAGTTGGCTTTTAGGTCAAATGTATGAGGTTTCTTTCTGTTATGAGCTACATTTACATGAAATGAGGTTAAAGTAGGATTTTGACTTTGTCCTCTTTTTTGTATATAAGGAGTAATTTCAATAGGTAAACTGATGGAAACACAAATAAAGTCATACTAAAGCTTGGGGGATATTTGGCCATACCGCCAAATAGCATTCTAGGCAGATAATCCAGACACAAATACTTTATCTGAAAATATGCAGGACCCAACTTTCTAGAAGAGCAAGATATGTTGAAAAATGAAATAATGGCTTGCGGCAGTTGTCTAGCCAAGTTCATTTATAGTTCTGCTGAGCCATTGTAAAAAATGTTTCTGTAATCACAAAGATGTTCTCTGATTGTCTGTCTTGGTACAGTCTGAACACATATTTTGTTCAGTGTTTATAAAAGGTCTGACAGAACCTTTAATGATTTAATATATTTCATCACAGAAAAACAATATTATAGACAGTAACGACAGGCTGCTAGAATATTTTTTTTTGCCCCCTGCAAACTAAAATAAACATTTACCTCCAAAGTATACATTTGTTTCCAATGGAGCAATAACATCTCGATTGTCCTTGGCCACATAAAAGCACTTTTCAATAAACAAAGCCTCATACATTGATTTGCATTCCACAAGACCAGATCATAATTACGATATACCAATTAAGCACTGTCCTGTCAAACATTTGTGACCTAGCCTTATATTAGTAATGGATTTCTTGTTTATCCAACTGAACCAGAACAGGGTGTTACTGTCCTTGCCCCCCATGGACTTTGATTGGAAAGCCAAATGGCACGTCATCCTCTGACTTGCGATTTGTTAATGTGGTGCTCAAGAGATGAGTTCTGTAAACATTTAGGCCGGCAGAGTTATCCAAGATAATGAACTTAGTGTGCTTTGTTAACACTCTATACTCAAGGGAAAGCCGCAGGAATGTCGTAGAGGTCAGCTTCATTTGCAGGGGAGCGGCGGCACAGAAAGATCATATTACAAGATGAATCTATCTTGGGGTTTTGTCCAGAATGTGTGGGACTGCTCATTTTCTGGTCTCTGATCGACCAGCTTTTTTGTCAAAGAAATGCATCAAAATGGTTCATCGAAACTTTTTTGGATGCTCTTATCGTTCTGGATGAGAGCATCTTATAAGTGAGTGCAATATAATGGTCATTAAAAATGGGCAAAGAATAGCAGCATTCAGTATTATTCAATGAATGTTAACATTCAAAATCTGTGATTTCGTATTTTTTGCACCTTGCCATGATTAAATTGCTCAAAAATGATAAGCCAAAGAGTAAGAAGTTTGTTTGTTTGGTCCAACAATTCCACTAGATGAAGCTGTTGCTCAATGAATATTGGTTGGGATGTTTTGCAGAGCGGAAAGCTTGTAAAGCATTGTAACAGAATTATCATAGCCCACTTCATTCAACTCATGCCGTTCACTTTGTCCATAACCTGATGCTGCTCACTGTGCAGTCCACAGCCTGATGCCGTTCACTTTGTCCATAACCTGACGCTTTTCACTGTGCTGTCCATAACCTGACGCTGTTCACTGTGCTGTCCAAAACCTGACACTGTGCTGTCCATAACCTGACACTGTTCACTGTGCAGTCCACAGCCTGATGCCGTTCACTTTGTCCATAACCTGACGCTGTTCACTGTGCTGTCCATAACCTGACGCTGCTCACTGTGCAGTCCACAGCCTGATGCCGTTCACTTTTTCCATAACCTGACGCTTCTCACTGTGCAGTCCACAGCCTGATGCCGTTCACTTTGTCCATAACCTGACACTGCTCACTGTGCAGTCCACAGCCTGATGCCGTTCACTTTGTCCATAACCTGACGCTTTTCACTGTGCTGTCCATAACCTGACGCTGTTCACTGTGCTGTCCATAACCTGACGCTGTTCACTGTGCTGTCCATAACCTGACGCTGTTCACTGTGCAGTCCACAGCCTGATGCCGTTCACTTTGTCCATAACCTGACGCTGCTCACTGTGCAGTCCACAGCCTGATGCCGTTCACTTTGTCCATAACCTGACGCTGCTCACTGTGCAGTCCACAGCCTGATGCCGTTCACTTTGTCCATAACCTGACGCTGTTCACTGTGCAGTCCACAGCCTGATGCTGCTCACTGTGAGTCCACAACCTGAGCTGCACAGATATTGTGCTACAAGACTGCACAGATCTCTCAGCTAGTGCACAGCCACCAGGGGAGGTGCTATTGCAACATGAGCTGATTAAGTTTGACAATGTTATCAGTGATGCTGTCCTCCATGGGAATCATGGCCACAGTAGGCAGTGGCACAATCCAGCGTATTGAATCCAGACTGTGATGTGCATAATAGTTCTGCATGTCCTTTGACATTTTAAAATGAGTATATTTTTAAATTGTTGCAAGTTTGGAGGCTTTTTTCGGTCAGAGCTCTATTAATGCTATATGTCATCAAAACGTTTGGCGGAGAGCGCGAAACGCAGTTCCCACTTTCATCAGGGCCTCAGTGTTTCTGTCCCACCACAATTTGTCACTCATACCCGTGACAAAAATTTAAAACTGACAGACTGCCTGCCTAATTTTTGTTTTCTTGCAAATGAGCCTCGTAGATTAAGGCTGTGGGGATTTAAGTTATTTTGAAGCGAGCAGCCCAAATGCATTTCCAGGGCACCACATGAAAGCTGTTTAGCTTTGCAGGAAATGGGACTTTCCCTCCACGGTCCGGATGCCGAAGAGTACGCAAGGACCAGGCCGTTTGATGACATGTGGCGGGGCCCTTGATCCTCCAAGCCACCAGGCTCTTCCCACATGGCTCTATTTAGATTATTATGTCATTCTCTAACACAAATACATGCATGACTTGTTGTTTGCTTCGTTATGTCCCTCAACACATGAATGCACAGGCACACATGCAGACGTGGAAACATCTGCACATGTGCGCGCACACACACACACACAAACAATTTACTCTTGGTGCATGTGATGGAGTGTTGGGGTTATAAAAAGGGTCTTCGTCAGCGTGTTCCTCCGTCAACAGTTCCTCCTTAAAAATGTCCTTTGGGTCATTTTCAGGGGGAGCTGGTGGAACTAGGCAGCAGGGAGTGTGGATGTAATGCTGAGATCCTGATAAAAGGCTCAATTGTAGACCAGAAGAGCCGCTGCACAGGAGTCAAAAGGCCTGCAGAACTTTCGCCACCAATTACTGCAGATGCACGAGATGGAATGCTCAAAAGACTGCACCTTAATCATACATGCATGCCTGATGTTTGGGTATGTCTCCTGTGTGTGTGTGTGTGTGTGACTTGAGGCTTTTTTGATCGTGCCTGTTTTTGTACGATTAACATGACATCAGATCTTGTGTAAACTAGTGGACACAGCACAGATGTTCCAAACCAAACTGCTCATATGTTTTTTACACCTCACCGGAAACCCAGTAGAGAAGGTTGGTATCTTCTAAAGAAGCTGATTTCCATCAAACAAATCAGTCCTTTTGAGCTCGGCAGCAGAGCATGCAGCAATATTTCAGCCAAGAGTCAAGATTCACAGGTGTGCATTCAGCCTGGACTTGGATACCACCATCAGAGCCACACACAGAGCAGAGGGATCACTTCAGTCTTACCACCAAGAAGGAAACCTGAGAAGAAAAAAAACCAAGTGCTGAAGTAACAGGAAGATGCGAAGGCACAGCTGCTAGACAAACGCTGCCAGGCCATGGTGCTCACCACCCACTCAAAAGACAAAAATAAAGGCGGTGCCCTACCTTGGGTTGGAAAGAGCGGCTCTAGGAGTGGAATAACTGCTGCTTCTCCGTAGTTGTATGACGTACCGCCTCATCCTGGTTACTTCTCTGCAGGAACATTTATGTGGAACATATTTGGAAGGACGGCATGCCCGAACAGTTGCTGGCAAAACCACCACAAAAGGTCACCACACTTTTCTAGTGTGTGAGTTCTGAGACAGATACAATCTAAAAAAACCTTTAATCTGGAGGAGAGAAGGAGTGGAAGAGCATATGATGGAGCAGATGTGGGCAGTTTTCATTACAGGCAGCAGTAACGGCAAATGAATTTGAAGAGAGGCCATCTCATGCTGAATAGTGGACTGTCTTAAACTCAACCTGGCGAAGCCTGAGGCACTGTACTTGTCCTTACTACTTGCGTACCCCTCCTTGCACGCAAATGCTACAGGAGAGTCCTTCGACTACCCTAGGGGTTACCCTAGATGACCAGTTGTCCCTTTCCCTCCATAGTGCATTGAGTTGGGCATGCAGATTCTTTTCACTACTTCATCTCCACCTACTTTACACAGTTGCAAGTCCAGGCCCTGGTACTCCCATGCCTGGACCATTGCAGGTCTTTCGCATAAGGTGCCCTGCTTCTGCCACCAAACATGTAATGTAATGAGAGGATGGGCAACCCCCTAAAATACACGCAAAAAAACAGCAGGAAACACATGGGCGGGCAGCTATGGCCACACTACAGAATCCTGGGGTGCACCTTCCATTCTCGAAATAAGAGAGGGGCGGTTAACCACAAAAGGCAACTCCATAGCTCATAAAATCTGGACACCTGTTTTTTTCGGGTGCCAAGAACTGCACAACCTCAGGAAGTCTTGCAACAAAAAAAAGAAACAGATCAAAACCACCATGAATCCCGTGTGAGAGTTCTGTACGTCTCTATCTAAAAAAACCCCTGTGACCAATGTTTATGAATAGGAAAGCTCTTATAGGACCGTGTCAGCCCATGTCACCATGGAAACTTTGACAGTAACTTTTGTGAATAACCTCTTCTTATGAGTTGTTAAGCAATTTTTTTTTATCCCAAATTTTTCCTTTTCTCCCAGGGCACATGGTGTGCCCTAAAACACATGCTGGCCAGCCATGGCTTTTTCTCCCCTTAGCACACCAGCCGAGCCGAGCTGCACAGTCATAATGGCGAAGGGGTGTAGTTTATGTCGGACTACAAGTGCCAAATCAACAAAATCTTTGAGCCAAAGCGGCTTTAAAAAGTTAATTTCATGAGGCAAGCAAACACATTACATGTTTAAACGTTTTCCTTTGAGATTTGTTTTACACCGAAGATAAGGAGGCATTACCATTCACAGCTTGAAATGCCAGCGTGAGAAATTTGAGTTGAATACAGGCTGCCACCAGAAGCCAGTCAATGGCGTTGAAAAGTTACATAGAACATATGAATATTGGCAGGTTGAAGACCAGACGGGCAACAACATTCTGGGCCATTTGCCACTTTTCTCCTTTGCATAATGTGATTCTCATGAGAAAAATCTCATGAGAAAAATCACACTTTTCAGAAAACACCCTTCATCTGAAAATGGATAGAATGAAACAACACTTCAAAACTATTTAAAATAATTTGGAGAAGTTGTGTTCGATGCGCTGGTTTGGAGCCTTGACCAAAACATGCTAATTACGTCATCACACAATGTTTGTTGTTTGATATGTTTTGAGCACAGGCATTACAAGACTCAGGCACTGGAGAATGTTGAGAATGCAGGCTAGCAAGAGAATCACCGGTGGTGCATCATGCAAATTTGAGCTACTCATGTCACTCATTTCTTACTCACTGACACTTAAAAAAACGGCTTTTATTTGATGCAATATTGAATGTGGGTAATTTTATAATCTATAAATTGTACATATTCATAGAAAACTTCCTGGCTGTGATCTGATGTCTGAAGTATTTATACACATTCATGCTGTGTGGTGTCTAACTTTATACCAACAGATGTTTGCGAAACAATGCTCGTAAGCGCTCGCTAATTAATTAAACTTAACTTGAAAACTTCAACTTCAACTGAAAAAAAATATTGTTTTGTATAGCCTATTAATGAAGACGATCAGTGAAATAAAAAAAACAATGCTTCAATTGTTTAAAATATTTTTTAAAGTATTTTTTCTTGGCACATATGTTAAGATAACTAATCTTAATGTCTTGTCTCTCAGAAATGACACAAACAGCACTACGGGCCTAAACAAAACAAAAAAGCATTTCCAAGAAAATAGAGGCGTATAATCTGAGCTTTTCCCACACCGTGACAAATTTCCCCATTATCAGTTACAGACCTGTTTTTATTGAGGTCTGTTCTCAGAAATTCACAAAAGAAAAAATGTGAATAAAGCTTAGGTACAGCTGGGAAAGACATCACTTTTGACTCATCTGCCTGTGCCTGTTGTCACAAGCACGCTCTTGTTACTTGTTTTTGCACTGAACACAGGGGTTTGAACATGTATCCATTTCAAGGTTGGGCAGCAGGTACAGCCGCCATCTCACAGATACAGGGTCTGAATTTCTCTGTGGAAAGCCTCTGCTTACCTTCAGCACTCCAAAAACATGCTGCCAAAGTAAGCTGCTATTTCTGAATTATCCTGCCATTGTCAGCAGCCATACCACCATGCAATCTGCTCCTTCTGAATGGCTAAGCAGGTGTGGGCTTGGTTAGTACTTGGATGGGAGACCACTTGGGAAAAATAAGTTTCTGCTGGAAGTGGTGTTGGTGGGCCAGTAGGGGGCAATCTTCCCTCTGGTCAAATAAACCCCAATACCCCAGTGCAGTGAGGGACACTGTGCTCTAGGAGATGAGATGTTAAACCGAGGTCCTGACTCACGGTGGTCTTTAAATATCCCATGACACAATTCCCAACCTGGCTCTTTCAATAATCCCCCAGTTTAATTGGCTAAAAAAATTCTCACCCCTCTCCACCTCAGCTGATGTGTGGCGAGCCTTCTGGTGGGTGCTACACATAGGTGGTGGTTGAGGTGAGGTTCCCCCACATCATTGTAAAGCGCTTTGTGCGCGAGATAAATGCAAGGCGTTATTATTATTTAATATTATGTGCACGCGTGATGCGCACCGCGATGGACTGTTGCCCTGGCTGTGGTGACCTTGCTCTGTGCTCTGTGGCTGCTGGATAATGTGCAGTCTGAAAATGAAGACAGATTGAAGAAAAAGGAAATGAAAGTTGATGAGCAATAATGAAACAATGATTACCCCACACTTGTTGCTATAATAGAGTTTGAGAGCCAGTTCAGCCCTGGACAAACATGTACTTTAATTATCTGAGTGATTAAATTTATCCAAGATTAACTTTCCAGTAAAATAAGCTTTTTCCACACATATTAGCCCATCACTCAAGCAGCATTGCACATTCTGTGCAATGTTCATCAAACAAACTGTCTAAACTTGTCACTAGTAATGAGAAAAGAGCTCAAACATCATGGGGCTGCAGGATGTAGGCCTGCACTACATTAATCCTGCACAAGTGACCTGCTGTTTAGCTAAAGAATAATTTTAAAAAAGAGAAAATATTGCACAATTACATTTTCACAGACCCGGCAAGCTTTGAACAAAAATAAAACCGTGTGAGCAAACTATGAGGCCAAACGATTTGGAAAAAACAGACATTTTTGTTGCACGGTTCTACAAACAAGCCCTTGCCTCAGCTGATGGGTCACCGGTCCGTGATAGTGCTGAGGGAGGTTATCGTGTGCAAACACACATCGCAGGATGAATACACAAACCTGTGAGAGCGTCGTGAATACTATCGCACATTTATGCACAGAAGCGCGTACCGTACCAACGTGTCACACTGGAGGAGCATGCGGATTGGAGGAGGGAGAAACCTGGCCATGGGCTTCTTGTGAGTTACGCCATGCACCTGTGAGATAGGGAGGCAGTGTAAGACAGGCCCTGCTGTTCTGGGAATGGCATCGGCCCTTTTGTTTGCGTTTTAAGGTCAGGCTTGTCCAATCAACTACCCCACCCCCACCCTCACCCTCACCCTCCTCCTCCCCCACGTGCTCAGTGAGGCCTACCCTCCATTCAGACCTCTGCTCTCTGAGACCTTTCATACACGCAGGTGTATAAACAGAGCTGTTTTCAATTTAGGATGACCTCGCCTGTAGCGTGCATCTGATCAATGAATGCCCCTGCACCTGTGGTAATAAAATACCAAGGGAACAGAGAGACGGTACTGTGAATGCTAATCAGACGTGGCCCTGTTGTTATACTGTTTCACTGGGAAGAGAAACATGTCCCTCTTCACAAGTTAGCTGTGAAAGGGTGTTGCCAACCAAGCACAAATGGACAAGGGAAGAATTGTGCCCCCTAACATATTAGAGAAAAGAAAGGAAGGACAAAAAAAAAAGACAGAGTGAAAGAGGTGCTGAAATTCACTCAGGAATGATTGAAGCAGCTTACAACAAAACATTTTTTTTGCAATCCAACTTGACAACGTGCAGTAAGACATCTGCGAAAGGAATACGCTGGTTTAATTTTATTTCCATTCGTGCATCAGACATGGCATGTGCGCTTGTGTTTCAATGAAGATTTTGTCACATTTTTGTGGATTCTACACCTTTCTTCAGAGCTCATTAGACGAGCTGCCGGTGTGTTGATTTGTATATCAAGACCCCGAAAAAGATGCTCAAATACAACATACTTTTTGTGCCTGGCCTTCCAGTTTCAGTATTACAATTAGAACTCTGCCAAATGTATACAGTTTCTGTGTTGAGCATAATATATTCATGGATTTAGAGAATACCAGAACTGTTACGATGAGGACAAAGAAAAGTGGAAGTGTTGAAGGAACATAAACACTTCAACAGCGCCCCTCAGTGTGTCTCCGTCTGGCCGAGAGCCAGAACCGAATGCCACCAGATGTCCTGGCCTCAGGTGTCCCAGACTAGCTCTGGCTCTCCTACGGCACACGCTGCTATTGTGGCCAACCACAACTGCGCTCTTTGTCCAAATTACTGAAAGCGGCGTCCACTCCCTGCTGCATGTTAAGAGCTGTCACCCCTGTCAAGTTCATCTACAATGCAAACAATAAGCCGGGATTAATGTACCAACATGTCAAACCTCTGATTGTACAACTAAAAGAAGATTGCAGCTACCACTGTATGACCGGTTATCGGTGAAACAGCAATCTCATAGAAGGCCATGGGTCAGCTCCCCCTGATGCTTTCTTACAAAAAAACAGTGAGATCCTTTAAAAATATCCAACCTCGACTCATGTTCTCGGCTGAATGAAAATGTATTTGAGAAATGTTTCTTTAAATATGATAAAAATTATGTGAATTTAATACTTTCCAAAGCAGTAATTTCTTCGTCACTATTTAGTTTAATACCAGTAGTTTAAACTACATATTATCGGCTCCCGATTACAATTATTTTCAAGTAAATACACTTTAAACATCCTGAAAATACATTTTGTTGAAGAAATGCCATTGTACTGAAGCATGCTTTTTTTACTTAACAAATAAAGCATGATTCATTATGTCCGCTGGTGCTGGTACTGGTATATTGAAAACAGACGGTAAAATAATAACATACCTTTGAAGCTTTTCAAATTTTGAACCCTTTTCTTCATTTCAGAGGGAGATGATTTTTTTAACCTGAACATTTGCGTCAAGGAAATAATATATATATAGGCCCTATGTGTGTATTGAAAGAGAGAGAAGAATTACAATACCGTAAAGACTGCTTGCCTGCTACTTGCACAAAATTACAGTCTAAACAGAGGACAGCTGTTCCTTTCACAGGTGGCTTTCTGATGGAATCTTGTGTACTTAATTCAGCAGGCTAGCCTTGGCTTTCAGCATACGTGATCAAGCCATTCATGTGCATTGTGAAAAAATTATGTTAGATTTAGGAAGGTTATATCAAAATGAATGGCTTTGTCATGTATTTCTGAAAATCACATACATACTCTGCTTGCTTTTTTGACCTTGCCTCTCCCAACATCTCTCTCACTCACTCTCTCTCTATCTCAGGTTAAGCTGGTCAGAAGTATGTTGCCGTTCTTTTTTATTTAACTAAATCGACTCTTACAGTGTTTATATGAATCCTGTAGAGAGGGACCCCGTTTACTATTAGATTTGATACTACTGTTAGAGTTTATTTTTAAAGAAACATTTTGCTGCATATTATTGTTACACCCAGAAGCCATTTGAATAGTAGCTATTTTTTGAGCTCAATATATCAGTATCCCAAGAAGCACAAAATGCTATTGCAATAGAGCTGGAGTTAGTTGCAACATTGTAGCAATGTTTTTTGCCTTACCACAAAACCACAACTTCCAAGCTATGTAGGAAATGGGTTGGTTGTTTTCCTAATGTAAAATATTTCTTAGAAATGTTTCGGCCTGGCAAAATATTTCCATAACCTAAAAGTTCTGGACTTATCGTCACTTTAATAATTAAATGCTAGTAGCTAGTTATTCCATGCCCTTATCTGAGGGGACTTGATTTATAAGTATCACACTTGTCATTAGTGAAATGTAAAAAAATAAGTACTGAGAAAATTACAAAGTTATAATATACAAGCAAATACACAGTTGTAGTAAAAATGATACAGCTCATGGCCCTCACCTAGTAGTCCACATGATGGTCCCCTAAATACTGTAGAAACCATTTTGGCCATTTTTGTGAATGAAGGGCTTACCTGCTGAAGGGCTCAACTGGTTCCAAGGCAAGCTGAAAAAATACTACTCAAAGCATAATGAATTTAGTGTGTTTTCAGTGCAGTCATTTCAAGCTATGTTTTTCTTTGTAAGCATGTTGATTACCAAACCACAGGACTGATCCATATGAGTCACTATACTGCACTCTGGATATACAAAAGCAAATCTACCATCTTTGGTATTTCTTACTGATTAGCCATCCTGAGCCTCATTTTACCACAGAGGATTATAAGCTTTGTCAGTTTACGTGGTGTCAAGTCCAAGATCCGTGGCCAGTTTTTACTTGAATGTTTGGTTGGTAATGATGGGGCAACCACAGTCTATGATTGATTCATGATGCTTTGGCAAAGAAATGGAAGCTCGGCAACTGAATGCATTGTATGTCCCTTTCCGCTTTTAATTCAACTTTGAATGTACTTCCTTTTTTCTCACACAGTTGCTCAACTTAGTTAACAGCACTTCTGAAAAAAAGCTATATTGTTATGGTGGCGAACATTGATATCCATTTGGATGCATCACTCTCATAATTTGTGCGTCACCTTCACTTGCATCCCTGAAGGAGTGGACATTTCTCACGTGAAATGGCTAATATTAAAGGCAGACTGAACTTTGTTAGAACATAATGTTGTATAGCTGCCTAATAGCAGTGTTGGGGAGTAGTGAATTACATGTAATTCCACTAGTAGTTTAACTACATTTTGCAGTAGCTTGCTGGTAGTTCAACTACACTCATATTTGCATAGTGATTCAAGTAGTTAAATTACTTTTTTGCCATTTTTTGTGTAAACTACAAACATTTTGGGCCATAAAAGGTTAGCTTTAGTTAACCAAACTAGATTTCTCCCAAAGGTAGCTTTGCTGTAGTTTAACTTATTCCAGTGTGAAGTAATTGGTAGCTTTCCCAACACGGCCTAATAGCTATCAAAAGCAAAATGCATGATTCTGCCGATATACAAAATCACGACATCCGGAACCGAACGTTTGAAAAGATAAAAGCTCCATACATGATATTCTACACTTTTTCCAAACAAGGGTTTGGAAGGCGATCGGGTTGTTAGCATATTCATTTCCTTGTGACCGTAACGGTCCCATTGACTTCCTGAAGCGTGCGTTAGTAATCAAACCAAGCAGCAAATAAGCTAGCAACAGTTGCTAGTTCTCGAAAATAGTACTTCAAAATCAAGTCAATCAAAAATCTAAGGTTTCAGACGTTCAGTTCTAGATGTTGTGATTTTGTATAAACGACATTCTTTGTTGGCCAGTTGCTGACCACTGGAGCAAGTGACGAAGGTGATGCAATCATTGTTGAAATGATGGTCAGGTGGATTTAGAGTACCTCTGCCACTGTAGTTGGAAGGGTGTTGTGTGATTATGATGTACATCTGTTAGTGTAAGAAAAGAAAAAAATATATGTTATGGATGTGCAGTGATGGAAAATAGTGAAAGGAAGACAATTTAAAAATCAGGGGGAGATTTACTATAGATATTAAACTGTATGAGAATTTCATATAGTATAATAGCACCGACATATGTTTGGAAGGAAGGAAGTAATTGAAAGGGGTTCCTTACTCTGTACCAAAGCAAATAGACCAGAGGCTGCTGCCGCGGTGGTACAACGGTAAGAGTTGTACTCCGAGGATCGGGGTTCGCGCCCCGGTCCTGCCATATCCGAGCGTGGCCGGTGCCCTGTGGAAGCGGCAATTGGCGGCTGCTTCCGGGTGGAGGGAGGGGCTCGGAGAGAATCGCTGCGCACAAACAGCCCTGGGCGAGTTGGAATCACGGTCAGGAGCTCGAGGAGTCGCGCCCTGTAGAGGACGTGGCGCCCTCCTTCCTACTACCGGCTGACAGGGTTGTATAGCGGTGGTTCTCAAGCGGTTGCTACATGGGGGAATTGAATTAGAATAGGGGTTCAATTGGCTACTAAATTGGGAGAAAAAGGGGAAAAAATCAGAAACAAATTTTTATAAAAAATAGACCAGAGGCTACTTGATGGCGAGGAGGCTGGGGATACCTTACTGATTACATTTGAAGATGATCTATATTTACAATGACAATGCCATCTCTGTTTAAATTTAGGAACCAAGGTGCTATCTGAACAGTCAAGAGTTTGAAGCTAGTCAATCTTTTCGTAGTTCATTGCAGCACAGGCACAGCAATAAGGTGAGTTTTAGATCTGTACCTCAGATAAGAACATGTAACAGATGCATGTATTGCCAAAATTGCACCCCAATAATACATAATTCTTTCCCCATTGTAATTGTCCCAGAATTGTGTAAATCTCAGTTGGACAATTCAGGCCTTCACCATGTTCAACATCCACTAAGACTTTGGCCTGTCAGTCTGTCTGGTAATATTCATTGTGTAAGAAGGACAGTAGGCTTCTGAACATTGGCAACAGGAGTGGGATGTGGGCAGCTTGTGCTAATAACACTCTGTTGTAAAAAGATCTAGTCAATCACACAGACCGATGGTCCATTGGAAGCTGAGGCCTCCTCAAAAACTGAGAAAATTCACAATGTGAGATGTATTCATTACAGATGTTTGCACTGGCCTCAAATACTACACTTTCCAGTAGTTCGTATAGCCCTTTTCCACTCAATGAACAGAATCCAGCTGTGCTCTTCCAAAACATAGATGAGAATTGATTTGGTTTCAGTTTAAATACCTAGGCTGTTTTACATCACACATCTGTATGTGAACTGATATACAGGTATATTGTCATAAACACCAAGATAAGATGAAATGAAAAGGTCAAAAAGATAGTCAAGACATTATTTCACAATTGACTGTTGAAATGGCTAGCAAGCTAACAGTAAAAATAGCAATGTTGATTGCTGTTTTATTTGAATTCTAATGTCACATTCAAAATTAAATTGGACCCTAAAGAGTTCAGGTAAAATTAGTCTATGCACACATGTACTCCATACATTTGGCTCATTGTAATCAGAGATGACTGTTTAGGAGCTGAAAATAATTAAAATAGGCATACTGCATGGAATTACACTGAACATTCAACAGCCCAAAATAATATTTTCCTTAAGGTCTTTTTTTTGGAAGGCTCAGTGATTTATGCCAAGCGAGATTCTCAATGAATCAGTTTATTTTTGAATGTTAACATCTGCCAGCCAATTGGACGGTCAGATATGTTGGTTTAAACAAAGAAATTGTTTCATTCCAAAGACAAAATAGTAATTTAAAACAATATATTTTGATACATTAATATTTAAAACTACAAGCTTTCATAATCTTAAAAACTTAAATTTAGCTGCATTCGGGTATTTGATTCCCTGTGAAAAATTAAGGAAAGCCAAGAATCACAGGGGAATGTTCATTTTCCTCCTGCAAACAATATTTTTCATGACATTTCCCTAATAATGGTTTGGATTATTAACTAACAAATTTTGGTTTTGTTTGGAAACAAGACATAGGTAGTTTAATGATAATTAGAGGGGGGTATGGATCAAATTTGTTTGTGATATGTGATAAAAAAGATCTTAGGGACATGTGCTATATTGAATTTCTTTTACACGAGAACCCATGCAGTAAACACTGCTTTTCCTTTCAGCTGTAAAAACAGATATCAGAATGGAGTTGGAACTGAGTTGGAGGACAAATCATTTTTCGGAGTGGAGGTCAAAGCAGAATTATGTGTGCATGAGTAGAAACACTTTAAGTTGATCACTTTGGAAAAACAGAGACTAATTTCATATTTAAACAGTCCTAGATACATATATTGTTAATGGACAAATGAAAGCAACCATTTCCAAATTGTTCACAGCCAAATAAATAACAGCATATTACATTGATGATATTTTATCACTTTGCGTGAAATATTCAAAACGTAAATGTAAAGCTCAACACAATGGAGGAGTTAGACTTCTCTTTCTTGTGTTGAGTTATTTAGGATGATAATTATTCTAATTAAACAAACCATCCCAACACAGAGTTTATGTGACAGGTATTGACAGCTTTTACCATAAAAAGACTGTTTTTTTTAGGCATTGGGATTTTACACGACGATTATCAACGGAAAGACATTTTGCCAAGTACAGTATATATCCATAAAAATTTTCTTTCATAAAAATACATAGAAATGGAAATTATCAATTGTTTTTGTACCAAGAGTATTTCCCCCCATGGTCAGTTTACAGAGGAATAATTTTTAAGCAGTAATTGAAACAAAACTGTTTGTGTATTTATTTAATTAGAAAAATCCTCTGAGCCCTTTAATTAGAACAAACCGTGGGAGCCCCAATTGACTGTTACTCCCGTTAGTAACTTCATCAATTTTATATACAGCTGAACGAGAAGATAGAAATAAGCAGGTTTCAATTGCTTATTAGTGTACATTGCTTATATGTGAGACATATCCACTATCTAGACAGAATCAATGTTGTCATCAAGTGTGTTTTTGAAGTTTCCCAAATCAGAGTTAAGAGTTCCGGCCTTTCTCAATGATAGGGCCTAAGCAGTGCTGGCTGTCGATGGCAGTAAGTGGATAGTTTTCCTTTTGAGGCAGAATTGTTGGGGATCTCTATGTCAGAGACACGGAGGAAATATCGGAGGTCCAGATGCGATAGCTGCGGAATCTTAATGTTCCAAAGAACACCACTGAGACGGAAAATAATCCGTAGTGGAATAGGAGAAAATAAAGAGAACACAAATAACCTCGCGATAAAAACGAGGAACTCGATATCCGAGCAAAACAAAGAAATAAGCAGTAACGCTTATCTAACTCCCGTTTGTGGAGCGAACCAAAGAAAGAAAAGAGAAACTCAAAATACACCTCAGACGTAGGGAAAGAGCACTCGTAGGTATGAGTGGAAAACAAAAGAAACTAAAAAAAAACCTCTGCTCTGAAATAAGAGCGAAAATATCACTTTGCTTTCTTTCTAAATTGTACTGCTAACAAGTCCCGCGTTGAGAAGCAAAGCGGTCGATAGCAGCACAACTTCATATACCTTTTTTATCGGCTCGAATGTTACGTGAAATAACATGGAAGCAACGAGAAAGGAAGGAAGCGGGTTATAAGTAGTGAGCGGAAATAAATGACAGGTGAACTCACTAATCACCGAGGCGAAAGCAAAACCCGTAGCGGAGCACAGGAAAATCTGATAGATTACCGGTAAACGACAAAAAGAATAAAAAAACGCTATAAGGGAAGGAAGGCATGATCCATGACAAGAATGAAAATAATGAAACGTGATCATGGCCACAAAACCTAAATTATTTGTTTATGAAAATACTAATTTAATCATATGAGGAGAAAGAATTAGGACATTTTCAGCTGTGTATCTTCCATGGCAGTGTTGTAAATGGTAGAGTGCTGTGTCTATAGTGGAAAAAAACTGGAATGAAAGAAAAAACACATTTTAAAAATATGACAATGCAATCTGTGGAGAAATGAATTCCTCCTTCAGTGACGTGGTCCCTTACAAATGAATGATCAGGACACAATACCAATGGTTAAAATCTTAATATAAAAGTTGTTGTTCATTTCCTTAAGCAAGTCTTGGTAGGAAGTCTATAGAGGGGAAGCAAGGAAGTCATTATTTAAGGTATGTTTTTCGTTAACTCGCCTCCTCAGCTCCTCATGTTCACATAAGTCTTTGGCTTGTGTGACCCAGCAGCAATCTGTCACTCACTCATAAGGACCGATCTCCCAGCCCCCAAAAATGTGCTTCCTCTGACCTTTTACCATCATGTGACTCCTCTAAGAACTTCATTTGGTAGACTGGATAGCATGTAATCTAAGTTTCCTTCCTGCTTGTAACTGTAGTATATAGGGATGCTGAAAAGTCCTGTTTAGATCTTAATACTGCAAGTGATTTTCAGCCCAAGGTCAGTTCGCAAGCAAAAGGCAAATTCTTCTATGGCTGGAAAGAAGTTTCAGTGAGCCATTGTACCATAAAAAAGATGAATCCATCCACCCAGGAGAGCTGCTGAAAGGATGTTTTGCTGGGTTTTAACAAGTACAGCATGCTTTATTAAAGTCATATTCATGTACCCCGTGTCCCATAGTATTCAGTGTCCTTCGATGATCACATTATTCACTGATGATTGCTGTGTGACTGGGGAGGTATTATAAGAAGAGTCAGCACAAGTCCAGAATGGTGCATGGATGAGCTCCATGATCCTTCTAGGGGTTCTTATTAGGGGCTCTAGTGGTACACATACAGTATCTAATACTGGGTAGGACCCACCCCCTTTTGTCTCCAAACCAGCCTGAATTACATTACTGGAATTTAGCGACTTACACAACTTTTTATAATTTATATTATTAATTTTTTTTTGATTTATTGCAGCATGGATTCAACAAGGTGCTGAAGAAATTTCTTAGGTATTTCGGTCCATTCTGACTTGATCACACAGTTCCTGCTGATTTTTCAGCCGCATATTCATGCTGCAAACCTCCCTTTCCACCTGATCCCAAAGGTGCTCTATTAGATTGAGATCTGGGGACTGTGCAGGCCATTGGAGTAGACTGAAGCCACGGAATCAGCTTGCTTTAAGCGGCCATCTGAGTTATTACACAACAACTAAAGGCAGAGCTTTGCAGTAGTCACAGCGGAAGGTGGGGAGTGTTATACTCATAGGGCCGGTTTCACAGACATGGATTAGGCCTAGTCCTAGACGAAGATAGAAATTCAATGAAGATCTCCATTGAAAAAAGTTTTTAGTCTAGGACTAGGCTTAATCCATGTCTGGGAAACCAGCCCAGAATGAGGTGGCGATCAGAGAGTTATGATCTCAGGTAAAAAAAGTGGATCCTTTTGGCATGCCTGACTCTGAAAACATTTGCATCGTGCAGCTATCTCTGAATATGTAACGTCATACATTTTTGAGATGTGTGCAGAGACATTTTTATGCCGTGAGTAATGAATGTTTCGGCCAGGATTACATCCCGGATTTCTATTTTTGCTTTGGCCCACCTCTTAATTTGAAGCTCTTATGCTGCTCACGGGGCTGGTTGAGTAACCGGTCCCATCAGTGAGAAGGAACACCTGCTAACTCCAGGATTTCTCTTAGCATTTTAAACTGGAAAAAAGATGCCTTGTACATTCCACAAGCATCGATGTAATCTTGATGGAAATCAACACCAATGCACGCCATCATCATTAGCTCATCTTCCCCATGACATGTAAATATATTATTAGAAAGCAACGTCATAACTGACTGTGCTGAAGAATACTTTTGTACACACTGGCTGCCATGGAGGAATGTGTTGCCTAAATAGATTGATAGTGATTTGAGCATTTCTCTTTTCATATCATTTCGTAACATTTGTTGGCACTGTACTTTTGCCCTTTTTAAGTCATCCTCACTTATTCATATTCATTATTATCACCATCATAGTTCTCTCTTTGCCAGGACTGGGAGATCATTTACATTTAACTATTTGATATCTGGAAAAGGTGAGCCCCATTTTAGGTATTATAGTTGAAGAACAGTTGTTTAACATGTTGATCTGAATAGAGAGTATTATATTGACTTTTACATGAATTGTTGTTTTGTGAATACCTTTGCTTGACCTTGGTTGAAATTTATTAGATTAACTTTTTTCTTTCACTAAGTAGCTACACACATTGGGCCTCATTCAAAAAGCGTTCCTAAATATGCGCGTTTATGTAAGAAACGAGTTGGTACCAAAAAATTTATGCTGGATTCATCAAACCGCGTGGGAAAGGCCGATTTTTTCGTATTCACGTATGAAGTGCGTCCACGTTATTTTGTGATTAACATAAATCCACACCTAAGAATTGCCTTATATGGAGGCTGTCACTTCCATTTAAAAGTCCATACCTCATCAACATTGCCCAGAAAAAGCAAAGGAAAGAATTATTCCGACACTGAAATCAAAGTTTTATTATCAGATAAATCGGTTCAATCAAAGGAAAAAAAATTGTTTAGTATCGCCAGTACCAGTAACTGGGAAAGTAAAGGCCTAGCAGGAGATAACATGTAGGCTACCATCAATGCAGGATCACCCTCACACAAACTGTTAAAGTTGTAAAATAAAAAATAAAAAATGAATTGACATTAAATTGGAGGCAAAGAAACGCATAGCTGCATTGCTTTATCGCAGCCTGGAAATAAATTAAACGTTATTAATTTTGTAATTTTGTTGGGGTTCTGTGCATGTGAGTTATGGTTTGAAATAGAGTAATCAGATAGGCTACCTTATTTTAGAATCTCTCTGGCGCAATCTAATTGCGGTCACATTGATGCGCATGACCCACTGAGCAAAAGCCAGAATCGAGCTCAGGTTTACATACCGGGATATTATAATATAGCCTGGCTATATTCTAACCGGTTAAAAAACTTTCACGGTTAAAGCAAGTTTTATTCGGTTTTTCATCTGAACGCGAGACGGCGTTTCACCGACTTTTCAACAAAAACGTTCACTGGGGTGTGCAGTCTATGGCACCGATAACATTGGACAGGTTGGCAATTTCATAAAAACCTTGCTTTACCTCCACCTGGTTTTGAATCTTGTAGGGGAACTGGATGTACGCTGGCATTAGCTGGATTACGCTGTTGACCACAATTGCAACCCTGGCTACAGACATGTAAGCCACTTTAAAGCAAATTTCGTTCATTGGTTAAATGTGTGTTTTAATTAGCATAGCCTATATAAGGTAATGTAGAATAAATTTGTTTTGCAATTTAGAAAAAATAGTAGGCTACTGGGAGCATTCATTATCTTACGTTATGAGTCTAATTAAACAGCTTCATAGCCTACAATTGATTAATAGGCGTGATCTAAAGTGTTTGCTTTTTACAATTGTTTTACAATTTATTATGTTTGCAATGTGTATTTCAAAGGCCACATTTAGTCTTGTGAATTTAACCGAAAATAATAATACGAACGATTTACATACAAATTCGTTCTGCTCACGTTTTATGAATGAGGCTCATTGTTATCATATTGTACTATATATTTGAGTGTTGATTTTCACACCCACACTTAATTCATGAAGCGTTCCTAAATGTGCGTGTACATTTATGTATGAAACGAGTTGGTACGAAGTTTTCGTATTCATGTACGTATGTTCATACATTCGTACGTATGTTCACGTTATTTTGTGATTAACATAGTACTACATACTACATAAAAGTAGTTAGGAATCTATACTCTGACACAGTAAACAGCCGCTTACACAGCTACGCAGTCTCTCACCGCAGCATTCTGCAAACGAGTGCCAACTGAAGCTGTTGTGGGTCCCACCAGGCAACCGGGCCAGGACACTCAGATACATTTCACATGACATATGAGCTGCACAGATGTGACTGCCCTTTATATGCATATTTTGCAAACGTATCTTTGGATGGAGCCTTGAGGCTATGTTTGTGCAGTACAGTTACGGCACCAATAACATTGGGCAGGTTGGCAATTTTATAAAAACCAGAAAACGACTAAACAGCCATACATCACTCTCAGCCAACAAATAGCCTTTGCGTGATCCTAAAGATGTGTTCGGTTCTCTTCTAAGTAGTCAACTCCTCCAACAGCAAAAGGTCAGCCATTGCAACACTGGCTATACAGACCTGTAAGTCATTTTATAGCAAATTTTGTTCAATGGTTAACTGTGTTTTAATTAGCATATTTAACATCCTATAACATTTCAATGTTATCAATTCAGAAAAATAGTAGCCTCCAGGGAGCAGTCATTACATTGAGTCTAATTAAATAAGTTCATAGGCTACAATTGATTAATAGGCATCATCTAATGTGTTTGCTTTTTACAATTGTAATTTATTAGCTATGTTTGCATTGTGTATTTCAGAGGTTACATTTTGTCATGTGAACTTAAAAGAAAATTAATAAATTGAAGTTCGAATTGATACTCAGAAGCCACATTTAGTGGCATTTTGAATTTACATATGAGGTACGTGTGGTCATGAGCAGGTGTAAAGTTTTTGTACATACGAACAATTCTCAGATACAAAAACGTTGATGAATGCCAAAATACAGGCAAAATTGCTAATACAAATGATTTACGTACAAATTTGTTCTGCTCACGTTTCATGAATGAGGCCCACTGACTATGACATGATTCAAAAGATTTATTACATCCATCTTTTACATTTTAGAGATTTATCCAGAGCAACTTTCACAACGTACATTCTTTGCATATAATCCATTTACACAGCTGAATATTTTATTGAAGCCATTCAGGCTAAGCACTTTGCTCAAGGCTACAACCGCAGTGCCCCACCTGGGAATTAAACCTACACATTTGATTTACAAGCCTGGTTCCCTACACAACCCTGCCACGTACACACCCACCCCCTTGGTTTTACTTTTTCATAGACCATCTCAATGAACTGAGAATGTTCCGGTGTTGACATTAAAATATTTGACAACAATAAGTTATATATCATAATTGTGAATTTACATATTTAGATTTGATTTTGTTGTTGTATTTCATTTGAAAATTAAACCAATGGCATAATTCACAATATGCTAGGTCTTCGTAAATAGAGGCAGAAATAAGAAATACCAATATTTGTATCTGGAGATACAAATTGAGATTAATTAGCATTTCAGTAAATCCGTTCATCACCCATACAGAGTGACTTGAGCCTCATGCACACTGTGGCCTTCTTAATGCCTTCGATATACAGTGACAGCCTTCATCTGCTTCTATGCAACCTAAATGACAGCTAGATGCCTGCTACTGCAGAGTGGTGCTTAGGAGCTCATTACAAATATTAGATCCCTACCCAGACCAGCACAGGTGTGTGACTACTGGCATCAAACTCATTTTCATTGTGTCAGAAAGGTAATGCATGCATGATATCCTCTCTCTGTAAAGGTTATGTTTAAATGACGAACCAAACGCGACGAAAAATGGGGGGGGGGGGGGGGGGGTATAGAATAAGTCACCCACGAAGGTGAGGACCACTAAAGGAGCCTTGGTAGCCGTATAAAGGCAGAAAAGAAAAAAGGGAATGAAAACTTGCAGCAGTAGCCAAATAAAATTCAACCTAATGAAACGGGTGAGGCTCGTGAACACGAGTAGTGAGGAGAACAATAGAATCTCCTAAACGCAAATACCTGAGCATAAGCTCGAAAGGGAAAGAAAAGAATCCCCTTCGGAACGTAGACTATAACGCCCGATAAGGAGGTGAAAATAAATTAAATAAAAATAAACTTCTCACTCTCGGTAGAAAGAGAGTAATAAGTAATAAAAAATGACTTAGCGAGAGAGGAAACTATTTTCTAAAGAGCTTCTCAAGCAGCTAAAGCTAGTCGCTTAGAGAAAAAATAAAGTAAGGTCTTTTTAAATATAAGAGAAAGTTTGTTCCTAGCAAACCCTGACTTCGTGAAGTCACGATAAGACAAAGAAGCGTCAGGAAGCGGAAGTAAGAGACTTAAATACCTAGCAGGTAATAAGACAGGTGAAACAAATGATTAGCGGGAAGAAGCAAAACCCCGAGACGGAACACCAAAAAAAAATCCGATAGATTGCTAACCGGAGAAAAAAGGCGAAAACCGCAGCAAAAAAGGAAAGATAGCCACAGACCATGACACTCTCAAAAACGAGGGTATCATGTTTGGATTGCTTGTTAAAGCTCTTTATCCCACTGGGTTTTATAGTGTTGTCCAATACAAAAGATAATTCTTGCCACGTACACACCTTATACAGGTTGTAAATCTCACTAGCAGGTTATGCTAAACATCACTCAAACTATGTTGGGTTGCATATTCATAGTGTGAACAAAACAAAATTTGTTTTAGATAGCACATAGGTTCCATTTGAAAGCATGCACCTGGTTTTACACTTTCTTTCTTAAATAATTAATATTCCTTTTTCCTATGTCATGCAAAATCATATGTCATGCAAAATGTCTTTTAAAATACAAGGAGATATAGTGGCATACAATTTGTAAAGTATATAAAAGTATGTAAAGTATAGTGGTGTGAAAACAGTTTATTTAACAGCTAATGGTTCAAAACTGAAAATCTGTATTCAAATATTTATGTAGCCTGCTGAAATAAAACCATGTTTATGTTTAATAACTAACAGCATTTTATGTAACAAAGCCAGCACTTGTGTAGTTTCTCAATCGCTTGCTTACCAGGCGGAGGATAAATTGCTAGCTTAGCACAGACGTGCTAACACATGGAGATTTTTGGGTGAACTGCAGGGCTTCATTGCTGGTAGTGCAGTGTGAACTGTTTTAAACATCAGTGTCAATGTGTTTTGTCAGGTGTCAGAGTCTAGGTGTGGGCTAAAAATTTGAACTAATACAATTCATATTTGAAAGAAAAGAAACAAACTCCCAAATGACGCATGTGTTTTATGAACAAAGTTTAAATATGTAAATTTAAGGAAATACATACTTTGAATCAATAAAGTTGAGCCAAGCTGTTCACTGTATGGATTTCACTGTATGGATTTCACTTTGCCCAGTGTCCTGTTTAAACATATTGATATTTTGTGGTTGTCCGTTTCCTGTACATTAATGTTGCACAGTGCTTTGTGCTCTTTTCTTATTTCTAGATTTTTTAATCCTAATTTAAATGACTGTTGGATATAATTAAGATTTAATCCTAAATCTAGGTTTAAGTAACTGTCAACCCATTGGAAACTTGACCTATTTTAGACCACAAGTATTTTCTAACACAATGAAGTTTCGCAGTATTATCATCTGAGTACTGAACATCGAAAAAATAATCTGGTTTTGTACAGGGAGCCTCTTTCTTAGGGTTTGCTTTCATACATCCTTTATTTATTTATGTATTTATTAATGTATTTTTGTAATGACATGCATTTTAGAATGATACACTTCTCCTCAAATTTTTCCAGAACTCAAGGAGGAAGGTGTTTTACCTTCACCTTTTCTTCACTCCCTGATTTTCCCGATCTTCGCACTGGAAGATATGTTTCATGAAAGCCTCGGCTTAACAGTCTAGCGCACCGCTAACCTGTAATAATGTCTCACTCTGACCTTTTAAACTTGTACTGTCTAATGGCCGTGGAAATAACACGGACTGCTGCATTTTACGAGTGACCTTTCGAGGCTGTTAAAACAAACACGAAGAGAGACACTCTCAGCTGAAATGAATAATAATAACTGCCAAACAATACTGGGAAAACAGTGGGCTGCTGTGTGTGATAGTAAAAAGCCTTTTCAGACTATTTGAATGTTGTCTTTTCCAGGACATGGGCAAGTGCAGGAAAAGAACTGAAAGATAACTTCCTGAAGGTCCTGGCAGAGGCAGAGGTGCCCCACCGCAGTGGAGAAAATGACTGTGTACATTACTGAAGAACTCCGCCAGCCATGGTATTCCCCCTAACATATTATGGCAGTTCCATTAAAGTTTAACTAGTCCCACTCTATTTGGTTCAGATGAAGTTACATCAGTCTGTGGTTGCCACATGTTGTCAAAGGACACAATGTTCTTCTTTATAAAGGTTAATATCTCACATGAGAAAACACAACTTACTTCTGTTTCTTAATATTCATTATGTTTGATTAACTTTCATTAATGTGCAGGCCTGTTACTTTAACATTCAGGGTAGAGAGGTGTAGACAGTTTCAGATTTCTGGCAGATCTTCCAAATAAACTTACAACAGGTTTTAATTATACGTTTGTTATTATATAGATACAATTGCGCTTAAATCCTACTATTCGTTTTTTTTATCACTTCCTATGCTCGTGGACCTTGTCACAGAGTTTATTTAAGTCTGTCAACAACATTGTTTTAAGGCTTTAAGCCTATACTGCAAAGCAACTTTCACAAGAGTTCTTCCAAATGTTGTTTAAATAGACAGAAGTCTTCATATTGAACTTCTTTACAGCACTCATTGTTGAGCTTCCACTGACTTTTTGCCTGCTCTAGCTTCTTTTCATAAGTTTTCAACACGGGCTAGCTCTTCAGGTAAAGTTATACACCATCCTTAGCTAACAATGCAAAAATGCATTTATGATACATTGATAGTTTCCCCACTACATGTCTGATTTTTGAGTATACTGGTAGTCCCATATTAGTTGCTGTGAGTTGCCCAGACCTGTATAGCCTCTGTCCTATTACGCAAATGTTTAACTATAACTATCATGGTTTCTCAGCCTGCTCTTCTCTTGTTGGCCACTTCCCTGGGGAGCGCTCATGTAGCGTCTCTTCCTTTTGTTTTCATTGTCCGTTTCGTGTTTTTATTTTTCTTTCTGCTCAGTGTGTTCACCTGTTCCGTTTTTTCTTTCATTATTTAAACCTTGCGTCATCTTTGTTTGACACTTCCATACTGCATTGATTTGACAAGAAAAGCCGGTAATTTACGGTATAGGACTGACAGTTTGTTACGACCGTATATCTCCAACTTGTTGTCGCTACATGGGTGTTAAAGAGTTTATTAGAAACATAGAATAGGTTAATAGGTTAGCCTTCACCCTTTGTTTTGTCCCTTCGCGGAACCTCTGTCTCCCTTCCCTAGACAGTTTGTCTTCGCCATCTTCTTTTCTTCTTGTTTGTGTTTTTCGGCTCCCTCGTTGTGAGCTATAGGATTTTTTTAGTTAATTTTTTTTACTATTATATCTATTCCCTGTCTGCGGGTTTCCCCCCCGCTTTGTGGTGTTAATTGGAGCGCTTTTTTGTTACCCCCAGTGTCGCACTTGGTCCTTCGTCCCGCACACTACCCCTGACAGAATATGGAAGCCAATAGGGAGGCACCAGCGACAGTTGCTAATCTGGGGCAAATCGTCACAGCGCAGGAGGCGGCTATCTCCGGCCATGAGGGGGGCATAAGGGCTCTTCAACCCTCCGTTCAAGCCCTACACACCCAGCAGGCGCAGTTCTCTAGCCAGCTACATTATCAGGGAGACAGGCTGTGCGAATTAGCAGACAGCATTTGTTTGTTGACTCTTACACAAGACATTTTACATTACTTTTTATCATTACATTAAAGACGTTTATAACATTACATTAAACACAAAATTTAAACAAAAAAAAAAAAAAAAAAAAAAAAGAACGTTTAAAAACAAGTACTAAAAGGGGGGTTTTTTACAAGTTTTTTTTTTTGGGGGGGGGGGGGGGGGGGGACATTAATAACAAACAATCACAGGAGAGAGGGAGGGGGAGGGAGAGGAGAGAGAGAGATCTGCGAGTGAGGCTTCTTGAGTCTTGAAGCTGCTTTTCTTGCTGCTGTTCTTGGTCCCACGGGGAGGTCACCACCGGGACCGGGGGGGACAGACAGACAGGGACGGGGGACGACAGGAACGGAGGGGGGGGGGAAGAGGGGGGGTAGGAGGGGTCCTGAGGAGGTGGAGGGTGAGTGTGGAGCAGGGAGGGTGGAGGTATGGAGGGGCAGAGGAAGAGGGGGAGGACTGCCTGGGCACTGCCTCGGCATGCAAGTTTTTTTGTTCACAATGAGCCAACACCGGTAGAAGAGAGGGTGGGGTGGAGGGGGGGGGGGTGGGGGGGTGGGGGGGGAGGTTGGAGCGGCTGCGCAGGCGGCGCGCTGGATAAGATGCTGGGGTCTAATGGCCGATGCTGCAGGCAGGCCAGCCAGAGAGGAGGGAGAGACCAGGCATCCAGCCCAGCACCAGGACTTGGACCTGGACCTGGGGGGGTGGGGGTGGTTGGGATGAGGAAGGTACAGGAAGACTTGTAATGCCCGGGCCGCTGCTGCGATGTACTGGAGAGGGACAACCTGTTGCCCGAGGACTGCCTGTTGTCCATCACGACTCCGAGGTGGGGGTTGGGGTCATGGTTGGTGTCCTGTAGAGAAATAGAGAGGAGAGAGAGAGAGGAGGAGAGGAGAGGTAGAGGCAGGAAATAGAGAGAGCTCAGTCTTGAGCAGGGTTGTCCCAGATCCTGGATGTGTCTCTCCAGCTCTGTCTCTGCTGCGATGTGATAGATGCTGAGTACCTGAGGAGGAGAGTGAGAGAAGAAGAGAGAAAGAGAGAGCAGTCAGAGAAAGACCATGAAAAAGAATAACAGGGCATAACAGGGCCAAGGAAGGTGGTGTAGGTGGAGAAAAGGAGGGGAGAAGAGGGGACTGAGGGGGGGGACCTGGGTAAGGGGGGGGGGGGGGACGGCTTTACTATACCCAGCCCCTGGGGAGGAGGAGGTCGTTCCGAGAGGGTAGGACTCAATCCAGAGGCCCGCCCCGCCCCGCCCCGCAGACAGGGACGGAGGAGGGGAGGATGGAGAGTGATACGGTGTGTCAGGCGGCAGAGAGGTCAAGAAGTAGAGAAGTCAAGACACCCCCTCCTGTTATACTACCTTCAGCGCCTGTAGCACCAGCACCCAGTTCGGCTGCACAGGCTTTTCTTGATCCCGCAGTGATTCCCGTACCACTCGAGCCCAACTAGCCCAAACTACAGCTTCCGCTTCGCTATGGAGGGGAGACCGGGAGGTGTAGGGGGTTTTTGACTCAATGTTGAATTTTTAAAAAATCACAACCTTCTCGTTTTTCCACCCAGAAGGCTCGGGTTTCATTTATTCTTTCTCATTTAACAAAGCTCTCGCTTGGGTGGACCCCTTAATTAGAGCAAATTCTCCCGTGATGTCCACTATGGAGGGGTTGGTGGAAGACATGGCGTCGGTCTTCGACCATGACCTCGGTCAGTTTGTCTTCTGGTTTCCATCCTGAGATGAATGGACAGACTGAGCACACTAAACAGACGCTGGAGAACACTGTGTTGCCTGGCTGCCTCGAATCCTACGTCCTGGAGTTTACACCTGGCCTGGGCTGAGTATGCCCATAATACATTGCGCAACACGTCCACAGGGCTCTCGCCTTTTGAGGCTCAACTGGGGTATCAGCCTTCATTAGTTCCTGAGCTTGAGAGGAATGTAGAGGTTCTCTCCGTGGCATCTTTTATTCGGAGGTGTCGCTCTGTTTGGAGGCGGGTGCGTACTGCTCTTCAGCGCGCTGCAGCTAGACACAAGGTGGCGGCTGACAGGCGATCTGCCTCTAAAGGTGGAGTCTTGCAAACTCGCTCCCCAGTTTATCGGGCCGTTTAAAATAATACGGCGTATTAATCCAGTTACGGTAGGCTGGACAACATATATCTCCTAAAGTGTCGAAACGGAAGTACAGGAAGTACAGGGCTACAGGAAGTTCAGGTAAAGCAGCGCAGATCTGTTTACATTCCCCAGCAAAACAAAGAATGAAGCAGACGCTATTAAATTAAGGACATAATAACGTTAGGCCATTTACTTTTCATAGGAAAATAAACTACTGTCTATTGAACAAGATAACATTAGCTAGCTAACACGTTAACCTAGCAGACAGCTCAGTCAGCAAGCTTAGCAACTAACCTCTAAATGTATTTCTCCTAATTGTGGAAGAAGTCCACGTCTTGCCTGAGGTTCTTCCACACCACCGGGGAGACATCTTTTTCTTCTGCCGGTATCCTCAACCGGTTTCGTCGGTGTACTAGTAAAACGTAAAAATTTTTGGGTATCGTGAGATGGATATTAGGCTGGACGAGATGGTGATAACGAGGTTGTTTCTGGGGGGATACATTTTCATGAACACCGTGTCGTGATTGGTCGAAATACCTTCCCTTCGGAGACAGCCAGGGGAAGTACATACACCGGAAATCCTACCCTATAGACACTTTCGGCAGTAGTTCTTTTCCAGGCTTTATCTCTATCGTGAGACGGAGATAAAACTGGGAACGAGGTTAAGTTACGGTGAGATTGCAACTCCCCCGTGCTATGCGCATCCATCCCACCTTTCATGTCTCTCGGCTGAAGCCAGTTCTCATTAGCCCTCTGGCCTCCTCGGATGATGGAGGGAGGTCCAGTTTACACTATCCTTCGTATTTTAGCCAAGAGACGGGTTGGGAGAGGTTCCCAATTTTTGGTAGATTGGGAGGGTTATGGCCCGGAGGAGCGTTGTTGGGTTCCCTCCAGAAACATTCCCTCCAGACACTGGTGGAGTCTATGCCACAGTGCATACAGGCCATGTTGGCCACACATGGTGGACCAACACCCCATTATGTCGCTTTTTCGCTCACTACCTACCAATCATTCGCTTACACTAGCAAGCTTTTAATCTTTCTCTTGATTTCTACTTTCAGCTAATCTGATAATGACAAAATCATATTGAAATTTATAAAAATATAGCTATGAACTGGCTAAGACAGGAGTGTGTCTTAGCCAAATGATGTGTTCCAGACTCTTGGTTTCTATGTGCTACACTAGAACATAAAAAAGCTAAATCACACTTTTCATTGTGTTCTCCCCTCCCCTCCTTGACACCCCTTGGTTTCCCAGAAAACATGCTATTCATCTTGTACAGTGTAACAAAACTGATGTTTTCACAGCCAATAAAGGAACTATGTTCACTGGTTCTAGTGCTGCCACTTTCAGTCACTGAAAGATGTCAAGATGTTTGTTTTAAAATATTTTTTTTATATTCTAGTTAAATTTATAGTTAAAGTTCTCAATGTTTGCATAAAATCAGATACTTGTCCTATATATTTTAGAAAAACTACAATCAGAGCTGATTTGTTCTCAAATTCATCTATATTACTCAGATTCTTAATTCTTCTTCTTCATATTCAGACGTCAGTGTGACCAAACACTTTGTTTTGACATCAGAAAAATCTGAAGCAGAAACGTCATTGTGTACCTCGCAAAGGTTAAACGGTGTGCGGAATTATAACCATCCATTAGATCATTTACCACACAGGGTTCCACTGTGAAAAGAAAGCCGCTGAGCATTCTTCGGTCTTGTTATGTTACATATAATACAATATTTTAACTATTGATCCTTTTTAAACTAGACTCCATTTTTTTGTTTCATAAATACAACACGCCTATGGTCTGTGGATCTAATTATTGATACTAATATGGTTCTATAGTCCAACTAATGACAATAATGATGTTCCTTTCCAAATTTCCTCAAAGGCATGCATATGCACAGTGCAGTCTGTAAGTATCTGGACAGTGATGCATTTTTTGTTGTTTAGGCTCTGTATTACAGCACATTTGGTTTAAATGGGACAGTGACTATGACGTTAAAGTGCAGACTTTCAGCTTTAATTTGAGGGTATTTACATCCATATCGGGTGAACCATGTAACCATTTTTATATATAGCCCCCCCCCCACTTTAGGAAACCAAAAATAATTGGCCAAATTAACAAACTTCAAATTAACATAAACTTAAATAAAGTCATCGTATTTTATATTTGGCTGCATATCCTTTGGCATGCCGTGACTTCCTGATGTCTGTAACCCAAAAACATCAAAAGACTCTTGATATCTTATTTTCAAGTACTCTTACAAGGGATACTATAACCTCTCTGCATTTGAATTGATCTTTATGGGAATTGGAGGGTGGGACTAGATTAAGCTGTAAATTACATAACACATGGTTGGCTAAATGGCTATAACTCATCAAGGGTCTGAGACGTCAAACGAGCCTAAAATCATCACTCTGCTGCAAGATATTCTGCAGATATGGATGGATCACTTTCAGGCTCGTTTGATACCTCAGACACTTGATGACTTATAGCCATTTAGCCAACCATGTGTTCCACACTATTACTATGTAATTTACAGCTTAATCTAGTCCCACCCCCACATTCCCATACAGATCCATTCCCCTGTCTTTTCTGTTTCTGCACAAAAGGACTTGCAATGAGTAATGAGGCCCGTGGGTCTTAATGATGGCCCGCTCCTCCCTATGTGTTGTAGTTAAGCAATCTTCCTCTTTGTTTCCCCTCGGGGAAAGGTAGCCTTGCGCTTCATGAACGCCAGGTCAGGAGCCGCATGCCTTCTAAATTGGGCCTAAAACGACTATCCCGTTTTCTCTAGCTATCCTTTTGTGAACAAGCCCAGCCTCCAGGCTGTTTGAATACCCATTCAGGTTTCCCCCTCTTGTCTCTGCTATTTTCATCTGCTGGTTCCTGCTGCTTTGCATGCACCCAGCCTTTCTTCCTTGGCTGTGTTGCGAAAGCAGCGCTCCCTGTTGCCAAAAGTCACGCACAGACAATAGGCACACCTGGGCAGCGTTGGGGTTATTTACACTGGGTAAGGAGTTAATGTTTTATCCAATCCAGGTCACACCTGCACAGGATGTCTAATGGGGTCTATTGTTGAAGGTGCTCTTGTTGTTACTCTTTGGGGGGGGGTTATAATGACAGCATAGGGTAGTGTCCGTTGCACACTGAAGCAGTTTATTATATTCCAAATGTTCAACCTTCAATTCCTGGGAATGTTCTGGGGTAACATTCCCAATACATTTTAACATGGTAGCCAGGAACCTCTGAAGGTTAGGCCTGACACCAACAGAAGTTTACTCAAAAAATGTAACCTCTCAAACCTCTGGAAAAAGTGTGTAAAACAGTTCACATGCTTTAAGTTATCATTTCATGTCTATACATCTGAGGATTCACCAGTTTAAGCTAGCAGAATCAAAGAATAGTATGAGTAGTGACTACGACATTCCCGTTTAAGATCAGATGCTGCGAACATATTCCATATTGTCGTACTATACTGAAGATTTCCCTCTCCAGCACAGGCTTCCTGTTAAATTAGGGTTTTAAAGATCTTAAATGTCTCTAGTCCCTCCTACCTGCTGCATCACCTAATCTCCCTCAACAATCCCTCTTGCACACTCCACTCTTTACTGGGCCCAGGGCACAATTTCCCCTGACTAGGGATTGCCTTCTCTTCCCTGGGCCCATGCCTCTGGAATGCCCTGCCCTATCATGTAGAGTCTTCAGATCCCACTAGTATTTAAGTAGTATTTTTAGCCTTTAAAATCCAATTCTACAATCTTATCTTTCATTGCACATTTTACCGTTTCCATCACATAATTTCATACTATACTGAATTTCCGTAAGTCATACAAAATAATTTCTCCACTATCTGCTTATGACGAATGAGTACAAATAGGGGCGGGAGGAAATAATCTTGAGACTTAATGGTTCTGAAGCTGTCTTTCATTAATAAAAGATTTCCATTTTTATTGATCAATCAGTGGCAACAGATTTATTTATTTTTTTACCACTGTTTTCTTGTATAACTCACTGAAATCACAACAACAAGAACAGCTTACATTAAATGCATCTGATTATAAGTGATAATAGAATGACTGTATGTCTTACTTTTGTCACGATTCAAATTTATTCACGTGAAGCACAAAAGCACCGTTAGCTCTTTAGATGTGATCACATCTAAAGAAAATATTCAGCTGCTAATGGTTATATTGCTGCTAATGGTTATATTGATAATATTGCTAACCATGTAAAACTAAATAGACCAAGATAATTAACAATGAAATTGTTCATGAAGGAAAATTGCTTTTTACTCAAAGAATGTGCACTCAGACAACAGAATCTCTCACATTTCCAGGAATGCAGTAAGATAACAAATTGGACAATGGACACACATCCGATACTCCACAATAATTCTTGTTTCCTGAGGTTAAAAACATATCACTAATCATTCAGCCTGTTCTATGATATGGGAAACCGTGACTCATGGGAGAGTTTTGCATATGAATAATGACTAGAGCTCCAGCAGTCTGAGGAACCTTATTTCTCACCGTTTGGTCAAATGGATATTATGATAAATCAGACATAGATAAATAGACTCATAAACATCTGTACACAATCATAGAAACAAGATTGTACGTGATAACTGATGTTTTTTTTATGTGATAAATGCTATTTTTAAAAGCAAGGCATTTAAACGAAGATGTATTAGTAAGTCACACTGATATTGTGGGAAAATAACTGTCATTTTTCTCATGTGTATTTTTTTGCATTACTCATAGCTAACAGTGACACTCTCTGTATTTAAGAGACTGGTATTTTTAACCTAGTCCCATAATTATTTTTCATTTGGGCTAAACTTAAACCAAAAATAAATTTATTTAATTTAAGATTTAAAGAGTTTTATATTACGTATGGATACTTTGATGGTTCACAAAGTATGGGCTCGTATTGATTTTTGTAATAAGAAGTCGCTTGATATAAAAGTGCGCCACTTGACAAACACAGTCCATCCCAATTACTCGAAGTCAGTAGATGCCATTTCAAAAATCTTTATTCTAACTTATGGCCCCCATTACAATGACAACTCCACTGAATCAGTAACACCCAAAAAGGATCTGTTAGGTGTAAAAAATGTAAGTTGAAAATAAGGCCATAATCTTGAACTTATCTGTAAAATGAGCTTTTTTGAAGGTGTCATTTCTTTGGTATGGCTGAGAAAATAAATTCAGCATATATCACTGCAGAATGCCTAACAAAAACATTATCACACCTTAAAGTGGTGAGGAATGGCTTGCACTTGGCCCTCGGCCAAAAATAAAAAAGAGGACTTCCTTGGGATTACAAAAGCGGGCCATTTGTTTTTGCAGGCACTAAAGAAACAACCCCACGAAGCTCAATGTGCTGTGTGATTTCTGTGAGAAGTTAAACCTCTTTCTCAGCCTGGAGGTTTATTGCTGTAAGGAAACGCAGCTTGGTGTTTCACATTAATGACAATGAAGGAATCACTACTATTAGGTCAATTGGTTCTGATGTTCTTTCTGGTGGGTTTCGATGGGTTTTCTCCAATCGGACTCAGAAGTAGCCTAATTAGGCTGTTGTTCTGGGACACTGAACATTGTTTCTGCTGAGAGAATGCTCATCATCAGGGAACCATGCCTTTGAGAGACCAGGGACATCTGTGTCCACTGATCTATGCCCTGTGTGGTAATGCAGTCAGTTACCTTGACCACATATCACATCTAACATGAATGAATAACAATAAAAATAAGTTATATCCTCATCTACAACATTAAAACACAATTACAGGTGGCACATGCTGCCAAGTGCTTTTTTTCTGAAGTGCTAGAGCATAGCGCATGGCATTAAAAACAGAATGGTTCAGAGAGGTTCATAGGGATTCATATATGGCATGAATAAGAGTAATAAGTTGTTTTGCATACATATCCTTTGTGGAACTCTTCAGAATCAGCTTCAGGCTTAAAATGTTTTCTAACCTAAATGTTGAAGCTATAGGACTATATACTCATTAAGGAATGGTGAGTAATGTAGAATGAAAAAAGGGACACAGCTACCATGCCCTTATAATATGCCCGTTGACCTCATGTGATTGCGCTGAATTGAGATACACTTCACATAGCCACACAATAAAATTTTACTGGGTTATTTTGTCTTTCTTCCTTATAGGCCCAGCCCAAGTAAGTTAAAGGAATGCAGGGAAGCAAAGGTAGCATTGCTTAAGAATATCACTCATTTAGTTTCTGTGTAAAAAACAAAGAGCAAACATAAGCACATCCAAGCTTGTTTGAAGGCAGTGCATGAATAATTGATGTTGTTACGTTGTTTCCACCATTTAATGACAATGTTTCTATCCAAAGTAGACCTTCGTCAGGTCAAAACTAATTTAGTATGAACTGTATGTTTGAGGTTGATCGAGGTAGGTTACACATTTTATTTCCCGCACGACACTAATTGACATTCCTTGTACAACACAACTATGGAGCAGGAGTCAAATTTTTGGTAAGCACTAGCAAATACGTGTGATAATTTGTTGAAGCCCCATCTTTAAAAAGCATCCATTTTAGAGAACGGGTCCACCATGAATATTCTGTACATTATTAATGAGGAAAGATTGAAAGAAAGTGGCTCTTTAATGACCCCCACCCCCACTAAGTGAACAGCTGCTAGGGCTCTGGGACACCATTTCAAATATGTACTTGAAGATTTTAAGACCAGACGAAAGATGATACACCGATTCTGATTTCTGCTGCTGTTTTGGGTTTCTGCATAATATACATGTATATGGTTATAGATTGACAAAGGAATTTTTAATCAAGGCTGGTGTTTAAAACACAATTAAATTGAGTCACAAACTAATCATAGATGCATCTTTGTTTGTTTCATTGTCTAATAATGACTGCAATTTGGGGAGGTCTGGTTAGAGTGTTTGCCCAGATTCAGGAAATGCATGTAACTCAGATAGGTAGTGAACTCACAAAATGTTTTTAAAAGGAATGTTTTTAAAATAATTCACATGAAAGGGATTGTGGGTAATGATCTTGTGGCCAGGTCAAATTGCACTTCAAGCTACTGTCCATGGGACACCAGGTTTAAATATTGCTTTCGCCCAGCAGGTACAGTGCCCACAATATTATTGGCAACCTCAATTAGTATGAGCAAAAAGTGCAGAATAAAATTCAGTTTATTGTTTATCAAATGCCTTCTGTGCTCATTAAATAATGATATAGTTTAATTGTGATTGCAGCAGAGGCTTTCTGTTGGCAAGTCTTCTAAATAGCTTGTTGGCATAGAGGTGGCATCTTGGACACTTGGTGACCCCATAATGCAACTTCTGTAATTCTCAAACTGTCATCCTTGGAGAAATGTTTGCCTCTCAAACCATCCTCCTAACTGTGTGTGGGGGAAAACTACACTTGTGTCTTCTTCCAGGCATGCAGCTTCCTCACAGCAGTTATTAAACTTAATTATTGCCATAATGGTGGACATAGGTAGTTTCAGACATTAAGCTATTTTCTATAGCCATTGCCTGATTTATCAACAACCTTTTATCTCATTTAATTTGTGTGGTCTCTGATCTTCCCCATGTTGATGGATGACTAAGGCTATGTCCGAATATGACCCCTACACCCTTTTGAGGGTGCATATTTGAGTCCACTTCATCAAAAAGCTTTTGAGTGAGAGGCTTTTTCTTACGAATGGGGACACTTAAAATACCAGGATGAACCCTTTATTTCCGGGGTTTTGTTGAGGGAATTCAGGAGCACACTCATCTGCAGAATGGTGCACTCATCCAACAATATATCCGGTGTATATGCATATCTATGGTACATGATAGGTTCATATTGCAAACTACTCTATTTTATTTTTGTTCATTTTATCTTCATTCATAATTTTCACTTTGTAACAATCATATGTTAACTGATTGATATTCTCAATAAAAAAAAAAAATATTAATAAATATTACAAACTACTTCCTCACTAGTTTGGAAAGAGTTTTGCGGGATTTTTTTCGCACACTGCTTGCAAAGTGAGGGGACAGGGCACATAGTAGAAAGGGGTCAGAGTGGCCAGGGGACAGTAGACAGAGAACAGGGGTTGTATTCAGACACAGCCTAAGGGGTTTTGGCCTGTGTGTCACCTCATATTTATACATCAGTGAAACAGGAAGTTGAGAATGACCACATATTAGTTCCTAAAGGCTCAGGTGTGCTTATCGAAACTAAAATGTGAATATACTTTGATTAGGTTTTGTTTGTAACTATTTCTAGTGTTGCCAATAATTGTGACACATTTATTTGAGAAAATATTTTCATGAATAATTATTTTCTTTGAATAATTTTACATAAATTAAAGATGACATGTTTCTCATATTTTGAGTGTAGTCATGCTGATAAACGACAAAAACATTTTTAATAGCCTTTTTTGCTCATATTTTTCAAAGTTGCCAATAATTATGGTGGGCACTGTATTTGGAACAGGCCCAGCAGCTTTGCTTGGTCGCACTTTTGACCTTTCTTAATTTCAGGTGACAAGTTGTGGCTGGCTTTGAGGTTTTTCTGAGCCCTCTCAAAGCTATCAGTAAATCTGTTTCCGATATGTGGCTATGATATTAGGTTGTGGGGGATGATTGGTTAAAAAAAGTTTCTGATTTTATATAGTACCAAACCTACTTGAGCTACATGTCCATACTATTAGGTTTTGAATCTCCCATGTAAATACATCAAAAACTATGGACTTTAGTTGGTGTTCTAACAATTGCGTATTGGCTTGGTACTGCATTAACTGGCTAGGAAGCTTAACATCTGCTGAGCTAATATAGCTCCCTTGTGGATAATATATGTACCACATAGGCAGTCTGTTTTTTAATTTTAATGTACAATGTCTGATGTATTGTGTAATGTATTGTGGATTTAGATAAGGTAAGTCGTCATTGGTAAAGAGAGGCTATAATTAAGCAAGAATGAGATCTAGACTGGGGATACAGATGTTTCTGGCTCAGTTTGGCTGGGAAACCAGAAAACTGGATTGTCAGTGTGATGACTTAGGTTAAAACATGAGTGAAAGGCCCACTGTTCTTTGCCAAAATGTGAATTTGCCAAGAAGAGGAAAAAGCCACTTAATTGATGTTTTGGTATGTAAACTCAGATGGACCACCGTGTTGCTGAGGTTTGGCAATCGAATCCAAAAAATGTTGCAGGTGGAACTGCACCAGCAGGATAATCAGCACCAGTATCCACAGCTCTGACAGGCCCTTTACTTATTTATTCATAATTTATGTTTGTCTGCTTGGACATTATGGGCCTGATTTACTCAGACCTTTAGCGTGTGCAAAACCTTTTAGCGCACACAAAACTAATAACACAACCACTGATTGGTGCAAGACAAATACCATGACCAATCATTGGTCATGTTTTTGGTTTTGCGTGTGCTAAAAGGTTTTGCACACACTAAAGGTCTTAGTAAATCAAGCCATATGAGTTTCAGCTAGCATTTATAACCATACAGACATATTTTTTTTTGCTTCTTGCAAGTTTCACATCTCTCTCAGAAAACAAAAAAACAAACTAGCTTGGTTCTAGTCTTGCAAGATGATCAAACCCAGTGTGATTGTCACAATTGTTTTGCTTGTGGGCAGCAGTGAAAACAGGGCTTCCCACTTCAAGACTTTTGTGACCCTCATACGGTACCCTCAAATCAGTGGTTATAAACTGGTATTAGCAGCTTGTTGGAACTGCCCACCATTGCCAAAGATACCATCTGATTTAGGACTACACCTGTGCTCCTATACACTGAGGGGTTTGCAGAGAACATTCTTTGGAGTCCTGTTGCTTTGTTGTCTTGGTTTGTTGGACCTGAATTTTACATTGCATTTATTTGGTCAGTTTTCAGATTTACAGAAGGAATTTCATCAGTGGTCTTCCTTTCCACCATTAACCCAATAACAGGGTCTCATCACTTTTGACCATCTGATCACATCACAATGAAGGTTTTGATTTCATATATAGACAGTTTATAATATATATATATATAGACAGCCTGGCTGTCAGCCACTAGTATATACAATTATATATATCTTTTCTTCTATATGGACATAATGCACTCCACAAGCCAGTAAAGTGAGCTCATGCTATGACATCAACTAGGATAGTTTCTGAAAACTTTACATGCCAAATTCTCCGCATACTTTAATCTCACTGTAATGCATAAGAGCAGGTGCACAGACAGATTGCCAGTAATGAGGATAGGTTGAAAGACACTCCTTTACCAGAAACAACATAGCAATGCCATTCTGGGAAGCTGTGTGACATTTAATAAATGAAACATTAGGCTTAAACCTGAAGTCAATTTAACTGAATCTGTGATGATTGCAGCACTTAATGGATGATAATCAGAATGAAGGGTATTGGCTCACATGCCACATTCTTGAAACCTTAGATACAGAGACTATGAGAAAGAATCTAAGCATGAATACCTTGAGTAAAAACTACAAATTAAATATTTCTTTGTCTACAGGAGGGTAAATTCCAGAAATTCCAGCAATTCCCTGCATGCTTACACCTATCTTTTTTTTTTTTTTTTACTTTTGCAAATAAAATGTAGTCATTTGGCAAACAGAAAAGTAAAACATAAAGAGGTATTCATTAAACAAGAAATGTCATAATTGTCAATGAAATTTAAACCTTGCAATTCTTTGAAAAAATTCAAAAATTGCATATACGTAGCATTTTTCATTTACTTGAGTAAATCACACAAATTTACAGTATAAATACAAATTTAAAAAAAAGGTTTTCATCCTATTCAGTGGGTAAATTACATTTTTCATAGAGAATACAGAACATACTATTTGCACTATACAAATCACCCTGTATTGTAGCTCTATTCCAGTAAAACTAGAAGTTTCTGAAAGCAATTAACTGTTTATGAAAAAATGAGCATTATTTTAAATCCACTATAATAAGAGGCCAGATTTATGCCACTGTTCCTCATACATTTCCTTCAGCCCCTGCTTTGGATGCTTAACCTGCATTGTTGCTTTTGGCTGAATTAGAAAATTATGCATTTTAGCTGGTATTCTCTGTTCTCACAAATCTACCTTCCAACATGTAAAGTTTGTACAGGATCTTATTTCACATTTTTATGCAACACTTACAGAAACTAAAGATGAAAGCACAAATTGTATTAAGATTAAGCTTTACGATAACGATTTCAGTAAAGCAAATGATCCAATACTCTATGAGCCCAAAGTATTTTCCGTGACACTTTACTGCGTACGTTTTTAGCGCCCTCTGTATCTATGTACCGTTTTCCACCTGAATGACTTGCACGTCTTCAGTTTACATTTTTAATACATTTCTGTGATTTGGATTTCCAGCCACCATCTGAACAGTCTCAGAGCCAAGAGCACAACGAGCCGACACAATGTTAATCTCTTTACGCTGTGATCATTAAGTGAAATCATTTAGACATAGCTGTTAATAATTGCATTACATGTGCCATGGATGTGTGGAATGATTAAGTTACACGTATGCTTTTTTGATCTCTGCTGTTGTATTGGTATTACTGTGCTGTATACATTTATTTTAAACTATGTTATATTGTAATTTTCATCATGCTCACTTTAACTATGACACATATAAAGGCTGTTTCATTTTTGACATACTGTCCATATAGTTCATTTAGACTTTGCCTAAATACTGTAGCTACTTTAAAGTAAGTTGTAACGAGTGCATGGGTGAAATGAGAACAAGACAATGAGGCACGTGGTGAACACATTTAAATCAATGCCATAAGAGAAGCTTATTTTGGAAAAAGGGGGCTTCTGGTGGGGCCCTTGTAATATGAGTAATTGTAATTGTAACAGCAACAGCTTCTGGTTTTCATTTAAAGCCAAATGGAAGCTTCTGAGTGGAGCAGCAAGCCAACTAAAACACAATTATGTTTGAACACCTCTTTTCCACTGGGAGGGGTCAACTCATACACTTTAATCAAGACCTTACAATAGTCAAGGCTTTGATAAAGGCCTAATCTGTACATTTATTTGACTTCTCTGGAAAGGTGTACTCTGGCTTATATCATCCACTTTGATCCTGCTTTGGGAACATAGTGTTGGACATGCTAGTGGCTTCTTTGTACAGTTTTTTCACACGCTCACCAGGCAGTGACATAGTGCATTAAAACCAACACTCCGACATATCCTTTTTAGGTGGAAGATTGCTGTGTTTTTTTTAAACCGGGGAAATGATGAAGCAGTATTTTCCAAACTGTGTCGTAAACATTGCCCTCTATCTACAGAGGAATTTAAAACTGTAAAGTATCTCCATAAAATACACGGATAACAATATTTGACTTGGATGAATTCCTGGTGAAGAGGATGATGAGCACAGCACCACGCCTCTTGGCAGGTCTTATGGATAAGAGCAATGGCAAGGATAATATTGCAAGTTCCTAAAAGAGGGAGTTCTGTATAAACGTACAATATGTGAGATATTTTTGTTAAATTGTGTTTTTGTTTACTGTAGTTTTTGTTTACCATTCAATGCAGCATGCATCAGTGCATGGCTATGCTATTGAGAAATTAATGTGAATTAAATTTATCAAATTTAATTGTATATTATGTGAATAACATGTGCAACCGATTTCCCCCCTTGAGTCTGGTTCCTCCCAAGGTTTCTTCCTAGTTACACCAGGGAGTTTTTCCTTGCCACTGTTGCCTCTGGCTTGCTCTTGTAGGGGTTTCGTTTAGGCTGGGTTTTTCTGTGAAGTGCATTGTGACAACTAGTTGTGAAATGCGCTATATAAATAAATATTGATTTGATGATTTGATCTGCAGTCCTACAAAAAATAAAATGTAATGTATTGATAGTCACAAAATCTTGGAAAAAAAACATTGAAGGACAATGTCAAGTATACTAATAATCCTATAAGGCAGGGATTACCACATTGCATGCATAATGTATATTAACAGATTGTAAAAAAAAAACTTTCAAATAACAAGGGGGGGTGGGGGGGGCATGAATTATACGTGTGTTCTGAACTGCTCATTGTAATCTCCACATTTAATCGCCACAGATATGTGTGCTTGTGTGTGTGCGTGCGTGCGTGTGCGCGATGTGTTTGTAAACACATCTGTTGCACATCTTATATATTTAGGACCGACCAATCATGTTAATTTATTTGTATAATTCCATTTAAATCACGTCTGATGGCATCCAAATGCCTGTCAAGTACCGGTGTTTATGCTAGCAGCCATAACACCTTGTGACTTTTCCTGCCTGGTGGCTGAAGCTAAACAGGGCTATGCATGGTTTGAGCTTGGATGGGATACTGCTTGTGAAAACAAAGTTTCAGCTGGAAGGCCAGTTAGAGGGCGGTCTTCCCTCAGGACGGAGCAGAAAAGCCTATGCCCCAATGAAGTGAGGGGCCACTGTACTGCAGAAGACACATCTTCAGGGATGAGACATTAAACTAAGGCCCTGACTCAATGTGGTTTTAAAAGTTCCCATGGAACTTATTTTAAAGACATGATTTACTGTCCTGGCTAAATTTGAAAATTGGTTCTCAATCTGGCCACAATCATCTGGTTTAATTGGCTTAAAAATTCCCCAACTCTCCATCTCAATTATACCATGAAGTACTGCTGAAGACTGAAGGACAGCCTTTTTACGCATATGCTGTGGCCATATGTAGTGTATGTATGGGAAGGACAATCTAGCTCGCTCTTGACCAGAAGGTTTCTATCACAAATTAGTAGGGTTTCTGTAGCAATATGTACTGTGCTTTGAATGGAGGTGTGAATCTGGGATGTTCTAGGAACTGTGTACCAGTGTAAATTATAGAAAAACGGGAAGACTATTCATTCATCTAGAAGTTCACAGCTGATCAGCCAGCATGCTTGGTCCACCAAAATGTCAAAAGGGACGTAATTAAGTAAACGCAGTGAGTGGAAACTCTCCAGTACAACCATGTCCTCGTTCACCTCCAGAGACTGTGTAAAGGCGGTGTCGACGTCCTTACGAACCCCAGTGTTGGCTCCCGCTCCTGTGCAAGGCCTACCCTGTCAAAACAATGTCATGGTGGGCCACACTCTTTGTTGTGTGGGTACTCATACAGTAAGCTTCAGAAACCCACAGCACCCCATGCCGCTAAGCAATAAAGGCAAAAGTCTGAAAAGACCTCATTTTGTTTTGTTTGTTGCATATATTGCCATGGAGACACCAGAGCAGTTTGTGGGGCACTTTTGTCTGCGTTTTTTTTGTTGTTCATTTAGATCACTCTCCCTGGAAGTTTTGTCAGTGGTAACCGAGCATGGTGTTTCCCAGTTTGGGAAAATGTGTAGCACAAAAGTTGGATTTAGGATGGTAGCATTTCTGTGAACAATTGATGTACATTGATTTAGCATCAAACCGCACCATCAGTTTTTTTATTTATTTTATTTATGTTGGTCTAATACCAATAATACTTTCATTCAGGTTCTCTGGTACAGAATGGAAGATTCCAATTTCATTTAGCAAGTAAATCACAGTCTTATTTATCATGGATTATATTTTCAATGGGGAATTTGTCAAATCTTACCTGAATAACATCTTTTTGATTTGACTCTACATGTGGCTTCATGTTATTGGAGTGCATCCACTAGTACCAAGTCTTAATAAAACAGAACCTGCTTTGTAAGTAACAAATCCAAAATAGCATTACATCTTATTATGTTGTGGGTCAGGAATGTCAGGATTGAATAAATTTGTCTCAATTTGATTTTCTGTGTTTGTACATGTTTAAAAATCTGAGGTTCTGTACAAATGGCATTTGCATATATCGCTTCAGTGTGGTGTTCAAACAAATATTTTCATACACTGTGATGAAAACACCGCAATTAAACCTGAGCACAACAGTAATACATGACATAAAATAACCTGACCAGTAAGGATCATTTTTGCTAAACATATTTTCAGCACTTTTTAGTAATTCGGTGCACTCTCTTCATTGTATGTTAGAAAACGAAACATTGGAGCGCTTATTATTGTTCTCCTTATAGATTAAGCAGTGTGCATTGTGTGTAGACAGATGCCTTGCCTATGCTGTAGTTTGTAGTTTTCACATCATGCCCTGATTATTGCAGCTTGGGTTCCTGATTAGCTTTGATATTCAAACCACCATCACACTGCTTGCTCAGTTATAAGTAGATTTCAGCCATTTTTAATTTTACTGCCATTTTTAATGCTACAAAAACTATATGCGATCTCACAGTAAGCAGAATGCTTTTACAGACAGGAACAACTTCACCTGCAAGTGCTCGATCCAAATCATACAGGCACATCTTTTTCACTGGTGCTTCCTAAGTTCAGAATGCACGCAGGTATTTCTTGGCAGTTCCCTATAGGCGTTAATGTTATCCATCTTTTTTTGTTCTTTTGGATTGCAGTTTTAAAGAAATGGCAGATATGGCTACCATGAATAATATAGTGGTCAGATGTATGGCAATAGCAGGATATAAGGAGAGTGAAGTAGAGTAAGTGACCGGAATGTGTTGGTAATCTTTCAGGGACTGCTGATGGAGCCACCCGCAGATGCTGGATGAGTGTTGAATTTGGCGTGGCAAGACGGAGCACCCCACATCTAGCCCGGTGGACCTGGGAAAATGGCAGCCTTTGTCTGTCACATCTCGGAGAAAATCATCAGAAATGCAAAGTCTCGCTCTCAGGATTAGAAAAGTGTTATATGGCTGCTAAAGGCAGGATGTATGGGAGGAAGAAAATAAATATTATGAGGCTGGGTCATACCTCCAGCTGTCGCCCCCTGCAGGTTGCGGGGGGCATTGCCGGAACCCCAGTCAGTCTGGGCAGGAAACTGACATAATCCAATTAATCGGCGTTTACTGGATGTCTCCTTGACATTGCTAATAAAAAAGAAGAACTCACACCCTCCGCATTTACTCCGCAAATGGCATGAAAGTCCCACCATTACCAAAAACATAATTTTTTACCATACCACCAAATATTTTAACACTCCCGTCTTAACAAACCTCAGCACATACGCAGATATACAAACTTTACCTGGCTTTGTACCCTGGAAGTCATAGACATGCTTGAAAAAGGACCAACACCACACATCCACCTAGACTGAGGTGGCAGATAGCAGGCCCGACAAGGCAGAACACTGCCTATTTACAGGCCATCCTGTTTATCTTTGATGTACTGGAAGTCTATACTTTCAAACTGTGATGCTAATGATATTATATTTAATAATAATGTATATGGAGCTACATTTCAGCACAGACAATGAATGTTTTCTAGCTGGTAATTAGTCATTAGTCATCATGCGTACTTCGTTTTGTGCCAAAAAGGTACTCTCCCAGTACTTGAAAACATTCTCATGAATGAACTTTCCCCTGATTTCCCCTCCAATGTTGAGCCCACATATAAAAGCTAAAGTAGCAGTTAATAAAACTGTGATGCATTACAAGAAATGTAAGAAATACTGTCTGCCATATATGAACTATCAACTACGCAAGGCATTCATTTGCTTTAAGCCTAAAAAAAATAGGAGCCATCAAAGCAAATATTTTCGCAGCGGACTTGTTAGAAATGTAACACAACACATCACCATGGCAGTTATCTCTTTACAGTTATACCTGCTAAGAATGATGTCTGGTGCCAAAGGGAGTAATGGTAGTGTCAGCAGTCAAACTGAGATTATACAGCCTGACCACGGAGAGTGATGTACCATGCCCAAGCATGTTCTTAAAGACCTGTGGCCTTGTTGTTTACAGGTATGCCACTTTGACATGATTTATACGGTATACTATAGTTAAAACTGCAGGGAGCTGTGGGATCTGTCTATAGACAAGGAAGACACACGGCGACTTTACAACTCATGCTATTTGCTAAAGATTTATCTTACCACCCACACATTGGCATCATTGACTCTGGAGATATTACTAGATTCCATTGATTTCCCAGAACCAAGCATCCCTCTAGATTAGAATGAGCACAGTGTACTGCAGCAGTACAATTTATATATGATGTCCGGGAAAACTGATTTTTGCACTTTGAATTGCATCTGTGTACATGTTTTTATCGTCGCCATTGATAGATAATGACTTCCCAGAAAATGCTGTTTCTTCATTCTTTCTGAGCAATGGCATTAGTGACCATGAAAAATTGTCGACTTTAGCATTCTGATCTGACCCACTGCTTTATAATGTTGGTTTCTTATCAGTTACTGTTAAATTTCTTCTTCCCTACAAATGCGTAGCTACTTGCCTTTGTTATGAGTTATGCTTACATCCTGGGATTGAGCAGAATGTAGGAAATTGGTGCTTAATTTAGGCTGAAACATCTTAGTGACATGACTTCTTAGTACACACTGCACTTAATCGCATTTCAGAATGTTAGTGTAAAGCATTTTAAAATATATGTTCCGTCTCGATTTGGTGGTTTGCATTGAGTTCTAGTAATATTATCTAACATAATTTTAACTGAGTACTCATTGGTCTTATTATTTATGCTAGATCCAGTTTATTGGTCCACCATCTCATATTCTTCCAATAATATGTTCTCACATGAATTTATTCATGAAGTTATTCGGAAAAACAAGGTTTTTTGACAAAGACATGTCCAGGACTTTAAAGTAAATTACATTAGCCTTCAATCATTTTTACAGTTAGTTTGTCATTCAGTTTAAAATACTGTGACCTTTTGAACAATGTGCAACGTTGAATAGGAGGGTGATGGTGATGCGGTCCAATTCATTCTCTCATTGTAACCAAGACACATCTGTTCCAGACATTTTCCAATAAAAACAAGTTGAATTTTCATGTCCTCGGCACAACTGGCTTTTTGAAAGTGATGGCAAGCTTTGCTTTAGCGTTCGTCCACAGCAAGCCAATAAGCAGTCTCATGGTGTGCATTTTTACTGCAATATAATTCTATTGTGATTAAATGGGAAACTGATTTAGAGAGGTTGGCAATACCCTGTTTTTAATTGCCAAATGTCAGGGACTTGGTCAGACCATGCGAATGTAGTCAGCTCAAATGCACAATGTGACAACGATCCGCAATTCAATGTTACATCATATGTAGGGTTTGAATTGTAAAATGTTAACAAGGGGGGCACTGTTTGTTGATGGGGGGGGGTCTTAAACTAAAATGTGCAAGCGATTGCTATACATTTGCCGCAGGCAGGCACACACAATCCAACAATCCAATCTTACCGTTCCTTTTCATTTATTATTTTCGCTTTAATCCATATAACACTCATTTTTTAGGACGAGCAAAAGCCATGTTTATTCATGAAAAAAAGAGGCTGAAACACACTAGTTACGCGGGTTTTTGTTTCCCATATCAGATTTAAAGATAATTATTCAACTTCACAGTCAGGATACAGCTTTGCTAACTTGATGCTGGAAATAATGTTTTAAACCATTGTAACCACATTCACATCGATGTAGCTAGCAAGTAGATAATTACTACAAACTTACTTACTGCATGTTGTCTCCTCAAAAAGCGTTCTGGACCCATGCTGCAAAGCTGTAGCCATTTTTTATGTTAATTATGTGAGTAAAAAAAGATAACTGTATATTCCCTCAAAACTATTCTCCAAACAGGATATTATTATCAACTCTTATCATTATTCCGCTGTGCCCCCTCAGTTTTTTCGGTGCAGGTCATGGATTTGTTCTGAAACAGCAGCGGAACAAATTACAGTTTACAGGCCACCACAGTCTATTTATCTGTAGCCTAGGCCCATGTAATTTATCCCCCGCCAAACCAAAAATAAAACTTTAACAATTACATTTCAGCCATAATTTTACAAACAGAAATTTGTCCTGCGCTAATAACGAGCAGAAGTGGAAACCGCGGCATTAAAACTGTATGACTGAGAAAGAATAATGTAATTTAGCTTACATCTATTTATGTGAATTGGCTGTCTTTTACCGATGCAAGTCATGTCATACAAACACATTCACACATGCGCACATGGCACGGCGGCCAAAAAACACACACATGGCCAACTTTACATGCCTTTACATGACCAATCAATATATGACCAAGCCACAAATGAAAATAATAACTGTCCTTCCTCTCTCCAGCGCTTTCTCTAGCAACAAGGCAGTCAGACCAGTGTAGCGTACAATTCTTTCCAGAGTATAATTTTTCACACTTCTAGGTCCGTTGCTTGACTGTATGTCTCACTAGATACTAGCACCTAGCACTGAACTGATCATTTTCAATGTATTTGTTCAATTGTAAATAAACATTATTAGCGAGTTCTACACTTGCATTACGTAGCACGAATGCTAGCGACTGACCACGGATGGGTTCAAAATAATTTCATAAAGGTGCACAACGAAAGTGTTATCTGATTGGACATTGCTCAACGTTCTGCTCGTAGTTGAGCAGTGATTGGTTATTTGTGCTGTTCGAGTGACGGACCCGGAAGTATCCGAGAAAAATTATACATTGGGATTGTAGCCTAAGCTACACCCACAGAACCACCGGCCCAAAACAGTAGAAAATCAGACCGGCCCTTCGGTCATTAGCCAGAACTGCCAGATGGCCAGTCCGGGCCTGGCTGGAGCTAAAGACCGAAGAAAGGACATGAGGAAATGATGCAAGGAGTGAAAATAAGTGATTGGACTGAATAAGTGATTGGACTGAACCCAATGCGTTTCGTTTTAAAGAATTGCATATCTTAACAAGGGGGATGATTTTCCCAATTTCCCTTAACAAGGGGAGCGGTGCTCCCCCGCGTTCAACGACAATTCGAACACTGATCATATGCACTTATTACATACATCCATGACCGAGGCGCCATAAACCTGTACTAAGAACCCACAGGGTACCAAGCATTCAATTTTACACTTTGGTCATTCAAACACTTCTCAGGCACAATTGTGGTTTGCACATGGGGTTGATTTTACACTGGGACTGGACAGGAAATGGGCCATCATCACGGCCCTTTGGCAGCCAGCCTACATTGGTATTAACACAGTAATACCATTATATAAATACACGTGGGGTAATGTGACTCATCAACATTTCGCCATGATATGACTAAAGTTTCAAGCTGCAGGTACATATGCTGGAGGCATTACCTGCAGAAGGTGGAAACTTGGCTCCATAATTGGTCTGTCAATCCAGGATGTACTCCATACATATTTTGTAAAATATTTTTTTTTGGCATTGCAATATTTTTTTCTTCTGATTTTTTCCCCCCCATTTTTCTCCCAATTTAGTAGCCAATTGAACCCCTATTCTAATTCAATTCCCCCCATGTAGCAACCGCTTGAGAACCACCGCTATACAACCCTGTCAGCCGGTAGTAGGAAGGAGGGCGCCACGTCCTCTACAGGGCGCGACTCCTCGAGCTCCTGACCGTGATTCCAACTCGCCCAGGGCCATTTTGTGCGCAGCGATTCTCTCCGAGCCCCTCCCCCCACCCGGAAGCAGCCGCCAATTGCCGCTCCCACAGGGCACCGGCCACGCTCGGATCTGGCAGGACCGGGGTGCGAACCCCAATCCTCGGAGTACAACTGCACTGACTGAAAGTCAGCGCTCTTACCGTTGTACCACCGCGGTGGCCCCTGGCATTGCAATCTTGACTTTAAAAAATTGATTAACCATTAAGGATTTAGAAATCTCTGACCCATAGTAGGCAGATATCAAGCTGAGGAGGAAAATTGGCCAAATAAGTGACATCATAGACAGTTTATAGTGGGCAGAAGTGGGTAGAGTACTCAAAAACTGCACTCAAGTATAAGTATTGTTGCTGTAACAATAATGTATTCAAATAAAGGTAATAGTAGGCTATCTCTCCAAACAATTATTTGTCTCTGGTTACTTATGAAGCACAATACAATATGAGTTAATTAGGCACAATTTTAACTGGAACCCTTTAACTGCCAGTGGAAATGTGCATTCTACATTTTGTGTATTTCCAAGCTCTCTAGTTTAAACTACACATATGCCTCATCATGTATTTCTCCCCCATCAAATTAGCTAGCAAGCTATCAAAGAATAGGGTGGACTCGTTTTGCAAGTGGGAGGCCTCCTGACCATGACCGAATGGCCGTATTCTGCAATAGTTTTACACAAAACCATGTGATGAGGGATAGCCCAACATGGTCAAAACGAGACCACCCATCGTTAGGGTTAAAGATAAAAAGCTAAAACCGTCTGCCTAGTCTTAACATGTAAACTGTGAGACTAAGCTGAGCTAAAGCACATTAAAACAATGTTTTTAGGAAATTATAACTCAGCTAAAATAAACAAAATATGAGTTGACATAGGATTGTTACCAGGGCTGTGTCATGCTCATGTGCTTTGTGGACAAGACCTGAAAATCGAAGCCAAAAATATACATTTTTTCATTCAAAGCGTTCAGGTTTATGTAGGATTTCCTTTCTTTTATCCAGTGCTGATGAGAAACCATCCACATTGACACAAATTGGGACAGCCCACACCTGAGAATTTGGAAATGCCCACAATTCTACTTCTGGAAGCTGATAAATGTTTGTCCCTCCTTTCTTCAAACCAGTCTCCTAGCCATAATGCTACTGTTGATAGCAACCAACTTGGTGCTTGTAGATTTTTTTTTTTTGTTGGACTGTGGTTGGTGGTTTCATTTATTTCAGTGGACCTTTTCTGCTTTTAGGTTTGTTTAGTTTTTTGTTTGTCCCCATTTTTGTGGAGGATAGTGAGTGTTCGCTAACTCATTCAAGCCGCTTGGAACAGTTAGAATGGTTTAAACACTCGTAAAATGTGTTGTGTTTTCCATGCTGTGTGTAGGACCACCTGGCAATGCTGGCAGGGATTGTGAATGGGACTAATTAAAGGGGGTTCTATAAGAAATATCAAGGGCAAAATCACTCTGATCCAAAAATAAAATTGGAAAATGATAGTGCGAGTTAGCTGCTGCTATGCGTTTCTGAATTATGGTAATTAGGGATTTCATGGGTTTTTAATGGATCTTAAACTAATTAGAGTTGTGAGCTGTTAGTGGCAGAAAACCTTTAATTTAAACCACAGGCAGGCAAAGTACTATTAAGTCATTCTGCAGGAATGTTAATACAGTGTGTTCGAAACAGTCCTTTTAATTAGAGGAATGGACAAATGTACTTAAAAAACATGATAATTATGTGCTGTGATTTCAATTCCTCAGCCCACCATTTTATTAAGGGTTAATGTGTATGCGTAAAAATTGGACGTTGGTTTATTTTAAAATCTTTTTCACCAGACTTTTATCAGTTTGTCCGGTAGTACAGTAAAATTTAGAAGTAGCCCATGTTAAACAATCTCATTTTGGTCAGGTTTACATTCGGTCTGGTCTTGGTAATATAAATTGGATTCTTGTTGGCCACATGCCATACACATTACACAATTTAAGTGACAAAGTCTATTCGCAGGCTCATATATAATGTGGTGCTGCCAATTTGTCCTCAATCGACACACCTGCAAGGTCAAAATGTGGCAAGAGCCAAAGACGGCCTGTGAAACATTCGGTTTGCATACTGATCACAATTAAAAGAGCCATGTTTGGATTTAAAAAAATCTGTACACTACATTTGTGATTGTCCTGATAATATTCTTACATCAACGTGGAGAAGGTATTTTTTCATTCCTGTGATTAATAGGAATTTGAAGAATGGAATTTGGTCAAAGGCTGTGAACTTCCGTGTTACCAGCAGTGTGAGATTAAGCCAATTCATCAAAAGGTGAATTTTTTATAACCCTTTTTCCTCATCTTTACCAGGGGTGCCAATAATTGTGGAGGGCACTGTACATAGTGCACCTAAAACATTTGAGGGGGTACAATCTCAAAGAAACACAAGGTGGATGGTCCACAATACACTTTTTTTTTCATCAATCATTTGTTTCCCTTATTTTCTTGCTCAGAGTGACAGATTCCAACAGTAACAACTGCTGCAAATCTATTAGGACAACAATGATAATATTTAGTTCACATTAATTAGCAAAGCCGTTTGAAGGGCAAGTGGATCTGTAATGTACCAACTCAATTCCATACGAAGAGCTGCATAAGACTACATGCAAATATTATTTGTCATAAATTTATAATAAACAGTGTGTTTGTGTGTGTGTGTGTGTGAGTGAGAGAGCAACCAAAATTGCCTATAAAGTCTTATACCCCATTTACACCTGGTCATTTCATGCGTCTTGAGCTACCGGATTATATACTGATACACGGAGACTGAATGCTCTAATTAAGTAACCTATTACAGACAAAGCAATTGTCTTCGTGGAATTTAAAATATTTGACAAGAATAATTTTTTTTTGTAGCCTATATGTTTGGTTGATTCTGGTTATCTTTTGCCTTTGTTGGCTTACATGTCTCGCATTTGAGGCATTACATTACATTATAAACATTTAGCAGACGCTCTTATCCAGAGCGACGTACATAGTGCATTTTCAAACTAGGAACAAGAGCGTTACAAACAACCCTAAAAAGGCAAATACGAATCTAAGTACTAGGCGCAGTCAGTATGAGTGGGGTTTTTTTTTTTTGGGGGGGGGTAATTACACAACATTAATAACAATAGTCACAGGGAGGTAGGGAGGGGTGGAGAGAGGTGCAGCTTGAAGAGGTGAGTCTTCAATCTGCGCTTGAAGGTGGTCAGACTTTCTGCTGTTCTGACCTCCACGGGGAGCTCATTCCACCACCGTGGGGCCAGGACAGACAGACGTCGAGACCGGGTGCTAGTATGAAGAGGGGGGGGTACCAGTCATCCTGAGGAGGCGGAACATAGGGATCTGGCAGGTGTGTAGGGTCTGATTAGTATTTGGAGGTATGGAGGGGCAGATCCTCAGACTGCCTGGAAGGCGAGCACCAATGTTTTGAATTTGATGTGAGCCATCACCGGTAGCCAGTGGAGGTCAATGAGCAGGGGGGTGACATGGGAGTGTCGGGGGAGGTTGAAGACCAGGCGCACTGCTGCGTTCTGGATAAACTGAAGGGGGCCTGTACTAATAAAGGGAAGCTTACCGAAAAAAAGGCTCATATAGCCTAGTTTGCTAACTTTTGAGAGGCCTCTGGTTGAGTCTTGCTAAAGAAAGCCTGACTCATGCAGGCATCTCTCTAGCCCTCCGTATGATAGGGTGTGTACTGTGGGTTTTAGGCTGCTGTGGTCAGAAGACATTTGGAACAACATTAGCTTTTCTGCCTTTTGACTCTGTAAACTTTCAAATATACACAGTCCACTGCTGACCCAATGATGGAAATTTACCCTGAAAGCATAAATGGTTTTTGATTCAATTCTGTACCATGAAGATGGTGCTGGGTTTGCTAAACATGTTTTATTTAAATCTTAAAGTGATGGACAAGGAAAATCCGTAATATGCTTATAACCACGTTATTTATGGCTATTAAGGTATGTATTGAGCACCAATAATGCGCAAAAAATAAATTCCGTTGCAATCTCGTTTCAGTTTATCTATATCTTTTAATTCCTGCATGCTGGAAAAAAAGGGTGGAATCGAAAATGGGTCTATGGTGACGTAGACGTGAAACCTCAAGCAATACAGACCTTGATCTCATTATACCATCTCCCATAGTTTGAGGCAAGTAAAACTCATGTCCCACTAAAAAAACCCTCTGAGTCTGAGCCAAACACTTGTTTTGTTTGCCCTTGAGAATAGTTTTCCGCGTTACTTAGGCTACTTAGTTGCCATGCATGTAATTTTCGTTCGATTAACAAAATTAATGAGTGGGCCTTTAAATAACCTACCATTGTGTAATGATGATTTGTGTGGAACGTGCAATTGGTGAAACGTCGCCTTGCAATTAAGCTTGCTTTAAATAGACTAAAGTTAGATCAAACTGTTCCAATACTCTGCTTGGTGTTTAAGTTAACTTACTTTGATTGCGTGTGATATTTATCTCCTGATAGCAGCTGCACTGTATTTTACTTTGAATTAATTGTATTAATTCCCCGATGGGTTCAAACATATGGTTAAAACCACAGAACTGTATAAAAACAGTTCTGTGGTTCAAACGTAGTGCTGGATGATGTCGATGGCACTCGGGTTGAGGGCGTAGATTTAGACTACACCCCTACAATCCTGAGTCCTTTCAAGACTGAGTTTATTAGCTGTAGTAGTATACTTTTGTAATGGCGTTGTAGCGGTACAACGATGAGCCAAACGCGATAAAAGAAAAGAATCAAAGAATCTCCCAGGCCCAGCCGTAGCCGAAACCAAAAACACCCTAGTAACACGGGATAGCCACGTAAACACGGGCGATACTAATACTGCAGAAAGAAGAACAGCAAAAACAAAGGCACCATCGGAACGTGACTATAACGCCCGATAAATGGTGAAACAAATGAAAATAAAATAAACGCTCACGCCCTCCAACAACAAAGAGAGCGGGAGTAGAAAAGGAGAAGTGAAAAGAGGGAAAACCTAAGCTATATTCCCTGAGCTTCCATGTAGTTATCTAAGTAAAGCTCTACTACGCGAATAAAGAAAAACAATCTTTTTTTTATTTTTTATTTTAAAACTGCGAGCAGAGGAAACAAACAACAACCGTAACATTCGTGAAGGCACGAAATAATAAAGAAGCGCCAGGAAGCGGAACTCAGGGGTTTAAATACCTCCTGACGCGGACGACAGGTGAACCAGATAATCACCTGGGCGAAAGGAAAATCCCGCAATGGAATGCGGAGAAAAAATCCGATAGACCGAAAAAGACGAGGCGTGGAATTAGAGGAAAGGAAGGGGAAACCATGACAACTTTAGTGTAATAAAAATATAATTTAAGTATACAAAGGTATACTTTTCCTTTTTGTACTTAATTTGAAGTATGTTTAAAATGTACTTTTAAAAGGTGTACTTCAAATATAGTCTCAAACACACGTAATACTTTTAAAGTTTGTTTCAAACGCACTGGTGACATAATGAAATATTACTGCAAGTGTATTTAAGATACCAACAAATCATACTTTTTGTTAGTGCACTTAAATATACTTAAGTACACTAAAATAGTTCAATTTTAACATACAGACATAGTGCACTTAACTATACAAACAATTGTCCCATTTTAACATACACAGCGCACTTAAGTACGATTTAAGTTCTACTTTTGAACAACTTTAGTGCACTTAGTATACTTAAAGCCCTGCCAATTTAGCACAAAGTACATGATTAGTACAACAACTAATCAAATTTCAAGTATAATTTTTTTTCACCTGGGAACTTTAGGACTTTTAGCAAATTTTTGGGACTTTTTCCAGCTTTCATGGATCATTATGTCAAGACTTGTGAAAAATGTGCAGTATGATTTTGCTTATCTGTCTGATGCAGCATTTGAAGCCCCGCTGGGCTTGAGATCTGTGTCTGCCATCCACACCAAAATGGCATCCACTGTGTGCTCCAGATATTGGTGCTTCAGTAACCCAATATGTTTTTCTATTTTTTCCCTCACACATACAATAATGTTGTCACCTGAGTTGCATTAACAGCTACTCATTAATGATAATGTCATTCTGATTAGTTCCTATTAGCCAACGAAACCCCTTTTTCAGTTCTTATCTAAGTGGTGTATTTGTGTGGTCCAAAATGTTTGCTGACTGTTTTTATTGTAGAATGTGTAATAGTGTTTTACACAGGTAGTTTTGTCCCAGTAAAAATAGGACTCTTGGAGACTGGACTATTATTTTCAGATGCAGTTCTGCACAGGTTCATACAGTAAACTATACTTTCAATTACTATGTATTGCAGCCATAGTTTCACTAAAATAAGTAACTAATAACACTGAAGATTCAGTCTTGTTGCATTGGTATATGTATGTATGCACTACTTCAAAAAGTACTAAAATTAACTTCTCTTTGCCACAATTCTTTTAAAAGCCTAAAGAATGCAGAAAATGAGCAGAGGAGGAGAGCAGGACGTAAAGATATGCCCACATTTGGACACTGTGGCGATAAAGAGCTACATCTGCGACTGCTTTGATTGATCTGTGTTACTCCTACACGTGTCAAAATGCAACCACTTGATCTTCAACCCATAATCCCTCAAGGAATGAAGGTGTGACTCGAATCTGGAACTTACACAGGGCTGCAGGACTTCACCTTTCTGCGAAGAGTGAATTCCGGTTTTTAGCAAAGTAGAATCCCAATCGTCACAGTATTTCCAGTCAAAGCAGAGCTCCAAATTATATTTCATTTAAATAATCAAACTGTCTTTAGAATAAATACATAAATAAATCTATGGGAAAACTGTTAAGAATAGTGAGGTGTGTTTCAATACAGCAATTAGGAAACTAGGCACAGTCAAAATGTATTCAGTGTGTTGTTTTTCATCAGATAACCTTTAAATACATTTATAGTACATTTCCACAGTCTCATAGCTGTGCATCGGCAAGTCTGCATGCAGTCTAATATTTGTCATCTGGAGTCTCACCAATTCCCTGAAGAAAGTAGAGCCAGAAACCTCAGGTCAGGCTTTTAGCAGTGGGTCAGTCCACCCTGTTTACCCTCCTCAGTACAGGATACATAAACAGTAGATGGCGGCCTGAGGACACCTGCGCTGATGAGGACATCCAATGTAATGTGTCCAATACTGGTCAGTGTCGGGGGTGGTGTTAAGAGCCGCTGTGCTGCGCGTGGTCTCAGACAACCTCTTGCTGTTATATGAAGTATTACATACAATTCAGTTAATACATGACATCAACAATTCAAATGACCCGTCAAAGCACATTTATAAATGTCTAGTACATCCAAACATGCTTTTGTCCTGAGTGCCTTTTAGTACTGGTTTTATTGGATACAAATAATAATACTGACCAATTTCAGTAGTTTCCTTAGTTGCAAAGCTTGTGAAACTTAGAATTATCATACTTAGTGCTGCTAAATACAGAGTTGAGAGATTTTTTGGTGTTGTTTTAATGGAGTAGCCCCTGTCTTTTTGGGAAAGCGCCACAAGACATAAACAATTTGAAAATGTAGGATGCAAAAGGGAGTTTTAATTGAAATATTAAAGTGTTATACTGGAGCAGGACAGTGTTTTTTTTTCTGATTTTGAGCTCCCTGTAATTTGAAGTGTGTGAGATCTAGCCTCTTATTACTCTTACTGCCTTTGGCTCCATTGGTGACTTATCCTTCACTGTAAAAAATTGTAGGAGACTTCAACGCAAAAAAATAACTCAACATTCTGCAAACAAAATTTTGAGTAAACTGAACTTCTGGACACAAAACTCCTTTGTACTTGAAAACTTAAGTTGATACGACTTAAGTTGTATCAACTTAAGTTTTCAAGTACAAAACATAGTTCTAACTTTGTGTCCAGAAGTTCAGTTTACTCAAAATTTTGCTTGCAGAATGTTGACTTATTTTTTATGTTGAAGTCACCTACAAGTTTTTACAGTGCTCTATGGAGCTGATTGAGCTGGCCTAGCTTGCTTTGCCCTTGTTGTATGGCCACTGTTGTCCTTGTGGCTAACATCAGGGTGTAACTCTGTTATGCTGTGTTTGGAGAGGGATCACATAACACCTGCCCTGGATTTGTGCATTGTCATAAACTTACAACAGCACAGCTCTTTACAATATATACAACTTGAAGATGCCATGTTTCGTGAGCAAAGGTTGCACAACCCTTTTCCATTTACCAAACAATGTTAGATGTATTCTTGATTGTTTTTACATTACACCTTTTCTTAACCTGTTGTGAATGTTAATCTGGTCATACTCAAATATGTTGTTTTTCTTCATACTGTCTTATGTATAATGGTTAAAAAAAACTTAATTTTCACCACTGGTTTTACCACTGCGTGCACAGTTCTAAATATGTAAATATGTATCTAAAATATGGTATGGTATGGTAAAGTCCACCTTTTTCTACCACAAATAAATCAGTTTATTGGCCTCCCTAAAAATAACCATATAAGAACAAGAATAATAATAAGAAGAAGAAAAACAAGGAAGACAAATAAGTTGATGAAGCCAAAGAAGAGGAAGAAGAAGCAGCAGCGGCTTATGAGTGACACTAGAGTTATTCGTATTATACTCAAACATATATAGGTTGTTCAGTTTTAACAGTTGAATAATACCCATGGCTTCTCTGGCCCCACTGCATATGCCATGTGTGGAAGCAGAATCTATATCATATGTCAAGAGGAAGCATAATTCTGTTAGAGCCCAAACAGGCAACACACCTCAGCACATCTGGTTTCCACCATGGCATCTATTACACAAACCCTGCTATGTCAAGTCACTCCCAAGACAAACAAATCTCTCTCTCTCTCTTTCACTCTCTCTTGCTCTCTCTTTCAGGAAATCCTAAAGAGGAACTAGAGCCTGTAAAATACATATTTTTAAAAAAAGGAGTCAGACCTCAAGCATTCCCGTCGTCTAGGCTATGTTTTCATTACCCCAACACATTTACACAGTTGTTATAGACGGCCCCGGATGCCTCCTAAAGTGCAGCGCACCAACAATAAACAGAGGCCAGCTGACACCTACAGACACCTGCAGTCTCCCTGGCAGTGCAGTTCCCAGATCAGAGGATACTGAGTGACACTAGTGCTTTAAAGAATACAAGTGATACTGCACAGACATGCAGTTGAAAAGTAATTTACATGACTGCGTCCTATCTGAAGAGTTGTACTGTGTGAGATTGTATGGTAACATTTTGTTGGTTTTGGCAAGCAGAAGCAGAACTCTTCAGCGAGGCGATTTTAAAAGGTGTTGGATGTCTGAATTATTGTGTTACAAAGTGCAGGGCATTCCCAAGACACAGAGCTAGATGGTGTTAATTTGTTTTGTTTTTTTACTTTTTGCATTGCATTTGTTATGCGCTTCACTTTATTCTGCCTTGTAGCTGGCACTGTTAGAAAAAAGAAAGATCTGTTATAATACACGCTGTATACATTACACAAAGACTGTCCCAAATACAGTGTCCTAAAGATCTCTGTTTACACACTATGGCAGGTGACATGTTTTTGGAGCTTTTGTGCCAGCAGTACAGAGACAAAGAGAGCTCTTTCAGGGTTCAGAGAGGTCAGAACACCTGTTGTCTGCTGAAAGGGTGCAGATTTACACACTTTTAGCCAAACTGCACCGGCTCCTTCCAAAGGGTTATATCCGTGACAGAGCTTGAACTGGCTTTCCTCTGCTGTGCCGGCAGGGGCAGTGAGGGTTTATATTATACATATGAAGCCATTACTCTCATTTTCCTCTTCTGACTAGTCCCTGCATCCACCTGGCTGATTTATTCAGATTGCTTCTCAACCAGAGTAAGCAGCAGATATAGTAGCTGGCCGGGCTCCCAGCCAGCTTCTAGCCTGATAGCATCTGTTTAATAGACATAAGGACACCTCTTAATTTCAGCTCCGATGTGCTGCTTGCGTCACATCTATCCTTTGCTAACAAAGTTTAACAAGACTACTAACTAGGCAAGCCTAGCTCAGCCCGGACATCTGTATGCAGCCAGTGAGGAGCATGTGACAGGGCACGGTGGATAGTGGTCTGGAGCAGGTTGGCCTGCATACCGGGGCGACGGAGTGCATCTGATTCTCAAAGGCGGGTGGGGCAGAGTATGTGAGTGGGAGCAAGTGAGGAGGGGAAGCGAACGTAATTTAATTAGAGCGATGAGCACTATTAGAATGTTACCACTCCGCAAGCACCAGTTCGCTCTGGTACCGCTCAGCCTAGAATGTCATGCTTCTGCCAATAATTCTAATTTCAACAGGGAAAGATGGAGTTTTGGAAATATTTTACAAATTCCCAGACAAAGGTTACATAAACCTTACTACTACAATCCTGTGCAACATTGCTGCAATATTGCTCTACATGTAAACAGTTAATACTGTTAAATGTCTTAAAAAGACGTTTGTTAATGTGAAAAAAACATTAACCTCTTCCTACCAAAGGCAAAATAGGCCAATTCTTGCCTGTTTTCACGAGTGACAAACAAAGCTGTTTATCTAAAAAACTGTAAAGGTTACAAATATGGTTCATAGCTTTTATTAAATTAGAGAACTGCACTATTATGACTAAGCAGTCAGAATTCATATACATCCACTTTTTGCTATTTAGTTACAACAATTTATGTACAGAAAATGTGAAAAAACTAAATTATCGGTACCTACATTCAACTTTCAGAAATGATGAGCTGCAAAAGCTATGGACACAAAGCTATTTGTCAATAATGGCGATAAAAGTACATTTTTAGATGTGTTTTTGGTGAGTTTCATGTTACACAACTAACTACCCGTGGTCCCCAAAAAGCTCTCCAAACCCATGGAGCAGCACAGTGAATCTTGGATTCACTAGAGCCCCATTAGCCATAAATGAGCCCCATTAGCCATAAATGAGTCCAGGTATATGCAAAATGGATATAAAATAAAATGTCCACCAGTTTTCTAGATAAAATAAAAGCACCCCTGCACAATAATCAACAACAAACTCATCCTCATGTTATGTCATGCATAAATTGCTCATTTGTTTACCTGCACAGCCTGCTGTACTGCATACAGAACAATTTACTCATGTATAACAATAACTCTACTAAACAAAAAAAAACTTGGAACAGCACCTCTCAGACACAAATAGATAGCTAGCTGCTATGTGTAATTTTGCTGAGAATAACGCGAATAAGCAAGTCCCTCATGAACATAAAACAAAGTTTAATATCACGAGGTCGCTAGTATCTGGCTATACCTGGCTCAATGTAATAAAGAATGACAAAGAAGAACCGGGGAAGCGGAAGTGAGGAACTTAAATACCCCGCAGGTAGAAGCACAGGTGAAAAGAATAACGAGGAAGGGAAGCAAAACCCCGGAACGGAACGTGGAAAAAATCCGATAGATTCTCAATCGGGAAATCAGGACGAGAACCGCAACGGAAAAAAAAACAATAACCCACAAACCATGACAATACGTTTCTGTATTATTTGGGAATTTTAACAGGTTGGATGACTCCCTTACTCCCTACCTATCTGTAGGTGCATGCTGCCAGATGTTAGAGTCACCCCCCTCCCTCTCTCTCTTTTCACCCTCTTTTTGTTCTCTTCTCTGCATAAGGGGTAACTGATCATTAAGGGGGTTGTGTTTCAAAATATAACAATGTATACAAAATCCATTCCCTCTACTCTATCAAATTCAGCATAGCTAACACTGTGGTAAAAAAATTCTGATTTGTTTAAACACAAGCATCTTTCATTTCAAATGATGTCAGGTTTTTTTCTCTCCCCGAGTTTTATGTGGGGAGGCTATATCCAGAAGTGTGCACTCAGTCACCTTAGGTGACTTTCGTTGCCTGAACATTCCAGGTTTCCACACAGGAGCATATCCGACACATGTTGGAGCTTAGCTGGAAGTCCCATGAAGATAGACACACCTGGACAGGAAAAAGGAATATCAATATTCTGGCAGAGGTAAAAAAACGTGTTAAATTTTTTTTCCCGTACAGAATTTTTGTATTATATTTAATGGCAAAGCAGATAATCTACTGTTCTAATTTTTATCTTTTTTTACCCAAATCTGCTCATAAAACATGGCGTTTTCCAGCAACAAGAACTAAATGCTACCATTTTAACCACCTTTTTTCATTCTGAGATATAGGCCACTTGATTTACTAAGACCTTTAACATGTGCAAAACCATTTAGCACAAGCAAAACCAATAACATGAACAACTAGATTAACAATTCCTAAAAAAATTGTATGTGTGGTTGCTTCACAGTGTCATCAATTGCTGGAAATGACATAGAAAGATGGTAATATGGTATAGTGTGATGGAAATAAAAATAAAACATAAATGTTTTAAAAAATAAAAGGTGGAAATGGTATGAACTGGTAATGAGGTATAAATGGATCTAGTGAAGGTGATGTAGCCTATTTTGTGGTAAGTAGGTAAAGAACCTGGAAGTGATACAAAGAAGTAATGAATTGTGATAAAAGCACAAAATGGTATCTGGGATCATAACAGTGTTGTAGAGGAAGGCATTGTGAATGCCCAATTTACTGTGTCCTGTGTACTAGCATACTGCTTACTGTATGCTATACTGCAGTATCGTAAACATCGTTTACATGCAGCTATCGTAAAGCAATAATTAAACATTGTTTGGCTAATAGTAACTAAGTTTAACTTTTCTACTTGAGATTATAACCCAATCATGTGTAGTGGATAGTTTATTTGCTGTAGCTATGTCATAATCTATTGCATTTAGATTTGCTAACGTAAGCTACTGGCACCTGTCACCTTGGCATTTTCATGCAGAGTGAAAGGTTTTTTTTCTTTTTCTGGTAGTTTAACAAACAGTAGCCTAGCTGGCTTATGCTTTTGTCATGTTTTGTTAGGAAGTTTTCTGTGCTAACGTTATTAAGACGTAAATCAGAATTCGTTGAATAATGTTGAATGGAGTGATTAGTAGGCTAGATGAGCATTTAGCTAAAATATAGGCAAAAATTGCAATAGCGCTAAAAATATTTTTTGTTAAAAATTGTGTTCTGTAATTTAGACAACATAACGTTACGTGACCATAGATATAGAACAATAGATGTGACATATCTTGTGATGGACTAGTAATTTGGTGTTCTGAAATGAAACAATTTGGCAGCCATCTTGTACAGTTCCTAGCTAGCAATAGGAACCTATGGCAGAAGTACCATGTACTGTCTTTCTAACCCATATATATTTTTATTTTAAGGTATCAATTTAGTTTTTTAAGTATTGCAGTGATTGCATGGATGCTCTGACAGTCTGAAATAATACAAAAAATATATTTAGATTTAGTTGTTTTTTTGTTTACTGCACAGCATGTGCCAGTCTTTTGGATACCATCTTTCCTGCCTCCTTATTGTCAATGTCCACCTTTTCCTAGCCACTAGATTTTGGAAATTTGTTGTGAAATATGCAGATCGCTACCATCACTTGCTATTATTCCATTATAACCAATAACCCCATCAAACTACACAACTGTTAGTTATAACACAAGTTTATTTACAAAGTTACAAGTACAATGAATAAGAAATAACACCCTATAAAAACAGATTATAAATCATAGTACATATGAGAAGTTCAAGATGATAATTTGAGACAAACATGAATACAGTAATTGGGACGGATATGACTAACGTTACCACCAGGGGGCCACCGTGCGGTTAACATCTCTTTTATGACTACTTGGCCGTGCCTCTCTCCTCAACCCAGCCGGCTGTGTCCTCTCCAGTGCGGGGCTATAAGGCTATTTTCCGAAATCTACCGTCGGGTCTTTTTTCCCTTTTTTTCCTAGTGAGTCATGCAGCAAAAGGTCAGATTCGAACATGCAACGTCGTGGATGGTAAAGATCACAAAGCAAACTACCTACTCACTGAGCCACAAAGACACACTTTAGAAAGGCATATTTCAGCGTGTACTAAAATACATATATAAATAAACAATAATAAATAAATAAACTTTGAAGTTTATACTTACAGAAAAAAGAGTGTATTAAAAATAGTGAACTAGTAGGCTTAGTCTAATGTAAGCTACTTGTTTTATGAAATAAAAAGTGGCCTGTTTAGTCCAGACAGTTATCAAAGCCATATAGTTATGGTTTTTATTTTGTTTTTTTTTAAAGGGTTTCCGCGCTGTTATAGTTTTGACAGCTCCGTGATATCATAGCTATGATGCAGCTTTGGCAAAAACAGGTATGCAGTAACAGACTAGCCTTTTTATTTTCATTCGTTTTTTGTTTTGAAAAAGGGCATTTCCCGGTATAATTGCTGACTTGTGGCGAAAGTGCCGCCGTGGTGATAGATTTACCTTAACATCTGTCCAAAATTGTAAACAGGTCTGAGATTTTCACGGTAAGAAGAAATTTTATGACAACGTAACTTAGGTAATTACCGATCTGTCAGATAAACTTGAATATAAACTTCAATACTTTTGTGGATTTATAGGCTCCATTATCTCAACAGAGTTGTATATTATTTTTTTGGATGTACGGCTACGAAGAAAGTAAAGCAAGGTAGGCAGTGTGGTGGTAATGTTATCTTCTGCTTGTGTTAAGTCTGCTAGATAACGTTAGCACATTTGGGTATTGATGGCTCCGACATGACACATGGGGCAGAGATGGCCAGTAACGTTATGCATTCACTTTCGTGGCTTGGTTGTATAATGTGTTTGTTTTATACACTGGTTCTTTGGCTAACCTTTGCTAGTTACTGATGTCACTTAAACTGGTTGGTTGAAAGTTTGGTTAACCTAAAACCTAGCTAACGTTAATCTGTATGGTTAGGCAACGCATTCTCTAACGTTAGTGTTGTTGTTGTTGTTAGTAGTGTGATTGTCCAGTTACTTTCTAAACCTAGCTTAGTATGAGTAGCGCTAACCTTATGCTAACATTAACAGTTGGTTGATAATTTGAATTGATAGATTGCAGTAATGTTAACGGCTATATATGTACACTGCTCAAAAAAATGAAGGGAACACTTAATGATCACAGTATAACACCAAGTCAATTAAACCAAACCGGTCATGCTGGATGATGTTGCAGACAGCATAACATTCACTACGGCGTCTCCAGACTCTTTCACGTCTGTCACATGTGCTCAGTGTGAACCTGCTCTCATCTGTGAAGAACGGGGCGCCAATGGTGAACCTGCCAATTCTGGTGTTCTCTGGCAAATGTCTATCGAGCTGCACGGTGCTGGGCTGTGAGCAGAGGTCCCACTATAGGACGTCGGGCATCAGGAGAAACAACCGTTATTTGATCCATCCATATCTACTGCATATCTGGCAGCAGAGTGATGGTTTGAAGCTCGTTTGATACCTCAGACCCTTGCTGATTTACAGCCATTTAGCCAACCATGGGTTCCATACTATTCCTGTGTAATTTACAGCTTAATCTAGTCCCACCCCCCCCCCACAGAAATTAATTCAATGCAGAGAGGTTATAGCATCGCTTGTAAGAGTACCTGAAAATAAGATACCAAGAGTCTTTTGATATCCTTTTATACCCAGTCATAATAGCATCACCTGTTTACCTGTGGAATGTTCCAAACAGGTCTTTTTTTTTGCCCCGTCCCAACTTTTTTGGAATGTGTTGCAGGCATCAAATTCGGAATTAGCGTATATTTACAAAAATCAATAAAGTTGATAAGGTAAAACATTAAATATATTTTCTTTGTACTGTTTTCAATTAAATATATGTAAAAGAGAATTTACAAATCACTACTTTTTGCTTTTATGTGCATTTTACATACTGTCCCAACTTTTTTGGAATTGGGGTTTGTATTTCCTACATGGACATGGTGTCATAATGAAGGCATATTAGAATATGCCTTGGAGTTTGAGTTAACCAGAGTTTTAAATAGTCCTGTTTTAGACATTTAAACACCCAAATGTAAAACAGTCTGAAGTGAATTGTTAGACGCAATGATCCCAGTTCTCCCTAGCCATGCAAATTAAATTATTTTAGAAATTGCAATGGGGACAACTGATGTATCAATTTACCAGTGGCACATGTGTACTTCAGATCAGTTGGTTTCATTTCATTTCAGGTAATGGAAAAACAAGGGGTTTTTGTATAGTTGATATGTATTATAGAAATTAAAAAGTTATTTTTTCATAACTGTACTTCAGGAGGCAGATGAGCTGTACTTTTGGGAAGTTATACATTACTTGTGCTGTCTCTGATCAGAGGGCTTACAAGTAATATACGGTTGGCTCCATTTAAATGCTATGAAGAAAATCCTGCAGTCCTATTTAGCTGTGAGTATAACTGTCATTAATGAAGAACTATATGCTTAAAAGAGCTTCTACTTTGTGTGTCTGAACCTATATTTTTCACTCGCAACCCACCCACTCACACACCCACACAAGAATCGCCTCCTATGCATCCAACTTCCAGATGTATCTGGAGTATCTGATGTCTATTTAATGTCCTGTCACAAATGACCATATGTTTCTGCACTCCGGCTGTGACAAGCAAAATGATGTTTCTATTGTGTATTCCTCAATATTAAATAAGTGATCAGAGGTACAAAAGTTACATATTTCATATTTATGGAACACCTTGCCTCTTTTTTAAAATATTCATCTGTAAAGTACAGAAGAAAAAAACATGTAACATTATTAGCCAAAAACATTCAAAAACCCACCAAAAGGCAATTATTGCTTGACAATAATGGAGCATGTTGTTGGACAGTGTCCCTAAATTTCACAGGGTATGACTCGATGTAACCCAATTTTCCTAAACCCATACCTGTTGCTACATTACAACGTGTACACAGTGGAACATTTTTGGAATATGTGAGAGGTTGAATATTTACTGGAGTTTTTTCAAAATGTATTCCATCACATTGTTTAGTTAGCTCTGGGTTCTGCCTCATACCATTTCCTAGAAACCTCTCGTAACTTATGCCCCCCACCCCCATGTATCCAACTTGAGACTATACAGTACGTACAGTAGTGAGGCATGGGTGCAAAGCCTCAACATTTGTACCACACGCACAAGAAGCACCACACATCCCACACAAACTCAAAAACATGCATCCATAATTCATTGACTTATGCTACAAAAGAAGATCAAAGCTTTTTTTTTTTTTTACAAAAATAATGTTACAATAAATTGGAAAAAATAAATCTGCCAACTATGAGATGTCTTTATTGTGATCACATTGGAATCTTGGATCGGGGCATTTGGAAGAAGGGGATTTCATAGTTGACTTTGCTGTCTGCGTGTGTGAAAATACAAGTTAATAAAAGATTAAAAGACAACCCCAACATTGTAGTAATTTTCTTCAGTTTATTCTGCTTAGCTCTATTTCTTACTGAAGTTGACCTTGAAACAAGAATACATTTAACTTTGTTTATTTTTTGGTGGAGAAACACTTGGGGTCTGGCCATATAGGCCAATAGAATCTATTACATCCTCACTGCAGATGCACTGCAATTGTGTTGCGTAGCAAAGCTAGAGGATTTGAAAACAAGCCATAGCACATTGAAAACTCATAACGCAGATTGTTCCAAGTGTTTGAACATGTGTCATAGATTTTTCATTTTCCACCCCCCTGACTAAACTTATCAGTGAGGGTCTGCATTAAGTTGCTAGGTTGTAAAGTAGTTCACAATTGACTGTGTGTGTGTGTGTGCCATGCAAAATGAAAAAATAGTTCATACCCAAAATGCAGAACATTGCTCGAGACAATGAAATATAAAATTGTCAGAGCTAAAACAAAAAGATAAATGTAATCACACATTGAATTATTACAATTTTTTTACATCAGCTCAACGGCAAAACCCTTTACTCACCACTGTGTTCAGAACAAAGGTCATATATCCTTAAATTACTGAAAATAACACAGCTAAAAATAACTGGTTCATCATCATACAGAAAAGTGATGAACTAAAGAATGCCAGTTGGCACACGAAATGTGAGCAAACCTCATTTTAAAAGATGTATCCCATCATGCCAGAGCCCCCCCACCCCCACCTCCCCCCCACCCTACAAACAAGAAGTACAATAAAAAAATTCCTAATATGATAGATTGTATCATGGCTGCTGAGAGGTTCAGATGAGCGTTATTTTGCAGATCTGCACAACATGCAAACTGAGTTTCTGTTTGTACCCGTGTTCCCGAGCACTGCAGAGCTGACCATTCCCAGGATTCATGAGCGGAGGTAATTAACTCCCCGGAGCGGGCCAGACCACATGGGTGAGGGTGGGTGGGGAGTTCAGGGATGAACAGACACGGTCACGCCTCTCACAACAACCCGGGGTTATAAAAAATTACCCCCTTCCAGATGTGCATCCATGGTGTCAGTCCTCCTGAGTTTTGGGAGGATGCATTATGAGTAGAGCAATATATGGTAATATAATATATAGTTTTTGAATTTCTTTTGTGTTTAGTTAAGCACAAAATACTTAACTACATAATGGAAATGCCCCAAACCTTTAGTTAATGATGCATCATTACAGGGCATAATTTTCAATGTTAAGCATTCTTTGAAATATTCTGCAGGCTATATGCTGAATTATTGTAAATGCGCCAGATGTGTTTGCGTTCAATAAATATTTCCACGGCTCACACGCTAATGGTAAAGACTTTATACTTCAGCAGAGGTTGCTACTGAAACAAATCTCCTCTAACATGTTCAGCAAAATACTGACATCAGACAAACGAGGGCAATATTTCAAAGTTCAACGCAGTGGAGTGTAAGCTTTCAGAGATTCATTTTTTTACAGTCTTGGTCATTACTATTTTACATCTGCTGTTTATCACGTATTGAACTCTGTGAATCTAGAGAGATATGACATATACAGCACAGGGTTTATGCCACAGTGTTATCCTGATCTTGCATAATAGCTAGGCCATTTTTTTTTTTGTAGGGAACTTTCTTGCCTTTGAGCCTCACACGGGTTTTACAAAGATTCTGCTCCCAGAGGTACTTTGTTCTTGGACCGCATCCCCAGCTTGGGGAGTAACTGGGGTCCACTAAAGCCACCTCAGGCACCTCAAAGTGTGACATTTGGAGTTATGTTACTATAAAGCAGCTGGCTCTCAGCACAAGAGCTAGTGATGAGAGCCACTAAAATGAGCTGGGGGTGTCACTGGGGGAACGAATGCACTATTCACACGGCCTGTTGCATGTTTCATTACTCGCCGAGCACATTGATTGCAGTAAAATCTGTTGAAAAGTTTTTTTTTTATTGCCGTGCTGTGGAAGCCATTGTGTCTCACAGAAAATGCTAGAGTTCATCTGAATTATTTGGAATAGTTTGCGCCCGATGATCTGATCATGTTGTCTTTTCTACTTTGTCTCTTTCCCAAAACTTTGGCTGCTAATTCATAAAGCGTTTGGCTGCTAATTCATAAAGCGTTTGGCTGCTAATTCATAAAGCGTTTGGCTGCTAATTCATAAAGCGTTTGGCTCTGAATGCGCTACAAGACACACTCATGGGTTGGATGTCTTTCTCTTGTATAAAAAAGTATCTATTTTTTTGATGGGTGTCTTGAAGCATTAGCATGTTTATGATAAATAAAAATGGCACTGCCATTAGGAGGAATGTTTATTTGATCACTTATAATTACTGCAAGGTGATGCCTTTTCAACCAGTTATAATGAACCTGCCTCTTTTGTCAATCAATAACAAGTATGACAAATAATTGTCAATTTGTGTGAGACAATGGTCTTGCTGTATTTGGCATTACAATTGAGATTTTTTTTTTGTGTACAATGAAAATTGCACACTTGATACTTGACCTGCAATGAAAATTGCACCTTTACTTGAATTACTGTACATGTATAATTCTGTGAAACGATAACTGAGAACCTGAACCTAGAACCTGAAAGGAAAACCCACTTGGATGATTTAAATGAACAGAAGTGCTAAGAAATTCTTATTTTAAGAAAGGACTTGAAATAAAATTAAAAACGAATTTTGTGTTTTGTTTCAGAAATGATCCGTACTGCCATTCTATTTGACCAATAACAGTTGTTTTATGGCATGCCATCATATAGTATATAAAAATGCAAAAATTAAATGGCTTTAATCGGCTTAATCATATTAAATCTGTGCAATTGTGCTGTTTAAACGAAAGTGTGTTTATTATTTGGACATGTACTGGTCTTCAGCCAAATGAAAAAGAAAAACTTCCAAGATTTTCCACTGGTGATGCACAAAAATATAAAACCCAGTTTTATATTTCATACACCTTGTTTTGGTTTGGTTTGGGTACAGGTGACTGCTGACATATCTTTGGAGGCCCAAGTATTACATGTGAATCCAGGTGGATGCCGGGCTCCCAAGTGGTGCATCTAGGTAAGGCCCTGTGAGTCCTGCAGTGGTTTGTTATATAGGCCATATACAGTTCTCTCCAAGGGCTTGATTTACTAAGACCTTTAACATGTGCAAAACCTTATAGCACACGCAAAACCAATAACATGACCAATGATTAGTTATGGTATTTGTTTTGCAAAAAGGTTGCACTCGTTAAAGGTCTTAGTAAATCAGGCCCCAAGAGTGTTAGGACAGTGACATATTTTTTGTTGTTTTGGCTCTATACTCCAGCACACTGGATTTGAAATGGAACATTTTGGAAAAATATTTGCATCTATATCATTAGATAATTTCTAACTTTTGCAAAAGATTAGTGGAATGGTTATAGGTGTCCAAAAAACCTACCCAAACCTTTCCAAACCCATGAAACTCCATGGAAACATATGCAAAGTATCCAAGCTATCCAAAGCTATCCAAGCTATCCACGCTATCCAAAGCTATCCAAACATGAACACAGCTTTAGTGTCCATTTGAAGCACGTTATTATGTCCTATGAGGAGGCAATTAATGAGGGGAATGACCCTTATATAATCAATGTCTTTGTCTCAGTTTCGTTTTCAGTGCCAAAAATGTCCAACACAGCCCCAGTCTCATCATAAATGGTAATGTATTACCAACCAGTCAGACTAGCAATGTACGAGCACATGCACACAATTTACAGCGTCATATGAATTACTACAACTATTACTATTACAACTACTATACTTTTCTCCTATATAAACATATGCCAGCCTGTGGATTACTGGGAAAACTAGCTGCCGTCTCAGCCATTTATGTCCCTATATTAGCTATGCTGTTTCACCCAATAATGTATGTAATGTAATGAATGGCTAGGCCACACATGAAAGCTTCTACTATAGTGTAGTATAAATTCCCAGTAAAGTTACAGTTTAGCCGTAATAGATTGACAGCTCACCACCATTGTCATTACTTCTGGTATACAAATCCAAGTCGCCTCAGCAGGGACTCCCCATACTTTATCAGTGAGCCTTATGCAGGATTAGCTTATAGCCAATACCTAATAGGTTGCTAGTTAACTAGGTTGCTAATAAACGAAATTAAACCAGTTTATACCTATAATTCAGAATTCAGTACCACTAATGTAAAACTCTGTGACATCATAAACAATAATAACACAACATAGTTGTAGCTAGCTAGCTATACTATTATTAATACAACACCATAAAACACACATGCACAACTTGTACACAAGGCAACACTTAGCTATGGAATCCATGCTGTCTGCTTCAGATGAAGAGTCATGGATGTATATCTCATCCGGAGGACGACTACAGCATCCAGCAGTTTCAAGCACTGAAAGATTTTTTGTCACTTCGACTTCGCCATTGTACAAATAAAACAACTTCTCACCGGAGTTTACTAGCGATGCGTATGCGCTCTCTTGCGCAAAACCACGGAGACGCAGACACTTAATGTCGCATGTTGTTTTGAAATACGCTCGTGACATGCACAGCTCTGACAATCACTCCCAACTGTCTAATGACTAATGATTATACCTCTTCGGAAAGCTTAGAATGCGTTATTTTTGGATGTATTAAGGCTGTGAATCAATTATAATTAATTCCAAGACATTACTACTCCCAATTTGAACTGCGAAATGTTCTGCAGACAGATTTTTTCCCATGTTGAAACTTACACTGTACACCACATATGGGCAGAAAAGGCAGAAAATAACTACATAATCTGAGAAAGGACATATCTGGCGGACGTAGAAAGGATATAATTTTCATAGCAGAAGGAACTTATATTATGATGACAGAAATTCACTCTAATAAGTGTGCAGGCAAAATAACAATTTAATTTACTTATATCCAGGTTGTTGCTGTGATAGTATAACATATTTGGTAGTTAAAGAAGAACTGTAACCAACTCCTAAATATATTTTTAATGTCCAGTATCTTCAACCCGATTTGCTCTCATGTACAGTAGATCACACTGTAGAGTGGTCGATATACTTTTATGAAATACAGAAGAATGGTGGCATGGAGGAACTTCATATTTTGTCCAATAATAGCCGAACTCGCGCTGATAAAGACAATATGCAGTTTTCCATGGTACCTTGCTTTCTGACGTGGTACAATAGGATGTTTGTTGTGTAAACCCCAGGGTCTACGCCACTAGGGTCACTGCACAAAGGGGTTTTAAGCTGTAAATGACACAGAATAGTATGGAACACATGATTGGCTATAATGGCTATAAGTCATCAAGGGTGTGAGGTATCAAATGAGCCTCAAACCATCACTCTGCTGCAAGATATGTTCAATAGGAAAATGAGTCATTCAAAAACAGTTCAATATCATTAGAGGGGAAGGTGCTTTGTGGTAATCCTGAAGTTGTAGCAGATTTTCTTGCATGTTGCAAGCAATGGAATTTTGTAATCCATGTTTTGGTTCGAAATGTTTTTTTGCAAGTGAAATGTAGTCACTAGTGAAATGTGTAGCAGGTGGTAAGAAGGTCAATATACCATAAAGTATATCTTATACTTCATCCACAGAAACAACAGGTCCTTTTATGAGTGGGTGTGGCATTGAGGATATATAATAGCTATCATTGCCATGAGATAACTTCAAATTGGAATTTATATTATTCCAATAGGAATTTATTGCACTTGCCTATACAATAATGCTCTTCACTGTAAATCCCCTTCTACAAGTATATATAATTCAGTTGCCAATTTTTCTATTTCTTCACAAAGACATATATCTTCTCTCTTGATATTGCATATGTTTAATATATAAAAAATTGTCCTAAAATATATGTTACAATAATACTGACACTGCCTAAATGCTCTCACACACCGGCATGAACACAACCATATTCACTACAAGCAGGTGAAAGTAGTTTGGGGAAACGTGCAAATTCAGATAAGGATCGTTTAAGTTAATGAGACATGCTGCCTGTCACAATTTTATTCTAGTTGGATAGTACATTTTTTATTATTAATTACTATCCAACTAGGAGCTTAGTTTTTACATAAATTTTGATTGAAGGCAGGAAAGTAAATGATGGAATGGTACATTCTGTACAATTATGAACTCAGCATGTATCATTTTTTAAGTGTTAAACTCTTCTGCTGCCCCACCCCACCCCCTAAATCTGCAATGTCCAATTACAATAACTGTCACTGCATTATCCTCCATAATTTCTGCCAAACACTAGAACACTTATTTCCACTTTACCACCCAGCAGCTGAGCTGCTGCAGCTATGGGCCAAGAAGCTCTGCAGCTGAGACAGCTGGCAAGGGCTATAGGCACCCAGCTGACCCGCCAATGAAACTGAGTGGAATTTATTTGAATATGGCATGTTACAAATGTACAAGGTTTCCTTGGCATGCTATGAGAGTGAGCATTGATGATGATGTTTGAGTTGTAACAGTATCACATTTATCAAGTCCACTGGACAATTTATTGTTAAATATGCCAACATTTTGTTACTACAGCCCCCACTATTTTTACTGCAACTTTCAGGAATTGTGAAGAGCCTGACACAGTATAATGAGAGCCGCACATGTGTTGCTTGGTGTGACGTGTGCAACAATTATTTTCTAAAAGGGGATTTCACCCAGGTTATGCCAGTGTTGTGGTATGTGCCATGGTACGTGATAGTAATGCCTGGAAAAATAACTTCATATTATTAGAATATTCTGGCAACCAACATGCAGACTCCCCCTCAAGGACTACAACAAACACCAGTTTAATAAGAAGTAGGGGGACATTTCCCTTGCTAGAAGTATTGAACTATATACATTAACATGAATACAAAGATTTAGCATTTGCATGCTGATGCGTGATACTGGCCACTGTAGCCATCAACATTGCATTAACGTCATGGTGTTACTCTTGTATAACACCACGGTTTGGTGTGCATTTCATTCACACTAATGCAAATTGAGACTTCTATACCGTCTACACGTGAAACAGAAAGTGATCCCGAGAAGGCATTGCAAAGTTCACAAGTACTATTTAAAATTACCTCTCTTTTTTTTTTCTTTTAAACTCGCACCTAGGGCACCAGAGCTATTTTTAGAACTCGGAAACACAGACAAGGTAGATAGGGTTTCGCTTGTGCTCTCCTGTAAGGGTGAAATGACTGGGCTGTGTGAGAGTGGTTAAACAGACCCGGGTAACCATGCCTAATAAAGTCCAGTGGACTTACTGTAGCCTAGGCTCTGACAGCATGCAGGTGCCCCGTGCAGAAGACCAGAAGCCCGTTCTAGCCGCCATCCATTCATTTCCCACAGTGCCAAAGCCCCACTGGAGCAGAGCTGCAGTCTGCATGTTCACCTGCCAAACAGAATGGCATCTATGGATATTAATAAGGTTTTTAAAATATATATATTTTAAACCTTATACTGCACTACATATTATACGCACACATTCATTCACGGACAAACATACATACTATGGGATGCATCGAAAAGTATGATGCAATTAATTGTACTAGTGGTAGTCTACTTCTCAGAACTTAATTTGTAAGATGGTGTTCAACCACCTCTCTAACCAAATACAACGTTGCTGCAAATAACATGTAGCCTATTGGACGATATTGAAGAAGACAGGATATAAAATTGTCTTAATAGGCTACTAGCAATAATTCGTATCGTTCAACACCACATTTAAAAAAGACTGCTCTGGGCGGAAGAATCGGGGAAACCTGCGGCACAATATAAACTATATCTTTTTCAGCTCACTGTGCACTGTTGTGTATTGTGTTGGTACTGGTAGACGGCGTGATGAGAGATGAGCTAATTGCTATATTTACTTTTAAATTAAATGGGACGAAACATAGTCTATGGTGTTCGGCATAAAATACAAATGTTTTCCCTTGAAAATCTTTAACAGACGTTCAACTCAAGCAAATGAGTGAGATAAAGCTTGGTATTAATGTTCTATGCCCCTCACGTTTCAGACAACTCAACAGCTGTAAATGGGTAACAAGCTCATGATGCCGAAAGGCATCCATCCAAAATGTTTCATTGCGTGCTAAACTTTTGCATGGCAAGGATCTACAGCCACGACACAACGATAATTCAGCAAGTCTGTGGTGCGTAGCACAACGTAATTTATCTTCAATGAAAGTTGAGAAGGGGTGCGATTGGCTGTCGATTCCGAGATCAGCCCAGATCCTAGACACAAAACCAAGGGGACTCGCCTTCTGAAGTACACAGCTAGCAGTAAGGAGAGGGGAAATCCACTAAAATACAAGCAAATGCATAAGGAGTCGTCTGTAACTCATGGGTATTATAGTTTATGTCAGTAAACTTCTGGAAATCGACAGAATGCGTTCTTTGTGAGAGTCATATTTTTCAGGTGATGATATCATATCTGAGAGATAAGGTCACTTGGAACCCTATACGGAACTTACAAATTTATTTATAACGTGTGAACTTTATCTTTGAATTGAGTCATGGCTCACTGTCAACACATAATGCTGCTGCTTTTTGGATGGAGTTATATTTGCGGTGGATATTGTATTATGCTAAAAGATCATTTCACTGGGCTAAAGAGAAATAAGGAATGGAATGATCTCAGTAAGGCGCGGGGTAAAGATCACCCTACCAAGGAGGAGAACGACGTGCTCTTACAAGACACAGTGTCGGAGCACATGCAGATGTTGTATGAGAAATATAATAGAGAAGGCTTTCATTTCAAGGACGGAAATACGGTTCGCAGCTTCAAAGCTCATTGGGGTATGTGCCACATATGTATGTACTGTATTTTCATTGCGTGTACTGCCAATATTGTATTGAATAATACAATTATTATTATTAATATTAGCATGTGTTGAGTTTCCGTTTGTTAATTCGTCTTGCAATAGGCTACTTTGCAGGATAGACAGTAGAAATGCACCTGTTGATAAAGCCAAGCTGGTTAATAATAAATGAATAAGTCTCATTTCTATATATTACTGAGAGAAACAGAGCAAGGGTAAAAGGGTAAAACCTACATTACATATACAACCTCACGTATTTGGAGCCCATGGAGCCCAACATTAGGCTACTCTCTCAGAGTAGGTATAGGAGACAAAATAACCGATTTTTGACGCTTAAATAACTGAATTCAATGAAAACGCTAGGTCGTCTGGTACGCCTGGAAATAAACTTTAAACATAAAGACAGGTTTAGGTCATGGTAAGAAAGTTCAGCTAATGAAACGCATTTTCTTATACTTTAAGAAAACGCCTGTTTAGTTCAGTTCAGTTCTGCTTCAGTCTGATCATCAATAATCAACGGGCAGGTGCAGTGGCTCGGGCTTGTATACCTCCTACTGGTATACTATGGAAATTTACGAAAACTACAGGAATTCTGAGAATTAATACGTAAATAAATACTGAACTAAATTATTTACTGCGTGGAGGAATTGGTTAAATGTTCAATAATAATAATAATAATAATATGATTATGATGATGTTGAATGTAAAGTATCAATTTCTGAGTTTTCTGTTTTGCATGTTTTTAGGTAATATCAACAACTTTCAGCTTCAGATTTTTAACTTAACATCGCTAACCAAGTCAGAAGACATCCTTTCAGCTACATTACATTACCACATAGGTGATCTCCAGAACAGCAGCCATAGGTGTGCTGGACCACAGACTTTGGGCTGCCATCGACTGACGAGACAGACTCCTGTTCACCTCAGCATCTGGAGTTTTGCCTCTGTGAACAACAGCACAAAGACTCAGGGACACGTCCTTTTAAATGTGTCCACCATGCACAGGGACTTTATGTCTTGGCAATGGAAAGACATAACGCATGCCATCAATCAGGCGAAACATCGCTCTGAGCTCCTTATTGGTATTGACGTGGAATCACAAGGGCACAGTCCCAGGAAAACCCTGCTCTCAGGCCGGTCCCCCTATATTCTGGTGTACGCCAATGACTCTGCGATCTCTGAGCCGGAGAGCGTGGTGTCTACACTGCGGCGGCACAGAGGGGCTATCGCCCCAGGGCTTCACAGGCTGGGCATGAATGCGCTCGACAGCACAGCCAAGCACAGGGCCAGGCGCTCACCCAACATTCTGCTCCCTCTCCAAAACAACGAGCTACCAGGGACCGAGCACCCGCACAGGGCCCCAGGCAGGGAGGAGGGGAGCCCCTCAGAAAGGCCCCCTGCAAAGCGCCCGAGGGCAAAGCTCCGGAAGCAACACCACAGGGTGGCGCTGCTCCAGTTTGACGAGCAGACCATGACAAAGGCTCGCAAGAGGCATTGGAACGAGCCAAGGAACTGTGCCCGCAGGTACCTGAAGGTTGACTTTGCGGACATCGGCTGGAACGAATGGATTATATCCCCTAAGTATTTTGATGCCTTCTATTGTTCAGGATCCTGCCAGTTTCCTATGCCAAAGGTACGTTCTTTTGTAACGCGGTAAGAACACGCAGCCAGCGTCGTTGTTAAACGATTCCTCCCTTGCGGACAATACTGCAGTTCCCTTACCTTTCAGTAGATGGTGTCGCCTGCACACCGGTGAGATGAGGAGCTGTCAGTGCAAATGCTGTCAGCCCCTCCATAAGGTACACAAATCACTTCAGCAAATCAAATGTTTCATGCACTGCAGATTAATTCTGTTAGCTCAGTCAAATTAACCCACAAATACTTATCACTTTCACACACACACACACACATATGCACAAGCATAATCTGAGTAAGACAACTTTTCAATAAAGATGTTACATGCTGAGAACTAAAATATTCCGACCATTGAATTCCCAAGGATTTATACCAAAAAGAAGCTATAACCAAAGATGTTGCTGTTTGTAATGACATTCAAAGTGAAGTTCCATAGTTACACTACTGATACATGATTGACCCACCATCGCTGTTTTTCCAGAATACCATGGAGCACTGGAATCAGAAATGCATATTAAGTACAGCAATTTCAGTTGCTTTTTAACCTTTGCATTGAGATATTGTACTGTAATGGCAGACCTGTAATGCTAGCTGAGAAAATTTGGTTGTCAGATTACACATTATGTTTTTGCTAGAAGAGATTGCTTTGCAAGTTCCACTGGGTATAGGCCGCTTGATAACTACACATGATTTAGGAGTGCCCTCTTGTGGTTAAAGAACTTAGTGGTATGCCTCAATGCCTGTATGTTTGTACTCATATGTGATAGTTATATGATTCGAAAAATTGATAAAGACAGGGGATAGAGTTATTTTTAATTATCATAATACAACTGAACACTCACATTTTAACAAGGGATAATTTGGATTTGATTCAGCACACCTGTAGAAGGCTGGTGCCCTATTAGACAAAAACATTAAATGTACACCCCTATTTTTCTTGAGTGGTAAAAATCTCCATGGTTACAGATAAGAAAATAGCCAAGGATCTGTGACCTGGCTTTGTGCATTCCAAACCAGATGAGAAGTGCAATCCTTATACTTGTAGGCACACGTTTGATACTAGTTATTCAGCTTAATAATAATTTAAAAAAGAATCCATCCTAATTAATTTAATCTATTAATGCGCCACTTAATGAGTGAAATTAAATGGACAGACATGCAGAAAACCACGATGATTTTGATGACTTTTTGTTCTGATTATGAAATGAGTATGAGGATGAGGACAGCAGTGTGTCTATCAGAGATTGTATAGACCTATCATACTCAGCTCCACATTGAAGGCTCTCTACATTCTGTAACTCCCTATAGTTGAAGCCAACACATTCCAATTTCATGCATTGCCTGAAATTTCATCAAGATGCATGTCTATATACAAAATTGTGCCAATGGTTTTTCTCTGTTGTAATATGGCACTGGAAAAGCTCTTGTTACAAACCAGAACCTCCTGTAGCTAAGAAACCGAAAGAACAGAAGGGCCATAGGATCTGGTGGGTTGAGATAATCTGTGTGCGCATTTTATCGCTGGTGTCTTTCTTCCCCGCAGTCTGTGAAGCCCTCCAACCACGCCACCATCCAGAGCATCGTGCGAGCGGTGGGCGTGGTGCCCGGCATCCCAGAGCCCTGCTGTGTCCCAGAGAAGATGTCCTCGCTTAGCATCCTGTTCTTCGACGAGAACAAGAACGTGGTCCTCAAGGTGTACCCCAACATGACAGTGGACTCATGCGCCTGCCAATAATTATGTGCAGCATCCCTCTCCATTTTAAATTTATTGCACTGGAACAGAGACTTCACCCCAAATGCTATCTAAACACGAAAGACTGAAATGATTCCTCTTAAGGAAGCTTTAATACAGAACAATCCCCAGTCATGTTTGTGGCAGAAGGGATTACTCTGGTAACATGATCAGCTTCAGCAATAGGAATTGATTTGTTATGAATTTTGCATGATGTAACATTGTTTCTGCACCACTGTGCAGTCTGATATTTTTTGCTATTTTAACACAGGAGTCATAAACTGAGACAATGTCCATGAAAGCGTATCACTTCCTTTCTATCAAATAGATGGACTTGTGGTACAGAACCACAGGTTTCAAGCACCAAGTCTGTCTCTCGGTTGAAGCACAGGGATACAGAGCTCTGGCTGGAGAGCTTGTGTTGACAAAGCTTATAGACTTGGCTGTTTCTCCTCCCTGATATATATGTGTATATGTGAATGTTACTTCACATAATGCTTCCCTGATCACAACATAATAGTGTATGTATTGTTATAGATTATATTCAATACATGAAAAATCAAGTGTTCTCTGGGTTCTTAAACCAAACAAGCTCTCTCTCTCTCTCTCTCTCTCTCTCTCTCTCTCTCTCTCTCTCTCTCTCTCTCTCTCTCTCTCTCTCTCTGTCTCTCTCTCTCTCTCTCTCTCTCTCTCTCTCTCTAAAATGCCTTTTAAAAAGCATAGCTTACAATTAGTGCAGTCACCCTCTTGTTTAAGTGCTTTTTGGTGAAGTTTTAATCTACAAATATTAACCTATTGATTTTCAATATTAACATATTTTAGGAACGAGGTGATGCCATAATGTTAATTCAGACAATATTCAGTTTTTATGTACTTACACCAACAGCTGCCAATATTACCCAGACTATGAACTTCACTGACGGACCCAGAGACCAACGAAACAGTTGAGATGCAGAGGTTTTCTTTGGATCCAATAGCAAGACCTGTCTTCATTATGCCATTAAATGGGCACTATGCACACAAGACACAAACAATGTCTTCCAAAGCCAAATCAAGGCGTTGTATTTCGAAGGAAAGTCTCAAATCGATCCAGTCTCATGTAGATTCAAATACTCATCAATCAAAAAAATACGCATTCCATCCTAAAAAAGAAGCACTCCTGTTTGCTTCTCTTAAGATTCTAAGAATTGTTTTTGATGATAGACTAGTCATTTGTGCAAAAGGATGAAAAACAGCATACCTCTCCTAGTCCTGTACATCCTCATTGGGTAAAATGTTTAAATTTATTTTAAGCTTATTTTACTCCTTATTGTACAATAAGCTTTTATTTTCCGCATTTATTATATCTACATTAATCAGCCATTTTAAAGGTAACACAGTCATCTGGCATCAATTTACCTTATGACACTGGCTGAGAGCCCTGGCAGCTTTGTGTTTCTCTGGATGTGGCCATGTGAACACTGGCAACACTAGTATCTCCATTGTCAGTAGGCCTTTTTGAATGACAATTTTTTAAATGATGAATTATGGAAATATAGATTATGAACAGTAGTTTAGATATTCAGAACCCTATATCATCTATTCCTGTTGACTTAGTTGTTCTGCCCCTAAAATTCTCTGCATGTTTTTTTTTGTCCACATGGCCATAGTTTCTGCTACTTATTACCCAGGCATTGCATTGTATTTTAATCAATTTAGGTTTGCTTGTACATAATTGCATAAATGTATACTGGTGTTACACCGAATACAGATGGATATATTGGTTCAATAGAGTGACTATAATTAGAAAGAATAATTAATGGAACACTATTGAAATATATAAATATAAATATAAGGGCTACACATATCTGAGCTCATAGTGCTGTTTCCAAAAACAAAATTGAAGATGGGAGCAAAATAAGATTGGAATTCTGTCGATGCAAATGATAAGTTATTACAAAAATGTACTTTCAGATAGAAAATAATCCATTAGCCTTAACTTGAAAATGTTTTTTTAAATAACTTTTGAGTTGAAGGTTGAATAATGTTACCGTGTGTCACACCTCATGGTTCAGGTTTTGAAATTAGATGTGAGTTCACCCCGTTTGTCTGCTTATAGAAAGTTTGTTTGGGGGAAAAAAAACAAAAACTTAACACAGTACCATATCCTAACATGACATAATGAACTCAATAGTCTCACAATAGTCAACTGTGGAATTGTTGACAACGTTTAATCAATTTTTATACACACTGAAGTTGGTTAACCATCAAGTATTTATTTTTTTAAAATTATGATTACATTATATAGATATGTATATTGGTTTTGTATATACCATATGTCTATGACAAGATTACAATGTTTGATTACAATGCGGTTTTTGAAGAACACAAGTGCCTTATGAAGTATTTAATTCACGTAATGTTTTGCTAACTAGGGCAAACAGATCTGTTCTCTGAAAAAAATTAATTGCAACTTGAAATATGAGCTTTTTTATAGAAAAGAAAGCGTGTGAAAGTGAACTCCAAGGAAAGTGTTTAGTCATATGAATAACAGTACACACATGGGAAATCAATGGCCCGATAGAAAGCTCATTTGTAAATGCTGGCCACATCCAACCCGAACCAAAGGTTTGTTTTCTCACAGAACCACCCCAGGGGCACTTCGCAGCTACCCAGTAATCACTTTGAAGACTGTTTTTCTGGTACCATAGGTTACCATATATCAGCTTCATGTGACCCCAGCTGACTGGAATTTCCATCAAAACTAGAAAACAAGACTAAAAAAGCTTTTCTAATATATGGACTGAAGCACTTTTGTAAATCTGTTTTTACTTTCTAAACAAATTAATACAACAAATGCATTTATATACACGTAAGTGTAATATCAGTAATGTTTTATTGTAATTCCAATTCACAATTCAATAATATGGATTATTTGGTTAATGAGGTTAATTTATTGAATTTGTGGCAGCCAGGATCTGTGCCTGTGGGAACTATATATAAGGAACAGCTTTGTATTGCTATTTGTCCGTTTCTCATCATTTCACATCCCCACCTTTGTCCCAATACAGTGATATGCTGTCGTGATGTATAATTAAGGGGAGCATTTTCAATTCATTTAACCAATAAATACTTAGAATTTTTTTCCATAGAAAATAATAAAGGTAAGAACATGATTTAAATGTGCTGTATGCAAAATAAGTAACATTGCTGCAATATATGCCACATCTCTCTTGCAACAAATAGTGGCAGCTCACCTTTTTAATCATCTCATTGTATGACTTAAAAATCAGAGCCTTCGCCATCACACTGTGCAGTATGTATTTTAAATGTTTAGCTGCAGTTAAAACACGATGTCTGTACAATAAGCTATATAAAATATGTATCTGTGTATGGAACAGAAGTTTTAAAGATGCTTTTACTAATATCTTGTATGCTGCATTTTTCTGATATGCCTGATTTCTATACAGTAAGGTGAAATTTGAACTTTACATTTAAAAATGTTGTATTTACAGGCAAAACAGTGGAGGCAGTGATTACTCAAAAGGTTTAAACAATACACTGCAAGAGAATAGGCAGAATAATCACCATATTGATGAAGATACAGATGCAAGTTTTATAACAGAAGACATTAAAAATGTAATAAATAACTGAAGAAAAATGTTGCATGCTACAAAATGTTCTAAAGACGCAAGGTTTGTTTCTCTTTCATGCGTTTAACAAGCTACATGTTCAATATTCACCATTAGTGGAGACACTGGCTCCTGCCTGTGCCACGGTTTCGCAGGTTGCCGTTCCATCTCGATGGAGGTTGCTGTTGCAGCTTTGATCCGACGTCCTCGCCGGGTTTTTTCGTCCTCCTGATACTCATGTTCAGGTGTACCACTGCCTACTTAAGCCCTGCGCCTTCCAGTCTTGGCGATTCCGTGTTGTCATTGTACGCTGCCACGAAGCCGGTATCGGTCGTAGAGCTAAGGTGACCACATACCTCTTTTTTGTGCTTTCTCGTATTGAGAGTGAGAGGTAAGTTTTTTTTAAATTAGATTTTCTGTATACCACTCGAACCTACAAGTTTTTTCCGCCCAATTATCTGGGTCGCTATTATTTGTCCTCTATTTCTTTTACCTCCATTTAGCGCTCTCGTACTGAGAGCAAGAGGTATTTTTTATTTTCTTCTCTATCTATTTCCACTCTTGTGATTATTCCATTAAGTGGATAACTTTCACATTCCTCTTTGTCGCGTCTGGTCCTCCGAACCCGACTCCCCCTCACAGCCTGATTGGTTCTGAGATACTATTTTTAGAAGACTTTAGAAGACAAAGACAAATAGAAGCACTTTCTGATACATAAACGCAAAACAACATCAACTGCTTATTCTTAGAACAAATATACAATTTATTTAATACTTACTAAAAATAACAAACTCACTTAACCACTGCCTGGTAACTGAGCAACAGACTCAGGTTCTTAACCATGGGAAACAAGTATACCCTTCATCTTAATTGGTGGCAATGCAATTTTTTTGCACTCTATTTATATTTTCTTAGCATAATTTTGAGCTCTCCTAAAGCACCTTTTGTTATTATTTGGAAAGCTCAATTGTTCATACTGTTAAAACGTAAGTAACTTAACTTTTAGGGACATTCACATTCAATTTAAACTTAGTGCGAAAATACTAAAAAATGCACACAAAACATTTTTTAAACATAAATTTAAAGTTAAAGAATAATTCATACATCATTGGTGATTTTGGTGTCAACCTTGCCCTGAGCTTCATTTCCAGGTAACCATTCGAGGTAATCTTTAAAGTATTTTAGCCACAACACCAGCAGACCAGCAGCTTTAAAAAAAATAAATAAAATAAACTTCCTTGCTGAGCAGAAAACCGCAAAACAATACGTCTTCAGGTTTACGGTAATAACCCACACACTATGTTTCTCCAATCACCCCATGGCCTTCACCGAAGATGCACAATGACGCTCATTACAACAGGTCATAAATATCGAAGGGAATTGGGGAGAAAGAACACATTGTGTGCCTCCTGAAGAGATTGACATCCAAAAGAAAACAACTGTCAGCGATCTCATAAACAAGGGCTTTTGTAAATAGTGTGGTGAGGAGGGATAAATTGACAGTGACTCCTCACGAACAGTGCAGGGAATGGAAAACCAATGTGATCGACACTGAAGTAGCATGACAGAGTTCACAGAGTTCGGGGAATACTGCTGCGCGACTCTGCCAGGCTTAATCAACGGCATGCACCCCCTGACTTCTCATTGCCCACAATGCATCAGAAAACACCAGCAGGTTAGACAGTGAAGGCATAGAACGCCAGCATGGCATCCCTGCACTGCCAGTAAATATCATCTTAGGTTTTTGGAATTTTAGACAAGCCTGTCTGAAAAGGACATTATTAATTATCCAAACATTTAATGCACTGTCTTTATGTCTACATTTATATTCATTTGTTTGATGATTGCATCACTTTTGTAAGTTTATCATTTTTGTTTATATGGGGTAATGAATGACTGCTCTGCAATCAGACACTAATGATTCTTAGTACAGACAAACCATCTGCTATTTGAACGTGAAAATATTTGAACTTGAAAGGATCCCCACATAGTTTTCCCTAAAACGGCATAGTCAAAGGAAAATTTTTGCTGGTTTTCTTCAGAGAAATTAAGTATCACAAAATAGGGCATATTGTGCCCCAAGCATGTTTTGAACCTCAAATTTTCAGTCAAATGACAAGTTCTGACAAGAAAAAACGACCTCTTATCGTGCAGGCTTGAGACACAGGCTCCTTGGGGAGGAACACATTAGACTTACATCTAAATTCAGGAAGCTTGTTGCTTACATATGTGCAGACTTTCCTGGCTGCGTGTTGAGCTTATGAAGTCCTCAGTCCATGTCCTCACCATGTTGACCGCTGGAAGCATAACAAAGAGTGACAAAGGCGAACCTGAACCTGTTCAGCAAAGGCCCATTCAACCCATTCACTCAAAAAGGCTCTTATTAGGTTAAACCAGGGCCTGTAACAATGCTCATAATAAATGGAGCTTTACGGTATGCTACTTCATGTAAGCACCAATATTTTTTTAACACTACAAATAGAATGGAAGGTCTGTTTCAACAATCTAATATTAGTAAGAAAAAGTAAACATGTTATTAAAATGACATGCATTATATAATTATAAAATTAATTAGGGATGTATTTGCTTTAGTAAACATGGTTGCGTTACAGAATGTGTTAACAAAAAAACGTTTTAAGTGAGAAGTTTGGCTTGGTCAATAGCCGCAAAAGACAGAAAATTCAAATGAGCACCACCAAGCCAAACTTCAGCTTTCTACACTATCAAAGATTTCCAGTACTCCATTTTGTATATCTGACTTCTATACGGTTATGTAGTTATGTTGGTCTACTGTATTTCACCCACGCTTTTTCTTCCAAAGTGGAATGTCCAGTGGTATTCTGTAGGCCCCTTTATTGCCGCATTGCTGTAAATTGTGCAAACCAGCACGTGTCCTCCTAGGTGCATGCAGCCAGCATTACCCCATTCAGTGTTTTACGTCTCTTACAAACCAATCAACCCGATTTTTTTCCATCTTGTAGGCCTATGACTTTTTCTAATTTGGTGGAATTAAATTGTAAGCAATAAAATATATATAAGTCCTGTTCCCTGTTTTTTTTTTTTTGTTTTGTTTTTTGTCATTTTGATCCAGATGATGCTCTGTAATAATATAATAAAAAATATGCTTTTTTTGTGAGTGATTCTTACTACTTTCTTTTACAATACTTTTTTTAAACTTCACAAATGTTCATTTACTCTCTCTAAAAAAAGACATTTTTTTTTTTTTTTTTTTTTTTTTTTTTAGGGAAAAAAAAGTCAATTCAATTGAGACATTAAAAAAAGGTACACACAACAAGCCAACGTTTTTTCTATTATAATAATTTTGTGGCGGTTTAAACTGTTGGGGTCAATTTGACCCCAAACATAAAAGGTGTCATAAAATGTCAACATAATAGGAGGATTAAGTGTTCTGGCTTTGTTGCACTGAATCATCAGTTAACAACGCAGTATCTTTTTAAGTGAGCATTGTTAAGTGATTACAGCAAACCAATATTGCAGCCTTGATCATGAAAATGCACAACATACATGAATATAAATTTAGAAATTTGAATTTTTAGATAAACAATTATTTGTCGATTGACTTTGATAGATTTTAGTATTGCATACCCTGCAGAAGTCCACTAACCGGATCCTAATACAGCTCTACATGTGCGTAAGCACATAACATGGCCAGTGAAGGCGAAAGCGTCTTGTGAATTTTTCCTAGACAAATAGCTTGACAGTTTCTCAATTTAGGAAACAAATTCAAAACGTATCTAACATTTTTTTTATCATTAATTGTTTAAAATGTGTACTTCTAATATTTCAGAATTTCCTGAGAAGGAACGCAATCTTCTCGGAGGTGAGCGATTGCTTTGACAAGTTAATCATACAGACTCACGACACAGGTAGTGTCCAGAGCAGACTACGCGTTTGCTCTCTATCAGAAACTTGTGCAAAACACCTGCAGCCTGAGAGGAACTGTAGATTATTTGAATGGAGCATTGTGGCACCACTTGGAAAAAACCTGAAGTGAAGCCTATAAGTCATATTTACGTTGGGTCACCCGATATTGCTTTTCCCAGTTTCCACAATGAATAACATAGACTATGGCCATGAAATTCCATACTTGACTGGTTATTGAGTTTGATTGACATGTATTCCATTTATTTTCAAGTACATGTGTTTGTGGACAAAATAAATACACATTACCAGTCCCATGTAACAGTTCAAGAAATAATGAAGAAAAGTTTCTGTGTTGCTTATTTATGAACCTTTTTAACAATAACACCCTGCCTTCTCCCCTCAAATGTCAAGATTCCCGGAAGGCAGTCTTTAGAGAATTTGGAAACTGCAATGTCCTCAAAGTATATAATTGGACTTAACTTTTAGATGCAAATAGACATTTTAAAAGTATGACAATGTACACAAATTCATTGAATTCCACAAAAAGTTATCTTTCAAAAAAATAAAAAAGTTATCTTTCAAACTACTGTTATCTTTAGTGAAACTGTTTCCAGTTGCTGAATAAGCTGCATATGGAGCTGCATCAACATGAGCCAAGTTAGTCATCTTTCCTGCCTTGGCTGCATTACAAATGAACCATTTCCGTGTGCAAATTAATTTGGTTTTCAATGTCACATCACCTCAGGCGTTCTCCAATCACTTGACAGCGCACCCACTAAAGGCAATTTGCAAATGCCTGTCTTGGTGGCTTGAACATGTTTTTTAAATGATTCTTATGATCCAGGGTAAACTTACTGCAACATTCCAATAGAAATGTAGCTATGAAGTCTGTGTGCTACAAGCTTTCAGATGTATATAACCTATTAACCTATTTATTTTAATTAGGATGTGACTAAAAGATTCAAATGTCTTGGCATGTACAACCAGTGTTAATAACCTACCTGAAAATAGAGGTTCTGATTGGTAGTTTCTCTTTAATTAGCTTGTGCACCTGTGGTGACATTATAGAATTGGGTAGAAGACTGCCATCAGCATACAAAACCATTTCACTGACTAACATGACTTTTTATGCTAGTATTCTTAAAAAAGGAGCTCATCTACATATTTATAAAAACCAATATGTAAACACAATCAAAACAAAAAAGAAAAATCTGGGTCTGGCCCAGATCTGGCATTCCGACTTTGCTCAGTGTCAGCCTTGAATTACGAGTCATTAGGACTTAACCGTACTAATTGTTATGTAGTCTAAGTTATAATAAGTTTACATGCATGAAGACTATAATTTGCTTCAGGTAGGGTTCGGGGTTGATGAAAATGAATAAAATAAGCCACTCTGGCTAGACCTGGTCTGAGTCCGGCAGCATGTGGCCCAGCGCTGGTGGAGTTACGACCCAAATGGCACGGACTGAGCTATGATGTGGCAGCTGGACTCATCGCCACATCACTCAACCCAGAATCGTGCTGTGATTCAAGGCCGACAATGACCCGAGTTGGAATGCCAGATCTGGGGCTGACCCATATGGCTACCTGGGAAAGTACAATCATTTATTTGCACTGCTTGCTGTTTATGTGTTTTGTAGTACTACGTAATTTCTATAACTGTGTCCAAGGGATAAGTACTCTATATTTCCACCAACTTCTTTGGCTGTCAGCATGATAAGCAGGTTGTTTTACCCTATAATATAATCTTGAATATACAGTATTATCTCTATTTGTTTTCTCATAATTGAGGACTGTTCTTAGTCTTTTGAAATAAAAAACATCCAAGATGATGTACAATGATCTACAAATAGAAATATACATTTCTTGTCTAGAAATAACATGTTTATCAGAAATTATTGAATTATTCAACATAATCAGCTTAATTGTTGGATTGAAATATTTTCAAAATTATATATATATATATATTTTTTTTATATCATCCATTTTTGGATTGTATTACTAGGGATAAGACCTGCATTTTACAGCTCGGTACTTGCATCATGTGTGACTTAGTTCAGCGTTAACCCGATGAAGATACCTGGCCCTGTGTTTAACTGCACTGTACACTATATGAACACTTGATGGCGGTAGAGATGTGCTTATATTTTCATGCAAAGCATGCGTGTGTGAGGCACAATACTGCAATACGGTACACTGTAAATTGCCTGCATATTAATCACACACACACACACACACACACACACTGTGTACATATGCAAAAAATAAAGAAATGTATACATAATTTTTGTTGCACAAAACGCCTTCCAAAACGATCCTTTCGTAATTTCTTGGTAGTTTCTGGCTGCATGCACCTAGGAGGACACGTGCTGGCTGCATGCGTCTTTTAGTAAAAGTATAAGGTGATTTGAGTAAGCCCCGTGTGCATGCTTTTACATGTGCCATACAATTTGTGTGAATACCAGTGTGCTTGCTGAATACCATCTGTGTTTGCTCTAACGTACATGTAGAATGGTTGTTTTAAACCAATGGTAAAACTATAACATTCGGAATAAAGTCTACTTCAATATTTTGCTTATTCTTGTTTCCATTAGACTATATTTGTAACATTTATAGTCTCATAAATTCACATGCAACTGATGCAGTAATAGGCATTTTAGCTTGTTTGTATCAGGAAACAATGCAGTTTACAACATTAAGGGCCTGACTTACTAAGACCTTTAGCGTATGCAAAACCCAAATGATTAGGCATGGTATTTGTTTTGCACCAATCATTGATTGCGTCAGTAGTTTTTGCATGTGTTAAAAGTTTTTGCACCCACTAAAGGTCTTAGTAAATCAGTCCCTCAATGTATTCCATTAATCTACCTTTTAAATATTAATTCCAGGCTGTAGATCAGCACAAATTTGTTTTCGCACAGCATCTGATACCTATGTTTAGTACAAATTCAGGATGTATGTTAACTTGAATATTTGGTATTAAAGAAAAAAGTTTCTTCTAATACTAAAAGGCATTGTAAATTATACAAAATGTTATTCATCGGTCAGTCGGGTAAGTATAATATAGAATGGACTGAGCATAAATTATGTGGTTATCGTATTCTGTGTATTCCTCCCAGGGCTATGCAGCACTATAAAAAGGCTCAGTTCTTCCTCAGCCATATAATAAAAATGGTCTGTTAATTCTAGCCTCGTCTCACTTTTGCTTTATTATGGTTCCTTTCAACCGTGAGAGTAACTGTATCTGTAACTCCAGGTTGAGCGCTCTGCTGACCTCGTTCTCCCCAGAGACCGTTCACAGGTCTGGTGTCGCTACAGGTCGGGTGGGTGTGGGCTCTCGTTACACATTCAGCCGCCGCCAAACTGCTGTTCAGACGGCCACGAGTTCCTTTCACCACGGCGCGGCAGAAAATGTCTTCATTTGCATCTCGCCGTATTTTTGTAGAGCTCAAGCTACTTTCTCCACACAAACGGAGGAGGCGCACACTGCGAGCCGACAACTTGCGGAAACGATTACGACGAGCCATTTCATTAGGCGTCTTCAATTATCTTTTATTTGCGGTGCTTTGTGTGTACTACTTCAGTGTAAGAAGTCATCTAAAGCACCCGGACACAGTAAATGTATAAACACCTTACACAACAAACCTTAACGCCATTTGCTTTTTATAAGAAAATGCAAAGACAAGCTAAGTCAGACATTTGCCAATAAATTCGACTTCATTTCAAGTACCCTGAAAATGAGGTTTTCTTGTACAAACATGTATAAGAAAAGGATTGTTAGGGAAAAATAACCTGAACTACCAAAATATGTTATGTACCTAGTACAAAATTAAATAGGTATGCAATGAAAGAGGCAATAATACCTAAAACACATGACAGCACAAATAATACCTGCCAGAAAAGGAAACACATAAATAACAATCACAAAAATATGAGTGAAAACAAAATCCCTCCAGCATTTTCTAATCCTTCCAAATTTCCTAATAATTTCAAATAATTTGTGCATTGAGGCTTTCCATGGAGACGTATGTTACAAAGTTCGGACTCAACCCTCCTATCCTTGTATTCAACAATATTATCTACACACATGCACACAAACACACAGCCCTAGCTTTAATCATTCTATAAACATTCATCACCCACCTAACTTAATCCCACATAATTTTAGGTTGCAGTCCTTGCTTTAATCATTCCATAAACAATCATCACCCACTTAACTACTTAACTTAATCCCACATAACTTTAGGTTACAGTTCTGCTTAGGGTGGGGTAGGTTAGGTTTAGTTATTTTTTGGTGGGGGGGGGTTCCATGAGCCCCCCTTACACACATGGCAAATTATTTAAACTTTGTGTTCGACTTGGGCATGGCACCTCAAACCGGGGACACAGTAACTTTGTACGTACAGTCCATTACCTTTAAAGGTTTAATACCCCAGACATCTAGGGCAGGGGAGGTCTGCAATAAGGTTTTAGTGTATTACAAGGCTTTGTGTAGCACAAAATAAATGAAAAAACAACACAACTAAATGTGCATTTAACATGTTTCTAAATCTCACCTGAAATGGTGACTGATCATATTAGTTTAGTATAACACAGTTCTCATATTTACAAGTAGAAAACAAATGTTTTGATGTACGTGATACATCTACAAATATTAGCTTTTGAATTAAACATTTAGATTCTCCAGGTAAGTCATCAATGCAGTAGTGCTCTGTCCAAAGTGTACACAATGCTGGCTTTGAAAGATGCTTTCCAAGTGTCCGTCATGAGTGAGCCAACCAGCAGCCCACTTCTCACACCCTGGAGAGAAGACGCCTATTCAAAATGCCAAGAAAACCACCTGCATCTGGGTCCCCTAATGCTGTATGGAGCGGCCCTTGGCTTTGTCAGCCAGTCTGTCTGTTCTTCTGACAGGGCACAAAGAGGGGGCAATACCGTCTGAGCTGTTCTCCTTGTCAATCAAGGAGATAAAAAGGTCACAAGGAGATGAAAAATCTGTCCTGAAATGTCCAGTTAGAGCAGCAGAGTTGCAAAACTCGACATGACGTTGCTGTGGAACTCCAAAGCCATCTTCAGCAGGTTGGATTGTAAGTCCCTTAATATTGGGATACATTTCATTTCTCAGACACAGTGAGCCATGCGACTCATCTCCCGAAGGGTCTTCACCATTTATACTCTACTTAGTAGAGTAGACCTGTAAGAAAAGAAATAAAAACCGTGAATCAGAATATTCTTTTTGTCTTACTCTTTTTTTTCTTACCGAGTTGGTTTACAGTAGAAAAAATTTATCAGGAAAGAGCCACTAAAAATCCTTTCAGAGTCGGTGAAACGCAAGCATAAATTTGACCAATCACAGGAGACGTGCGAGACCACTGTAGAGCTGAGGGTTTGCAGGGCTCGATACTGAGGGAGGCTAAAGGTTTCATTGCACTGGTCCATTTTTATGCTCGGTCCTTCCTCATACGCGAAGGCTCGTTTCCTGCTGCTGAAACATTCAGAGCCACGCTCACTCAACCCCTAGTGCTGACTCAGCAGAAATTCAAATGTAAAAAACTGCCGCAGGAAAAGAAAAGAAGAAAATCTGACACTCCTTGTTGGATCAGGAAAAAAAATAGTGTCCAGAGTCAAAAGGCCACACAGCACTGAGACACGTAGAGATCACTGATCTGCAATTGTGCCTCCTGCAAGGCTCTTCTGATGTGGAAACTCCAACGAAAAGATCTTTCGGCTGACCATTGACAAATTATAATCAAATTATAAGGGACGAGGGCATATTGACCGGCCAGGCTTGTCCATGCAGGGCTTTGCCTGAAATAAGACTCAAGAAAATGCCTTTTAACATGTTTGATAAATGAAGGGTACGAACCTAAGAGACTTCCAGCTGTCCTTCTCCATATTGTTCTCCGGTCCTTCGCTCTCATAGGAGGCCAGGAACAGGGCTGTGTGAGGGGAAGAAGAGACATGTAAATGTCACCGTGGTTAATTCACAGTACATGCTCACATCTTGGTATTACAGCTATGTGCAAGGAGCAATGAGTACTGAGTTCCCTTAAATATGATGATACAAGAAGTAAAAGAAAATGAGTGACATTTCATTGATTTCGTGCTGAGCTGGTCTGAACAATGACTGTACGACTGCAACCGTATAAATAAAGGCATGCAAGGCATCGTTGATTCATATTAGCATTGATCAATACAATGACTATTATTTATTTATTTAGTCAGTCATCACATTTCACACCACCAATAGTAAACACCTATGCATTGATGATGTCAGAGGATAGTCTTCCTGCCATGTAAATGCTGATTGGGGGTGTGGTGGATGGGGACAGTAACTGATTTAAAGAGACGTACCGTCCTCGCTGAAGACAGGCGCAGTGAGGAGGTACTGCAGGACCTTGCGGTCCCTCTCAAAGGGACACTCCACCTGCTTCCAGGCCATGAACTCGCCCACCTGCTTGGCCAGTTCCCAGAATTTCTAGAATGAAAAAGGAAAATGTTAGAAGAACCCGTTTACTGTGGAAGCGTAATGGAAGTTAAGATTTTACCTCCATATCAGATGGTGGACTTGTGAGGTGGCAGCTGACCTTTCTGAATGTGTGTCTCACTTCCTCATTTTTATAATTAAAAATAGACTGGAAATATCTGGGGTATTCTTAAAATAGAAGCATCACTTCAAGTAGGAGAAGTTACTCATGGAAACTGCATCCACGTTAAAACAATGCAAGTCATGTAACAAAATGTTACACAAATTGCTTTGAGTCTTACCTCAAAATTAACAAGTCCATTGGGTAGCCGGTTGGCACACCCTTCATTGAGGAAATAAATATCCTTGATTAATAAGCTGAAGAATGGGATGACAATCTGCAAAAGAAAGATAAAACCATTTTAGATAAGACCTAGGTACAGTCCCAATATTACAATTTATGTTCATGTCACAAATGAACAGGGAAGAAAAAGCTGGGAATGAAATCATGCTGTCCAAGAATTCCCCAGAGTTTGTCTGGGAAAATTGTCTTCTGACTTCTGTCAAGATGTACACGCAACTACCCCTTTAGGGCCACGAAACACATAGGCAAATTCCCTCTGCAAAATGGAACCAATATATCCAGAAATCGAGCTCAGAAGTTTCTACCTCAGTTACGATCCAAATTTGTATTGGTATCGTAATAATGACTGAGTACTACGCTGCAGTTTGACATTGCTCTCCATGGGTGGGACGCCGCAGTACAAAATGTGAAATGGCCACTCGCCATATTTTTCCAGAAGGGAACAGTACACATTTAAAAAGAGGAAATAGCACCCAGCACCCCCGCCCCTCTTATGACGTCAAATCTTTGGACAGGCCAGTTATGCCTTAACCCTGGATTTTAATAACAGAATTACATAACACGGATATTTATTGTTGCTGAAAACATGGCTAAATGGTTGTGATAGATCTCACTTATGTAATCAGCTGCAGAAACTGTTTGTGGTTTGAGTCGCCACAATAATTTTTACATTCGATCCAAGGCGTCATCTGACAGTAACTGTCACATTACATAATAACCAATTGGTATACAGTTTCAATTTGAGGAGAAAACGGAATGTGTTTACTGGTCTTTCCCCTACATTTTGTGCCTTTTATGGGAAATCTATATTTATAGCATATATCCCAGCTTATATTGCACACACAAAAAGTACAATGATTGCCTGTTTGGTGAAATCAAATTTGGATAAAAACAAAACTTAAACGTTTCCAAAAAATATGCATATTGTGGACTATGCCAACCTAATTTTTGAACTAATGTCTTCAGTTGTTCAATTATGGATGAGCCGCTTGTATTATGTGATCTAACCGCACAGACAGGCTGATACAGGCTGTATACTGTACCTTCTCTCTGGTGCTGTTTGCCGTTACGGCTCTTTGTGTGGCTCCGCGTAACGCCGTGCGGTAATTGTAGAAATTGCTGGACGGGTCCATTTGGTGCTGTAGAATTAAGAGAGAAGCCAAATATTGTAATGAGAAGAAGTGGGGGACTCCACTGTGGCTCACTATGATTTTTAACAGTTCTCAGAAGTATACTGCGGGACAGCTACTAGTCAGTAGACACACACGCGTTGCTGGATTTTGCAGTCGTTTCGTTTCGTTTTTAATTGTGACAGTGTGTTTGTACAGGGCTCTCAGGATGCTGTTCAGGTCTCTATCCTTTTAAAAATCTTTTCCATTTGGTGAGACGAGTGACGCAGTTTGTAGTTTTCCACACACCCCCCCCCCGCCCCCCCACCCCCTGCTGTGGCACCTCTTGAGCTGTGATCCCTTCTCTATCCATTCTCCTCTCTGCTTTCTATCTGTCTGAATAAAGTTATCCTCTCTGCTTTCTATCTGTCTGAATAAAGCAAAAATTTAATATGAATGGAAGGCTGGCTCCGCTCTCCTTCTAAAGAAGAGAGGTTTCAGGGGAAAACATCACTTCAGTATGGCTGCAGAAATCCCCTGATAACCCTGGCAGGAGAGGGGGAACCTCATGCCTCATCCGACACTGATTTACTGGGAGGTCGGAACAGGTCACCCGATCCCATAATCCCCCTCCCATCGTATCTGGTGGATAAGTTGAGGAGTCCTCCGTCTGGGCACAGACCCCCCCGGGTGAGGGGGGGTCGTGCGTCTGATCTCGGACCTGCCGGCTCAATCACCCCGCTACTGCGCCACAGAAAAAAAAGCGTCTCTGCACTGGCGAAACCATTTACATCTCAAAATGAGCCCTTTACGGAGGGCACACCCCCTGCGGGGACAGCAGGCGGGGTCCACAGAGGCATCTCTCCAACTGTGGATTTAAAGCCTTTGGAGAGAAGATGAATAGACTCCCCTTCAGTTTGGCCCATAAAATAGTAACTGACATGCAGCAGGTGCCTCCATAGAAGACACCTATACTTTTCACTACAGAGCCTGATTCAATGCCCCACACCTTACACCTAGTATAAACCGGAGGCTGCAACATTAAAAAAATTAGCAAAAAAAAACAAAAGAAAAAGGATCGATAAACATCACTACCTTCTTTTGAAAAGAGAGACACTTGTGGAATTAGAGCAAATTAGTTAATGCGATGGGCACAAGAGTGAGTCAGCAGTGCGAGGGCAGCGGCTGTTTGGGACCCACACACTCGTGCGCATGTGAATTGAGGCAGGACTGACGCTTGTGTGATGGTCTACCCGCTCATTCATCGTCACCGGCGCGCATCCCTTACCTCCAGGATATCAAACTTGGCCGTTTTGACTTTGGCCCAGGTCTTCTTCAGCCGGGACACAGGACTCATGTTCATACCAGCTGTGAAGGGGCAGAGATGAGGAGATGTTCAGTTCAGAGACTACAGCACCAGGGTTATGCCAATGGCTGTGGCAGTGGCCATTCAAGGCTCTCTTGACAGAAAAAGACCCAGCTGCAGTCTATGTGCTGCCTCTCGAGTGCCTTCCAGAGACAGCAATGCAGCCTGCAGAAGAACAATGGCTTCAAGACCTGACACTGTTTAGCATATGACAACGGGCTGTGTTGATGTTAAGACGGCCAGAGAGCCTCAGAGAAACTCGCACTGATCGACTGAGAGACAGAAAAGATTAATACTGGGTTACGGTAGCATAGAGATAGCGTTTATGTTTTTGCAAGTTATTGTTTGTGCGGCGTACTGCAGACGTTCAGCGACGTCGGTCGTGAAAATAGGTCATAGAGATATGATATCTGAGAAGATAAATCTGACCGAATGTTGTTTTTTACTTCTCTGTTTAAAAAGATGGCATTACAGACGCTTGCACAACACAGACAAAATGTCTCTTTCAAGCTATTGTTTTCAGCAGTTTATCGACAAAAGATTTTTCACTGCTAACAGGTGCTAGCCACTGAAGCCGGCGACACAAAATCTCGTGAATGGTACCGAGCCCTGGGGCCGAGACGGCAGCCAGTACCCCCTTTCACACCGCACAATGTCAGCGCCGTGTGCTGTAAAACAAACAACAGACAACCTTTCTCACGACTTGTTTGTTCTTTTCTCTGAAGTTTAATTTCCCCCTCCATCTCCCAGGAGAGGGCATGTGCAAGGCCCTGCCTGGGAAGGGTCTCCAGGGAGAACCAGGACCGGGACAGCTGGCTCCCCTCTCCCCCGTACGTGAGCCTGCCAATACCCCTCTTCCCAGCCTGCCCTGACCATCTGCCTGCACCTAACTCCACCAACGCTGTCTGCCTCAGCACCTCCCCTCCTCCTCCCGCATGGCCAGCTGGCTCCCTGGCCACCTCCGCATCGGACTCCTCCCACCTACTGGGGCGGGGCCCGCACTACCCATGATACCACACGTGTCAGAGATCAGTTCAGGAGCATTTCAACACACGTTTGCCGTCTCTTCACCCAGAGTCTATTTTGTTGTTTGCCATTATCTGGGATTCAAAACCGTTGGAAAATTTATTTTAAATAACATTAATTTGTATAGGTTCATTGGACATATAATTAATTGGAGGGAACAATTTTGGTTTGAAATGTACAGAAAGAGGCATTTGTCTATGTGTGTTGGAATAACTGATTTAAAAGTGATGATCTTCCTGGAAAAATACTTTGACCATCTCAATCTTCTGGTTTATGCATTGTTGGTTAGAATATGCAATGTTAGGTTTACTGGAAGAAGGGCAGCACATACTCTGTTTTATTCCTTTCTTCATAGTGCTGGGAATAACCCAATAATCCACCAAACAAACACCATACATCCTGCACAAGATTTCTGTTCTTATCAACGGCAATTAAGTTGAAATGTAGATTTACCGCTATATTAACCTTTGGAACCACAAAAGCCAACAATAACGCGCAACAGGTCCCCATAAACAATGACTGAATGAAGTCCGGTTACATCGGGTATATATTTGCAGTGCCCTGTGTAAGGCGGTCATAACAGCTAAATGGCATCCGCAAAATCAGATGCACCAAATTTACAATACCCTAATACAGGACCTGTACGGGACTGTATTGCTAGGAGTTCCAGCAACAATGTCAAGCCTAGCTTAGCTAGCCAATTCTGGTGAAAATAATCTTGCTCACTTGCCATCAGCTAGCTCTTTATTTTTATATCAATATATTTTATAGCAATGTTCCAACACTGAGAATCACTACAGATAATTACAATATAGAAAGCTATGTACGTATGGTTTGGAAGACAAATTAAATCTTTCAGTATGCCATAAACTTAGTCAGCTTTTTTTTCTGAAAAAAGAAAATGGGATCTCCCAAGAACAAAAGCTCTGTGTGAGGTTCTGAAAGACTCAGAAACTAAGCGCTTCTCGCAGGAGAAAAAGGTACTCACAAATAATGGCCATCATAGAATTGAAGTTGCCAATGTTGAAGCATTCCCGCGCCACGTCGATGAAGAACTCGATGAGCCGCGCTCTCTGCTTCTTCTTCACAGGCTGCGTGCGGACAAAGGAGAGCAATTAACCCTCTGAACGACATGCGGTGGGACGGAGGACAAGGAGACAAACAATGACATCAGAGCGCTCTCTCACCATGCAGATCTCCGTGGCCACCAGATAGCTGAGTCTGTTGAACCACTCCACATATGTCTGCAGGTTCCTTGCTTTCTTGCGATCACTGAAGCAACTCTGTTGGGAAGACAAATGACCGTCTCATTCACAAAACTCCAAAACACTTTAATTAGGTTTCTCATAGTTGAGAGCCGAGACAACAATTGCATTCTATCATTTGTGCAGCTTTGATGGCAGTTGGTATTCTGAGTGCTGGCTGCCGCCTTTGAAAATATGTTCACATTCCCTGAATTTATGCAGGCCATTAAGATTTGGATAAGTGGACGTTCCCATTCCAATAGCAGCTACCTTGCATTCCACTCCTTTCTCTTTCTGCCTCTGGCTGCCCCGCCCACAAGGAGTGATTAGACTTCCTTTTGAAGGACTCTGCCATCCGTCATTACTCTCGGTGTCACGCCTTCCAATTGCAGGCCATTGGAGGCGGACCGGCCAAAGGGTCACAATCAGAAATGGGGGGTGGCAACCTGTTTCGCGCCAAATCAGTGGAGTTGGGTGTTGCCTAGCAGCCACAGCTATAAACATTTGCTTGATATGTGACTATCTAAGGAGTCCTTGGCCTGTCTCTGTTGAGTTGTTTCTGGGCTATTGTTAACAAATATGCTATTGAATGTAATTGACAAGCAGAACTGAAGCCATCAGGTCTTTGTTGTGTCTAGGCTACACAGTCTGCCATTTCAAAGCCATTAGAAGGAGGAAGGACTGGAGATTAAGACGGGAAGGGGAAATCCCGGTCATCCCAAATGTGATTAAGGTTAGACAAGGTGAGCTTTGTTTCACAGCCTTAAAATTCATAAATAAACCATACGATACCACAAACAAGCATTTCAAAAAAATCTTTGCCTTTATCTTCTTAATGTTTATGTATGATGACAGCTTTCTTCAGTGCTCGAGGCAGTAAGGGTGATTTAATTTTAGCGGAACTTTCATTCTCGATTGGTTGATCAAATCACCCGTTAGCCGAAACTCTGCATGAACTTGCTGAGAGCCAGACTCTTATGTAACCAAAGAATGCATGTGAGCTAGGCTTGTTCTGACAGGAATATATAGGCCACATTACCTTCTCATTATCCAGCGGGTCTTTCTGAACAAAAGCTTGGACAAATTCTTCAGGGCCGATGTAACTTAGTCGCTCCTGAAAAGCAAAGCCAGACATCACAAACAATGCAGTTTGTCAATATTTTCCCCAAAATCTCACACTCTACCATAGATAATTTATTGTAAAATGTTTATTTAGACTAACACAAGACATAAATAATGAACCGGAGCACATTAATAAGAGTGTGCTTGGCCGTAACACAAAGATAGTCCTGGTGGTAATCACTAGTTGAAGCAGATGGAAAGTACAGGCCTCACTCACCAGCTCTATGTGTGTGAGCTGTTGGGCCAGAGCAAACGGGTCATTAGAGATGGTAAGGATATCCCTCTGTATGGACAGCGGCTTGGTCTTCAGCACGGCCATCCTGTCTGTCGCAGTGGTGTTCAGCTTTGCCAGCACCTCCTCGTACTGGCTGAGCGTGGTCAGCTTGCGGATCAGGGTCTGCATCATCTGCTGAACAGCCTTCCGATAAAGCTGCTCCAAGCAAACCGAAGAGAAAGACAAGCAATATTTTATGGCCATAACCATTTACCTTATTCAACATGAGGCTTGGGCCTACTGTATGTCGTGCAAGAAAGGCACAGAAAGGACCATAGCGAAATGTGAAGGACCAGAAAGGCAAAATAATCATCAAGTGAACTTTGGACCACAGCGTGTGCGTTTCAGGGGTGTGTTGGGCAGGGACTGTTAAGGAGCTCCACGGAGGCTGACTGAAGGACTGTTTGTTTTTCTTCACGGGGGTCACAGAGTGCACTCCATCTCTTGATTACACAATATAATGGATAATCACATGACACTAGCTGACAGCCTTAGAAAACGGCAGGCTTAGCATGGGGATACACCCCACTTCTCCTCTATTCACACCCCAATCCTAGTGAACCATCTTCATTAATTCAAAAATCACTTTGAAGAACCTAATCTACGGTTATAAACCAAGGAATAAAAACCTAAAAATAAATATCTGAAGAACCTGTAAAGAGCTCTAGATGGGCAGTTCAGGCGGGGTAATTTAGAAGGGCGGCTTCTCAGTGATAGATGAGCGAAACCGGCACTAAAACTCCTAGCTGTTTTCCAGAGCTGTCAGTGTGATTCCCGGGCACCCGGGAAATTGGACTGTCCCCCATCAATCAGCAGGGTACATTGAGGACACTGGCAAGGCAGACAAACATGCACCCTATCTGTACCTCACCATAATAAATCCCTTTCAGAATGAAGCATTTCACCCATCTATCTGCTAATGCCTTGACACGTCTCTCTGAACCTTGATTAAGTCAGGTTGATACAGCAGGCTGAAATGCAAATGTTTAACGGAGCTTCGATAATCAGGGAGTATGTGAGGAAATTTTTAAGAGGGTGAAGGGACACACATCCTAAATTCTGAGCACAGGACACGCTAGCTTATCAGAAAAAAAGAGAAACGTGTACACTCTATAAATATGGATCAGTTATGATGATGCAGTTAGGAATAAAAGTAATGGAAAAATAAAGAGGTTCCCCTGCATGGAGTGACAACTGTGGCCACTTAGATGTCTGCAGTAATGCGTGTGCTTCTGTTCAGAGAATTCAAAGTTCCCTCTATTAAACCTGAAAACACCCTGGAAGTATGGCTGTGAAGGTTCGATCTATAGCACTTATAAGGTACGATGATGAAGCACGACTTGTTTTTGAGACGTTTGTGTGGCTGGGTTGAAGATCAAAGAGAATATCGCTGATTGGCTCTTTATATTTTACCATCTGGAAAAGCACCGCACTAGAAGCAGATGATATGTATATTTAGAATAAATCCTGGGGGGGAAAAAAAGAAGAACTTTCTGCCATTTTCAAACCACATGCCGCTCAGATGTTACGATACACAGTGCTATAAAGCTCATTTGCTGTTGCGCTTCCAAGCCCAGTCTTGGCATCAGACTGCGACTGGAAAAGATCGACAGCAGGCCTCGTGGCATGACCTCGTCTGGAGAGTCCAGTTAAATCTCCCATTGACCATTTTCAGTCATGTGACATCACGTTGTGGCAGAGACACATGGACTTCCACTCTGTAAATAGAGACTGGTGGAGATTGGCCCCGTCTGTACAGAGGCGCAAGCACTCAGGCCTCGCAGGTCAAACCCCGGGCACAGGCCATCTCTGCCTTTGCTGAAAAACAGTATTCTCTATATAAGTTCACCGCTTCCATAATGACAGCCTTTAAAACCCATGGCAAGAAGAGCAATGTGGTCTGGAATCCACTGCAAACAGATGTTGTAGGATTTATTCTATTTAGGGCTTTTACCATCCATTTTGCACTTTAGGACAGTACTGAGGTGAAGAAACATGGGCCAGTTTGGAGGTGTACATAAAACTCACAGGAATAAAACTCACTGCGTTCATGTGTGCTGAAAGGACAATCAACATAACAAGCTCTGAGTTACGGACAGTCAACTTTGTGTCTGGTGTTTGTCTTTTTCTGTGTGTGTGTAGACCAGTTATAATACTCTTTGAGGTGATCAGGTCTTACATCATGAGTTAAATAATGAAACACACTTATTAAAACAGTGCTCCTTGTCTTTATGCGGTCTTGTCCTTACAATACATAAAGAAAAGCACTGTACTTGGTTTCTCTAAGTACTATGGGTCACCAAGCACATACTGTACAGAGAGCATCTCAACAGCCAGTACCTGATTTAACCACAGGCTGTGCAGTATAAAACTCCAGCAGTTCACAATGTACAGTAAACAACTAGGGCCTACGTATGCACTGATATGACACTGGCCTCTGTGTAGCTATGAATGCAGCCTTATAACCAGCAGACAGAAACCCAACTGACAAAATAGTCACATGTGGACAGGACTGGTTTTTCACTGACGAAAATGTCTGGAGAAAAACAGCCGAAAGCCATCAACTGGCCTACCTATGCGTAAACATAGTTTGAACCCATTGATGCAAGTATGGCCAGGCGGCCATATCACAAGGCTCCTGATTCTCAGTAAAAATGTATTTTCCTGAATTTATTCCCATAAGCCTATGCAATGCAATGTCAAATTCAAAAAAACAATATTAAGTCAAAGCCCGGCAGCCCCTTTCAAAACGTTTTCATACTGGTGTGAAATAGACCGTCCTCTAAAACCCACTATTTGGCATTGGCTCCATGTTAAAAATATAGGACAGCAAATGCAAGCACATACATATAGGCGTCCAAGATCCATGCCTGAACATCAGGAGGAGGTCACCGAGGGCTCGTGTGGGTGAGAGGTCACTGATGAAATTGATCCTCAATGGAGAATCAATACCTGGTTCATGTAATGCCAGATGACTCATCTAAAAGAGGGCTAATCTTTTTACCGAAGTGTTAATCTGGACAGATGTAGGACTGTCTTCGATCACTGACCTTCTGCCTCAATGATCACTACATTTCACTCATCAACGAGTGGGCTGTGGTTCCCCCTTCCATCACTATGCCCCGAGAAACCACAATCATAAGGTGTTGGGGGGGTGTGCAGTGATTGTGCTGCACAATCACAAGTTCTATTAGGACAACATCTAATCAAAGCAGCAAAAACACCATTGTGGGGTAGTGGTTATGGATCTGGCCTTGTAACAGAAAGGCTGTACGCAGGGAGCACTACTGACACATGACTGAGCTTATTCTTCATTTATCAAACGGTATAACTTCAGTATAGTGAGAGGCTATACTGTTTTTTTTTTGTTGTTGTTGTAAAGTCCACATTAAGGTGGTTACACACGCCTCTGGAGCAAGCGTATGCTAAACCTATAACATACAAGTCAGCACAATTGTGGAACAATTCAAATGCTGTCTAAGGAAGAGCACTAGAGCTGACAAAAGCTGCTAGAATACTGAACAATGCAGCTTTTCTTTTCATGCAGTCAGGCTCTGCAAACTGCTTTGTGGCTAGAAAAACTGTCCCCTCCCCATCCTCCAGTTTTCCGACTGCAGCACCAGCTCCAGTTTCCCTGTGTGCCATCCTATGCAAAGCATTTTAAACTGTCAAACTCAGGACATTGTGCATATTTCTTTGCTGGATCAGTTCACAGGTACCTGAGGCTTAATTCAATGTCTGCTGTGAGTCACTGAACAATTGTGACAGCAATATAAAATGTGTGTTTAAAACGTACTGTACGTACGAAACCGCTTCCAACCGCTGCAGCATTATTTTTACAGGAAATTTTGCCGCTTAGAAGGCTGGCTTCTTCCTGCATTCAGATCATGGGGTCTCTGAGCAGGGGTGCCAATTCAAAGGAGGCATGCAAACATCACCAATCCAAACCCCCCCCCACCCCCAGCAAAAAAAAAAGAAATTCTCTGTTTATATCCTTTGGGCTTTCTTTAATGCCAGAACTCCCCAATCTCTGGGAGACTAATGTATTTTTGAGACTTTATATACTGCAGGATGTAAAGTGATGACTACGGAATGGAATGCCTCTCTAGCAAGCCGGAGCAGGAACGACTGAAGAGAATGGGAGAGAGAGGCTGTTGTGCATCTCTGTGTGGAACATGTAGGCTGGTATACATAGAAGTAAAGCAGAAAACTGACCTCATCTCCACAGGAGATGCGGTGAGTGAGCTCCTTCAGACTGTGCATCATGCGCTCATCCCTGAAGTCGTAGGGGAACGTCTCTGTCCACTCGCTCAGCAGCTGCACCATCTTTGGGGCAATGTTCCTCAGTCTGATCTGGGGGGACAAGAACAGCTTTAAAAAACAAAAAACACAATCCAATGCAGCTAAATATGGACAATGTGAACTTTTTGAAGTACATTTTTTAATATTTTCATGAGAAAGCAATGAGGTATCTGGATATGTAAATGTAATGTAAATGTAATGTAATGTAATGATATGTACACTTGCTTATAGTGGGAAGGTGGTCAGATAAAATCCAATGCATAGTCATGCTATTGCTTGAGAATTATGCCTCATGTAAAAAGCATTACGTAACCCTACAGTGACTGACTTTACCGCAGACATTCAAAACCGTGTCGGAAGCATTCAGGGGAAGTGTGGGTGTAGTGGGAGTGGACAGAGGTAGGACTGAGCAGTGGACAGTGGGGGTGGACAAAATCTGACGTGGGCATAACAGGACTGGGCAGTGGGAGTGTGTGATGGCGCAGGCGGGCAGTCGGGTACCTTGTCAGCCTGGGGGTCGCTGAGTCTCTGGTGCTCTACGCACAGGTGGCACACTCTCGACATGAGCTCATACGGGAGCAGGAAGAGGCGGGAGCTGAGCAGGAAGGTGAAAATGTACGTCCTCTGCGAGACAGAAAAGATTTTGTTTCACAAGATTTTTCTTTAATTCTTTTATACAGAGTAAATTACACTGAGTTTGACAACAGATTACGTGCCAGCACAGATAGAGAATTGCAAACAACATGGTGATTAAGTATAAAGCTTAAAAAGAGAGCCCTGTATAGAAGGGTGTAGACTGTGCCATCACTTCCCTTACTATCAAAGATAATATCTTTTAATGCAAAGATGGCCTGATGGTGTTGTACTTTGTAAGTGGTATAAACTTACATCTGGATAGTAATCCATATTGGGCACTAAGTGCTGAATGAGAGCTTCCAGAGACCCTGAAACAAGGTTGTTGTCATGGTAATACAGGCTGCCATAACTCTCTTCCTTTGTCTGGTAGACATTGTTGTTAAATCCGGTACTGCCAAACGTGACCGGAAACGGTGGTGTTTGTGGCATGTTTTCCTGCTGGGAAAAGAAAAACAAAGAAGAAAACTTGTTGTGAGTGTGACAAACGAAACATGGCTATGTCCACTAACAGAAAACAAAGTTCTAAGAGACCAAAGACCAACAGTTTATATAGGAACAGGACAAATACAATTCTGTGCTTCCTTTTACCTTAAAAGTAAGTTTATGGGATCATTGATGCATACTATGAGCCACATCAAGCCTCTGTGTGAGCAACTAAAAATTCACTCGCAGGGTCCACTATAATTCTCAAGGCTTCATGAAACTTTAATGCACGAAACAGCACAGTCCAAACGAAGCTATCTTTCGACCACCATCCCACCAGCTACTATGAAATGCTGGCTTACCCGGCCTTCTTGTTTCGCTGTGTAACCGCACTCATCCCTCACTATTTCTTTATTCACTAACATGGGCATTAACACAATGCACCCAGTCATACAGTTCAAGATAACGGTGACCGTTTCTGACCTCGAGAACACACGGCCCTCGATGAGCCGTTACTCATCCCGAACCGCAGCACATGTCTTTGCAGCCTCCTGCAAAGCCCGCTGGGACGTACGGAGCACGCGGCCTCGAAAAGGTTACTTCCAAATAAATCTGGGCTCACCCCCTCAGCATGTAAACAGCAACTTGCAGCGGCGATCACGTCCCTCCGTGAGCTCTGGTTACCCATTTTCCCCCAGGCGCCCTCCCTCCTTCCCCACCAAAAAGCCCTCGTTTTCAGGGGCTGCTGGGTAACCTTCTGCGCGCCAGCACGAGCCAAAGTCCCCCAGCCCCTTTCGCGTGGGCGCATTACGGGCGCGGGCCGTTAAGCGATTAGACGGATTCCTCGGCGCGATGTCTGCTGCAGAGATACGCTCCTTCGCGCCACTGAAGCGCACAATGGAAGCTTTCACTGTCCCAGCGTGGGGCACGGGGACCTCGAACAATGGGGGCAAGTCCACGGCCACCGCCAGCCTATTGTGGAAGCCATTTGGCAAATTACAGCGGGGGCCGGCGGGGTCGAGAAGGGAGAGCAGGCCGCCGGGAGGCCTGCACGGCGTGTTAATCCCTCCCTTTTGAAAACACGCCCTTTGTAAATTTGCATGAAAACGAGGGGTGGCCCGTGCGTTCACACTGGCACCCCCCCTTGCATCTGTCCCGCCATGCGGGCCCCCGTACCACCGTGGCAATAGGATCAGCAGCGTGGAGAAAGATCAATGGCAAGAGCGCAGCTTTCCTCGCAAGAAACTTTGATGACATGAAAGGTCCCATGATCCACATGAGGAACACAAAAGCTTGAATGTACATGATCGTGCATTATACCCGCTTCAAGGCAGTTTATAAACAGGCTTGCAATGCCAAATGATTTATACAAAGGAAAGGTCTGGTAGGTGTGAATTATTACTGAGCTTTCCAGAGAAAGTCTTCACCCAAGTTTGTGCGCTTCATCCTAGAAATGTGTAAAACAATGTTTTCGATCAGAACAATTGAGAAAATGTACATATTGGGTACAGAATGACAAATTTATTGGCAAATGCGACCAATACATGCTGAAGGAAGTTTCCCTCAATTGTCTGGAAATACATTTAAATCTCACTGAAATGGCAAAGTCAATGAATGCTGTATGTCCTTTGCTAAAGGCATTCCTACAAAGGGGGGTTCAATACCCCTGCAATACAATCACATTTTATCATACTAATAATATAGGTAATCTTATAGCTAATAGCTATACTTTTTGCATTATTATATTGTGATAATAATCACAACATAATAATGCAACAGAAACCATGTGACGATTGCATACCTTTTATGCAATAATACCATGGACAATGGATTACATAATATGTACAGTATTTATGTAATAATAGGCTGGGACACAAATTCTTGAGTCAAGACATAATGTGGAAGCTTAACTCACAGGCAAGAACTCTCTGCATGTGGGCAGCTAAGGGTCAATACCAGACAAATAGCTGACAAGTTGGGTTTCAGTAAGATAACATGGCCACTGCAGTTAAATAGTAATGAAATGCATAACACAGCATAACATATCTCCAAAAAGCATCGCATTGACAGCAGGCACAATATATAGTAAAATCCAAATTGAGAATTGTGTCACAAAACCTTAACGGATCAGAGATGTAACCGTATTGAGAAAATGTGCATTCTGTATGGCTTGTCTTATTGTGTGCTTGATAAATAAAGTATATTGTACTATAAGTGATATGAGGCAAGGATCTCAATGATTTGAGTTTTAAAACCAGACAGGGCATTTTGTATTACTAGCTTGCGTGGGTTTCACTTTATAGAGAAAGAAGCATAGATTAAAACTGTCTTAATTCTTCCCTGCCTAAAAACTACCAGAGAGATATAGTGGAAAACAAAGTAAGAACTAGAAAGATCAATCCCATCGGCGAATTCTTTTCTTTCTTTATCTGCTTCTGTCAGTCACAGTCCTGGAGAACGGAACGTGCTAAGTACTGGTCTTGATTTTCACGACTGTCTGCAACATGAAGCGTCTCTAACCAGATAGATCCCGTGGTTTAAAAGGGTGCGTTAAAAAAAGATTAAATAAAAACAAACCACAAACACAACAAGCCGACTGAAACAATCAATTTTAACTGATCCAAACCATAAACAACAAACGCGTCACCACACTGTTCAGCCCTGTTCTGGTGTGTGATTTGAATAGAGTAGTATGCTAATGTTACATGAAGTAACCTGGTAACAATCTCAAATTCTCCAGAGAAAACTAAATTAATATTAATTGTGTTATTGGAGGAGCACTACGGAGTACAACATGACCAACACGACACAAGAGGGGATTATGACATAAATGTGAAAGGATCTGATGTGAACACCTGGGAACAGAACGATACTGTCTACACTAGGCTACGTAGCCACACGCCCCTGTATTCGTTAAAATAATGTAAAGTGTTATTGTAGTGTTTGCCCAATTATTTCAGTTAAAACGTTCTGTAGTACCAGCCAGGAAACTGTATTTCATCAACAAAACGCAAATAACCTATTACATGTAGCCTAGTCTACATTTAAACTATGTTATTTTGTTGCGTGCGATTGTTTTTTATTTAACATAAATTCCAAAGGTAGGAAGACCGATAAACAAAAAGCTTGAATCACAATCCTTGAGCCACACGTGTGATGCACCGCAAAATATTTGGAAATAAATTAACTTATGCCATTCGCAAAGAGTGACAACAAGGAGAACATATTTTAAGAGCAACAAGGTGGTCAGCAATTATGCAGTTGTGATTTTGATTGGAATATGTTAAATGAATGTACTCTCAAAATAGATGGGTATCAATACAGATAAAACGCGATCTAACTTACCAGAAAATGAACTGGAGTATGTACTGTATATTTAAAAATCCTTTGGAGACACAAACATCAGCACAAACAAGGGAAGATCCTCGAAAACATATCAGAATCGTATATCCAAGTCTTTTCCCTCATCAATTAAGCGACCAAATTTGGAGAATTTATTTTTACAGCTGCCGACAAATCTATCTTTCTTTGTCTGGTCCGTCAAAGATCAGCACATAGTTATCACAGACACGAAGAAGTATCACAGATGGTTTAATTACGCTTGGATCGCTGCAGATCGGAACATCCACACAAGGCGATTTGGTCCTCTCACTGAATAAGCCGAGACAGTCCCACACAAAAACAAGGGTGTTCAAATGTATTAGTCAGAAAGCCGGGAAACGCAGCCTTCTCATACGCTTAGAAGCGTTTAACTACGACTGCTTTATCCAATCACAGCGAAGAACAAACAAATCGAAATACCAGAGCGATCCTATTGCTTAATTTCAAAACAAACCAGCTCGAGAAAAGCGACTAATTATGTAGGTCTGTATGCAGACAGGATATGCCTTAAACAAATAAACATGTAACGTTACATTCAAATGCTGTATTTTCACCTTTTATGTCAGGTTTGGAATAATATCAAACGATTTATTTTACATTCCAGAATTGATGGGAAAATCGATACATGAGGTAAGGAACAGAGGTCAGCCAAGTTTTACAGTCCTGGACTGGCACAGTGTGAACGGTAGTAGTACAGACTGAGTTGGCACCATTCCTGGTATAGTTGGCTCAACAATATTCATTGTGGTTGAACGTTTGGTTTTTGGCAAGAGGGTGCATCTCTTAAGCTCAGATGGCCTGTGAATGGAAGCACTGAATGGTTTCAGAATTTCAGCATTTGCTAAAGCATTAGCTAGACACCCCACGTCAACTGAATCACATCTGACTTCAGCATGCTTACTGCTCCAAATATTTCTGATTAGACAGGATTTGTAATATTGCCCATGTTTCCTGTTAAGAGGGTCCAGTCTGCCCTCTGTTGCAGAACATGAATGTTTAGCAACCATATTTCATTGTAGAATGGAGTAAAACCACAGCAAACACCAAACATTTCTAATGAGCATGCTACTCACAGCACACTGCAAAGGCTTTAACTTGTTGCAGTCTAATCATTAGATAGGAAATGCACTTTTTGAATGTTTTTAACTATTCCATTTAAATCCACAAACTTCCAAAAAAGAAAAGAAATGTAGTTCACATGGAGATTCATACTCTCATGCTGCATTGCCCCAGGTCACAGTCATAGTTTCCCAACCTTCTGTTGGCACATTCTCCTGGCAAAATTGCATACATTTAAAAAAAAACATGGCTTTTTGTTTGGAGTTTCAGTCTATGTAGTAATATAATGTTCTTATCTGAAGGAAAATTGTCCATATACTATCCGTCCGTTGCAGGAACGGTGATTATAACCACATATTCTTGTAACAGGCTGCAAACACAACTTAATCTGCGTTAAATCTATCCCTATGGTTATTAGTACACAACAGAAGATTAATTGTTTGCATCATGTTGTTTGTACCCAGCTGGTCTTTTCAAGAACTTAACATAATATGAACTTTCTGCTAGGAGCAGCACATTTCAAATTCATCAGTTAAAATCAGTGAACCGGTCAAACCTGTTTAGGATTCAAATCTGAGATTCAAAAGTTAAAAGCATGATAATAAACCCTCCTACCTTGGTCAAAGTTATTTTTTTGTGAACAGTACATGCATACTGCACATTAGTGTACAGTTTATTCCACCATTATATTTTATGGATTTAAGTCATGGCCCACCACATCTGATTTCCAAAAGGATTTACTTGGACTTATTTTAGTGTATGCAGTAGCTGACTTCATTTGAATTGCTGCTACTCAAACACATTAGTTCTTCCCTGCACCATTGTTACCTAAAAATACTTAAGCCCTCAACAGCCACTTGTTATTCAACGAGAAGGTATTCTTCAACACCTACATTTAGCAACTGAAAAGACCTGCCCCCATGATTGCTTCCTGACCACTTCAGCATGGTAACAGGTATATATTCACACCTACGTGTTAAACCCACAACGCAGAGGCACACATCGGACAGCTCGTCATGACTCAGGTAGCAGCTGGAAAGAGTGACCACGGGCATTAACTGACATCCACGCTTAGCAACTCATATGGCCCTACTACATTTCAAAATAGCACATGCGAGACAGCATCAACATTGCATAACATCTCCAAACCTTAAAATGTCCCGTTCACTATAAAAAGACAAAGTAGCTCTATGATACCTAATATAGAGGTCAAAAGTCTAGTGTAGTGTGTAGATACATATTGTGAACTGTAAAGGATATTATTAATAATGATACTGGAGAAAAAAGTCAAGCAGGTGAACAAATATTAATCCACAGATGTAAATATAGGAGTAATCACAGTCGCCCAAGATCTAATTAAGTGCACTTGCATATAACAGAATTGGCAATACACTTATGAAAAGACATCCCAATGGACAGTGCTGGGCTTTCAGCAGATTGCCAAAGAAAGAGTTGATTCCTTCTGCAAGCAGGGTCAAAGATCCGGTGGAATTGGCTGTTGATCCCTTGAGCTGGGATGTAATGGGGCATTGGGGATTGGGGGGTACGTGGCGGAGGGAGGGTGGGTAGAGGGGGGTATGAACACTTTATGCTGGGGCTTGGGGAGGTTAAGTACTCACAGGGGGCTCAAGCTTCATGCTCGTCTTCTCCCTGCCCCCTACTTCAATAGACTGTGCTCTCTAGACAGCAGTAATTTTCATCGTCGTAACCATTACAGGTTTGCTTGCAATGGCCTCAAAGAGCCAATGGTCAAAAATGATTTCTCATCATTCTCCTTGGCTGTTGTACACACAATGGTGCAAAAGAAATGTTTCTTCTCCGGTAGACTGTTAAATCAGTAACTCCAAGCCAAGGTATAATTAATTTGCCCCATCAAGCATTTTGCTCTCGTAATGCTAGAATTTTGCTTGCTTTCTCAAAGAGTAGTCATTCCCTCCATCAAAATAACGGCACTCAACTTTATTGAGTGGTTTCAGTACTGTTTGGGCCTGTCAGAACCCTGTCCTGTCAGAACTGCGATGCACAGACAACATTCCCTCTTAAACATGCCATTCCCATTTTAATGAATACATTGCCACTATTTATGGCTTGTGCCCTCCTAAGCATGTCCAAGCAGTGTAAGAGCTGGGAAGACGTATATCCTTTGCTTAGTTACTTATGCTGCATATACCCAATTATATAAAACAGTGTTAACAAAATCACCGTACTAGTTCTGTCAGCCCATAACAAGCACTTTGTGATTTTATGTTGTCACAACCCGATTATATTCCTGCATAAATAAAGAAATAATCAGTTTTCCTGTAGAAACTCAGTTGAACAGCACACGGTAATGTTTCAGTGAACCAGAAAAAGAAGGATTCAAACCCTGCACAGGGAGCTGATGGATGAGGCATCATTATGATGAGGCAACTGTTCTATAGAGCAGATGCAGCCTCAGCCTATCACAGAGCATCGTAATTACACAGGATGAGAGAGACCAGACAATGCACATAACTGATCCTATCAGTGTCACGGGTTTAAGACTACCCTGACCCACAACAAATTGTCTCTTGATCAATCTGTAGTCCTGACGTGCGCACACATTCATCACAGGAACATAACTGAAACATCCTAGTTCTTCATCCTTGTCTAACTACGTTACTGCTGCTTAGAAGCATTCATTCTCTTTGGGAAAATGTGGATTTTTAACAGGAGGTTACACCCACATAGTCTCCTGAGCTGAAATGTACACTAGGGGCTTGATTTACTAAGGCCTTTAGCGTTTGCAAAACATTTTAGCACACACAAAACCAATAACATGACCAATGATTGTTTTTTTTGTTATTGTTTTTTCACCAATCATTGGTTGTGTTATAAGTTTTGCGTTCGCTAAAAGGTTTTGCATAAGGTCTTATTAAATCAGGCCCAATATGTATTAAGTGTGGATTTAGCTAATACGGTGTATGCTGGTCAATATATCCTCAATTTGGGATATCAAAAACAGATTTATACACCTGATCCTACCATGTTTGAGTACACCTTGGAGTGACAAAGTGCATCATCAGATCTCCCCCTACATTCATCATGAATTTTAATTCATCATGGTGAATAAAATAGCATTTTTGACAAGAATGTTTCTGGTGACTGCAATTTAGTTTAGACATAGGGAAGCACAACACGGGGAAATACACATTTCAAAACCCATTAAGAACAATAGGCTCCTGCCATCTTTAGTGGGCATGCAGAACACTGAGTTTGTATTTCAGTGACGTGATTCGTAGCGGCAAAACCAGGTCAGTGAGCACAAAGGAGAAGAAAGCATGACATGCGTAAGATGATTATGTCACCGCACCTAGAGGAGGAATAAAGTAAAACACAGGGCATCTGCCACCCCAGAGAGAGTCAAACCCTGACATTTCTCCATGTCATTTTTAATTTCTGTGGCATCGAGGCACTCAAGCATGCTAATACGGGATCCAGTGTGTGTTTGAGTGTGTGTGTGTGTGTGTGTCTGTGTATTTGTAGGATATGTGTATTCTTCATTCTTCCTCCAGTCACAACAGTAAAAGCTTTTTTTCTCCAAACAAGCATAATATACAGATTCTTTAATCGGAGGAAGCACAGAAAAGACCATCCGCTGAACTGAAAGAAAATTAGCGCGACAGTTCACTTCAAAGGCTGCCAAAGTAAAGTTTACCTTCATTTTAAAACCAAGCAAATATATATATAGTTAAATAAAAAAAAAAGGATCCCACCATTAATTCAAACAACAATCCATCTATCCTCTTGTGCCATCTGCGCTTTTGTCTTCTCTGCAGTAAATATCCGGCACATAAATTAAAGCAGCAGTTCACTTTGCGAGACTGTTTAGAGCAAAGGTTCATCTTCCCTGATGGGAAACAGGGTATTGACTTTCGCAATCAATAGAAACACGTGTTCTCCACTCTTAGGAATCTATTTAGATTTTGGAGTCTTGTTTTTGTGATATGAAACTGACAATATGCAGAATGTCCTGGGTTCTCTTTTACAGTCACTTTGCTGGAACTGCGAGGGATGCAGATCCCACACACAGCACTGTGTCTGAGGTACAGGAGCCGGTGCACTAACCATTAATCAGGCTGTGTACACGGTAGCTCCCACGACACCTTCCCACAGAAGCACTGCGGCTACATGGCTATGTGCTCACTGGTCTCCGGGCTCTTTGAATCACCCTTAACCACACAGCTAGTGTGGGGTTTCGACCCTATACAGTTATTGTGCCTCACCTCACTGCAGGCATGATGAATAGAAACCTGGTGCACACAATGTGGGGGATTGTGGACTCATTATTCATTATTGCCTGTATCCAAGGAGTCATCATAGCGTGACGCACACGATCCATCTGAAACACACTCTTAACCTACTAGCAAGCAGTTCACACAAAGCTGAATGAAGCTCTCTTCAACCGATCAGAGGACTCAAAGACCATAGTGAGTCAGTTCTTTTGAAGCAATCTAACTAATACGTGCAATTCTCAATCTACACTATAGCAAACAGCAATGGAAATGAACTTTTAACAAATCCTGTGACACCATTTATGAAATGAGTGTAATTCTCAGGTCAAGAGAGTGCTTCGACTCTGATTCATTATCAAAATCAATGTAAGTACATTTCCATGTGCAGAGATGCTTTAGTCTGTAAGGTTGGGTTACATAAGCTCCAGTGGCAATTTACCACTGCTGCCGAAGCATGTCAATGTGGTCAGATACTGTTTTTCTGAGAAGCTCTAAGAAAAGGCTTATGTTATATATGATGTTATATATGCTTGAGATTGTCAATTGTACTTTAAAAGCAAAAGCTAACAAAAGCCTGAGAATGACTCATGAAGGTTCTGTGAATGAGTCATAAAATTTCCGGGAATGTTTGAGTCAGATGCAGTGGTCCCAAGGTGAACCGTATTAATGCCATCTGGTGCAGTCTTCGATATTAAACCTCAAACCAAGGGGACATTTTTAAATGTGACTGATCTCATGGGAGAGATGTCAGAGATGGAGACTTTCGTCTGTTGATTGGTTTTTAAAGGCCTCCTAGCAGGTCTTAGCTCTTAAACCCTTCGGAATGTGGCTACCAGAGTCACCGTGGAAACCCCCATTAGTGATTGAAGGGAGACCACCCCTCTTCGGCAGGGCTGAATTCCGGTAATCTGATACCAGCCACACGAGTGGAAGTCCTGCATCCCCCATTACAGCTAATCACAACTGTATCAATCACAGCACTGCACAGAGTTAAACTCAACTGAATGGACCAAACAAAGGGCAGAACAACTGTAAAGTCACATAGAAACTGCATTGTGCATCTCCTCCTGCCTTCTAAATAAGTTCTAACAAAATAAATATTTACTTAGAGCAGATCACTTATTAAAAGTCATAAAAGGACATCTCCACTTGTATATAGTGACATATGGAGATATTCTGCAATACAGGTAAAGTACTACAATAACTTAGTATATAAAACTCAGTTTTTATTATTCTATCTCAGTAAAGAAAATATGCTGATTGCTTTAAATATAATTAAGAGCACATAATTGGACTTGATCGTGTATAGTGCTATGCATGATATCTGTTCATTTTTCTTCATAGCTGGATATATTTAACACATTGTAGCTATACAGCTGTGTAAAAATTAGGATGCAATGATCTTTTTTTGTGTAGCTCTAGTCACTGTTACCGAGCCAGTGCAGAGCTGTACAATCTAGATAGTTAGAGGAAGTAAAATCAATGGTGTTATCAGCATGACAAGCCTGCAGTTTGACAACATTCAGAGTGTTTAGTGTTTACCTTCCAGATCCTTCCGTCGTGTGCTTGAGTGCATTGCTGTCATTCAGAGCTGATCTGTTAATTGGTTCTGACAGCAAATATTAGCAGAAGAATATTTCTGTTAGTTTACCAGCTATGTTTGAAGTAGTATGCCAGATGTTGCTCTAGAATCACTGTGCATCAAATCAAACAAACAAAAAAAAACAGAACAAGTGAATGTTTAAAATAAAAATGTTTTCTTAAAGGCATACAATAACATGAATTATCTTAAAATATTTTATAATTTACATAGTAAATACCACACCATTTTTTTCTGTAGTATATGTTGTTGTCATAGACTATTTCGGTACACGATCTTGTTATTTCTGTAAACACACACGGTCAGTTCAACCTGAGAAAAAAACAATGCATTCTGGACTGAAAGAAAGGCCCAAAGACAATGTACTCTGTATCATAGAAAAAATCATATAGAGTGCAGCTTGTTTTCAGAACCTCCTTGCAGGTGTATATTATGGAAGAGTGCCAGGGGACTTTTGGGACAAACAGGACACTGAGACATTTTGTTCCCTCTTACTGAAGCAGCACACCCTGCACCCTGCCCCCCCCCCCCCCCTCTCCTCTCCTCTCAGCTCCAGTGCGGCTCCGAGCCACACCAGGAAACAGACAGGGAAAGTGCGCGGTGAAACAGAGCAGGGCTGCAGATGGATTGGGCATCACTCAGCGCTCATCCACTGATGTTGATAACATGGCAGCGCCAACACTTCGCTGGAAGACAAGAGCAGGAAGGCACTTGGACGAGCCTTTATATTAGCACGACAAGTAGTTTACAGTGTGCGGACGTCTACAGACTTACAGTTAAAGAACTTCCCCCGGTGACTGACTGCAGCTGCAGAATGGGATTATTGGCTCCACGGAGGACATATGGAAAGTAACATTGTCATTACACTGTGTCGTTTAATCACCGCCCACATGTCCCCATCTGCCTGCAAGCAAACAGAATCAATCTGAACATACTGTGTGTGGCTTTGGCGCCCAAGACCACTCTGCCTCCATTTTTGGGGGGGAGGTGCGGAGTAAGCATGCGCTTAGAACGGGCCACCACTTTTATACGGTAAATCAAGTCACCGTGGGAGGTGTGGGCCTTTGGCATGTGTATAAATGTCTGGAGCACCACAACGCTGGGGGCCATTGATAGTTCATTATGTCAAATTGAAAGGGAGAGCTAGAATCCTGTCTAGGAGAGACATAATGCCGTAAGAGTTGAAAAGAGGGGACAGATATAAAAGACATGGTGTGGAAATTAATACAAGATAAACAAATTAGGCCAGTTGGGTTTTGTTTTCTTGATAAATTTCTCCATAGCTCTCCAGTACTGGCCATGCAGAAGCATTATATATTGACACATACAAATGGATATGAGCTCATCCAGTCCATCACTCTGAGCTCATAGCGCACGTAATTGATCAGAATGGTTCTTCAGCCTGTCTCTATGCTGGCGAGACTTTATGTTACAGTATTGTACATTCTGTATTAAAAATGTACTGCAACATAGTGGGACCCCAATGGGTGAGAGACCATGTTTGCGAATGGCCCTGGTGTGGGAATGGCACAGACATAATTAGCCCCAGCAGCTGGGAAACAGGGGAGGTCTAGGAAGTGGAGGAAACTACAGGGCAACACCCAGACAGGCACTCAGATTCCCATCCCCCACCCTTGGGAACGGTGCAGGACAACAATGAGTGCGTCAGCACACATGTCACAACAAGGGGGGGATGGGGGGAGGGTGTACCTGAGGAACGAGCTGCTTCTGGGCTGGCCATTGTTTATTTACACAAGTCTAATCTTAGTCATTCTATAGGGTCCACATCTCTCACATACCGAAGGGGTAGCTATTCTGGTCTGCTATGAAAACAATATTATGTTTTGTCCTCCTATTATTTACACACTGGTAATCATAAACGCCACTCTGAGAAAGTGAGATATTTTATGTTTTAATTATGCTCTCGATCATAAACCTCACACTGAGAAAGTGAGATATTTCACCACACTACATAAAAATAAAGCTTGTCAACTGCTTTATTGTGATTGCCAGTATGCAATCGGCAAAGATGCAATAGTTCTTCCCCAGATAATTTTCAGTCATATGCCAACCATATTTATTGTTCTTATGCTACTTTATATTAAAAATGTTTGTCAAGCTGAAATAATTTTTCCCCTATTGAGATTCAGCATTATATATTTATATATATATATATATTAGCAAATGAAGCTTGATGAGAGAAAGATGGATCATATTTTCTGCAAAGCCTGAATATTTCACCATGTTGAGCAACATTTGTTTTGTGGCCCCTTGCTGGCCAAAAAAAAGCATTGTTATATAATACATTTATTTGATACATAAAACTGTGAGGTAATTTTGAAAAGTGAAAAATAAATAATAAGTTAAAAAAGACCAACAAAAGAACATGCTCATCTCTGGGGAAATATTTATATAAGAGATTGAGATGACTCCTACTCTGAGTGAGCTCTTGGGTTCAGCTTTTTGTTTTAGCCCCCACAAAAAAGTCTGAATCACATTGAGAAGGATTTGCAGCAGTGATATTTGCAGCTTGAATTTACTACATATCTAGCTGGTAGCTGGTAGCTGGAACAAGCCGAATCATCTACAGTGATATAACATGTCTGGGAGTTTAGTCTATGGTTTTTACCTCTTACTGAGGGAATGCATATAAGGTATTCAATCACTTTCTGCATTGATTTTAGAAGTCCACCCCCATTACTGCTCTTTAAGCCTATAAATAAACTGCTCTCAGAATTACCATTCAGTAATTGTTTCTCGACTGAGATAGAGAGAAACATAAATATTCAATCACAGTCTAGGACAAGATGTTTGTGGTAGACTACCTGTTCGTTGTGAAAGACAGAACACCAAGTAAAGCATTCAATATAGACTCAGCATGGCTTGGTCAAAAAGACTGGCAAAGAACAGAAAACCTTGGCAAAAATCCAGAATGTTAAAGATACATGTGAAAAGCCCAGGAAGGCAACAACACTACTTCCCCACAAATAACATAAAAACCATGAGAGAGAGAAAGAGAGAGAGAGGGTGTGTGTGTGGAGGAGGGGGGTTGTGGTACATCACATAAATTATTACATCACATCACTTTTATGTAACCCTGTGCTGTCGGTCAACTGAATGGGATTGACATTTTATGACACATTGATTCATCTTACCAAGCAAAAGTGTCATCGTATACAAGACCTGACACTGCAACTTTGGCAAATGGCCACAGCTGAGGTGGTGGCTGGCCTGCTTTCAACGCACGCACAAACACACACACATACACACACACACACACACACACAAATAAATAAATTATTGATGGTGCTGTCTGGAATTGAGCCAGTCTCAGTTCAAACTTGAATGAAGAAAAAGTTAAAAACGAAAGTTCCCACTGAGCAGTAAACAATGAGCCGCCGTTTATTCTGTCGGTTCAAACGCTGACCTGCACTTATGAAACCGAGGTCTTCAAAAGTGAAACTTGATGAAGGGAAAGAAAACAACTGAAGCTGGTGTACACTGTACTTTGTTTTGATTGCTAAGTAAAAAAAAAGCAGGAAGTTCAGCAAGGTTAACACAGCAAAGTGTGGGTTGATGATTCCACTTATGCAAGGCAAACAGTTTGACTTTATTATTGTTTTGGTTTTCTGAAAATTTGTGTTTATAGAAAATAAGGAGCTGTTGTGCCACTCTGCTATTTTAAAAAATATATATATTTTTTAAATTCCGGTAGCCAATGTGTAGGCTACACGGTTTGCATTTAGTCAGCCTTAAAATTGTGCAAACGTAGCCAAGCGATATATATATTTCAGCAGTAGGCCTACTTCTCCCATTTTGTACGGCACTGCCTGATATAGCCTGAAAAAGGGATATAAATTTCAGTCAATGTGACCTAATTAATATTATTTGTGCTTTCACAAAGTCGTGGCTGTTTCATGCAAGCCTGACCCCATGCAATGTGTTGACCATATTTAGGAAGGTGTTAGTACAAACCCATATAACATGTGTGTTCAAACACAGCCAGGTGAACAAGCAAAGAAATTTAAATAAACCTTGAATATTCCTCAACAATCTGTGAGAAATATTCCAGCATTAATGATTGTAAATGACAAAGTTATGGAAGCCCTGAAATGTAAAGTGAAAAAAAGGTTTATCTTGTAAGTACGAGATAATAAATCGTACGTACAAGATAATCTCCTGCGTAAGAGATAAAACATTTTTTACCTTGCCTTTCAGGGCCTCCGCCGTTAGCACTGGCATCGGAGCACGATTTCCGTAGCCTATTTCAAACTCATAAAACCAACCAAAATTAGCTGGAATCTAGATGTCGGGGTGGGGAAATCTAGGTTGAGAGACGTTTTGACATAAACGGACGCTAACCCTAATTGGCATTCACCTGAACGCTACATGGCGTTTCGCTGACTTTTCAACACAAAAATGTACACTGGGTAACCAAAAAAAACAATGGTTATTGAGTCTTCAAATACCGCTCACTTATGCATAGTTTTATACATATAGGCTAATATAATACAAATATAAGTCACATAAAAATCAGCGTATATTTGTAATGTATTGACAGATGCAGACTTCCTCACAGAAAATATGCTAGGTCTATAACTCCTTTAATGCAGAACTAATTTTCGTGTTATAAACGTCCGAAATATCTACATAACACAGGTTACTTTATTGCCAAATTTTTCAGATCAGCTAGCATATTTGCAAAAGGCCTTTTAATGATTATAGCCTACAGGAATTGTCTAAATGTTTTTTATTGTAAATTAATTTATAATTTCAGAGAAATATGAATAGGCTACTGTAATTGGGACGTCAACAACGACCACTAGGGGGCCACCGTGCATAGGGTAAGCGTCATTAACAAGGGGTAGCCTAATAATGAACGCACACCCATAGATTCTTATTACAGGATTATATTAGCCTATACAGTATGTATACGCATAAGTGATCGGTTGGCTTAGTTTTTTATATTTATGGACTGAGCAACCAATGATCATAGCTGAACATACCCCTTTCATGCCAACTTATATATTACATAATATTACATAACTTTCCAAAGTTCAAGCGAATGTTTATTTCCTCTGCTAGAAGTTAACTTGAGGAAAGGTAGGTATTCTAAACTGTAGGTGTGTCATTCATATTTTTAGAATCTTAAGATGTCTGAAGAAAATAGTCTTAACCAATGTGGCTATGCCTCCCTTTAGATCTTTTGAGAGGAACTTACAGTCAAGCCGGAAAGTCTGCCCGCCCCTTTCACCTTCTCCACATTTTATTACATTACAGACATATTCTACAATAGATTGAGTTCATTTTTGTTCTCAAAATTCTACACAAAATAGCCCATAATGACAAAGTGAAAACATGTTTTTAGAAGTTTTTGCAAATGTATTAAAAATCGTAAACTGAAATTTTTCATTTACATAAGTATTCATACACTTTGCTTTATCATATTTAATATTTGGTCGCATATCCTTTGCATGCTGTTACTTCCTGAAGGCTGTGACCCATCAACATCAAAAGACATTCAATATCTTATTTCCAGGTACTGTTACAAGCGATACTATAAGCTCTCTGCATTTGAATGGATCTCTATGGGAATTGGGGGGTGAGACTAGATTCATCTGTAAATTACACTGGTACAGTATGGAACACATGGCTGGCTAAATGGCTGTAAGTTATCAAGGGTCTGAGCTATCGAACGAGCCCCAAACCATCACTCTGTTGCCAGATATGGAGTAGATGTGGATGGATAACTGCAAGGGTTATTTCTTCTGACTCATTTTCCTATCGAACTCTATGGGGGAAAATGAACTCAATCTATTGTAGAATATGTCTGTAATGTACTAAAATGTGGAGAAGGTGAAAGGGGTGGGCAGACTTTCCAGCTTGACTGTAAGTCAGATGCAAGTGGAACATATTATTGAAGTGTAGAAAAATGAGAAAGGGGTTATTTTAAGTTGTCAAAAATAAATGTCAGATTGTTTTAATTAAGTCAGAGTACCTAACATTCCAACATTTTGAAGTTAGTAGGCTACTTATTTTGGCTTTTGTTTATGACACGTCAGTATAAATCTTGAAATATTCTCAAAAAGTTTTGTATGATTTCAGAATAAATCATACATAACATAACTATTAAAAACCTTACAGATGTAACACCACATTGTTATTGTTTGTCTTTAACAATTGCTAAATCATTCATGGATATCTGGCACTTTCACAGTGAACAACATCATTACTGATGTTGTGTCCTGCATAAGTGAATTTTATCAGGAGCATTGAGTTTGTCCTGTCATTTGAAGTTACTGACGTATTGAGTATTTTGCAACCGTGGAAGTGATCACTTGATAATACGCCTTGTATAATGGCTGGAAATATCTTTAATTGTGTAAGTGCTCTGGTGATATTCCTGTATTTATTGTGTTGAGTTTCTTGTGTAACAGATGTGAGGAGACCGGCCAACTTGTTATATTCTGCAATAAATAAAATGTATTTATTGTCTGGTATTTTTATCTTGTTTAGTTTTCCCCCATCCCCTGAAATGCGATGCCTGAGTGGCTTTTTCTCTTTTGCTATGCTGATTAGGAACCATCTACACCTGTGCTAATTGGCAAAATGCCTGTGATTATTGGGAACCACTGTCTGGAGCCTCTGTATTCATCCCTCCTCTCCACAACCCAACCAGTTTCTTTGCTATAGCTGCTGAACAGTGCAGTAGGGTTTTTAAACTTTATTTTAAATGTATTTATTTTATTCAACAATATATTTGAGTTGCTTTATTGGATTTTTTATAATATAATCTTTTAGTTACAATTTTACATTTGAACCGATTTTCTGTCGTGTTTCATTAACTGTTATTGTTTTCATGACTAAATGTAGTGTTGTTGTTTTTTTTGGACCATATAAATATAAATTATATAATTCAGATTTAAAATTATTTTTTAAATAACTTGCCATCTTCCTAGTTTCCAAAATAAGACTAAAAAAAAAGCAAAAGAAAAAAAAAGCTTTTAGCTGGGTTGTGATGACACTGATGACCTCACGCTGCTCTTTTCTACATCTTCCATCCTCTCTCTGTCCCCACACGTCACTCCTCAGCCTGAGTATTGCTCTCAGGAAAACGCCAGGCCTTGACCTTCCTCATCAGTCACCATTCGGCCCTCTCGGTGTTGAGCCGTGGGGTGTGAGGTCTGACCTCGCCGCATTTTCTGTCTCGGGGGTAACGGCGCATGCAACCCAATCCTTAACTGACTCGGTCGTCACACAAGCACACACACGCTCACTCACGCTCACTCACGCTCTCTCATTCTTGCTGTCTCTCTCTAAGCAAGAGATCCCCCATGCTTATTGTAAAAACAAAACCAACTTCCTAATAGAGGGACTTTGAACATAATTTTGGATTGTCAGTGTTAAATAAAACATGATTGTTTGTTTCTTTTCTGTTCTTGCTCTGTTATTAGTTAAATAAAAGCTTGCTGTACAACCAAAACGCTTTAGCCACATAATTCAAAGGATTATATGGAAGTAACTACAGCCATGCGCTTGCCTTCATGGAATTAATCTCAATGATAGCTGATGCCATGGAAATTACCAAGAGCTCACTGGAGTCTCTGTACCATTGATCTGAGTCTGGAGAAAGGCCACTCTCCCGAGAAATCATTTAATCCAAGATTAGTTTTTATAAATTGTGATTCTCCAAAACTGTGTGCACTGAGGTTCAGATACTAAAAGGATATGATGTCTGGACCTCCACTGGAAGGTTAAAGGCTCAAACCTTAAACCCAAAAATCTAGGCGCAGCCACACAAGCGCGCGCACACACATACTGAACGTACATGGAGCTAAGACAAAGGCGAGGTTGTGTGGCTGCTGTCCTTGTGTTAAGAGGCGTTGTGTTCCGTGACCTATAACCCCACCCCCCCATATGATGTCTTAGCATCCCAGCAGCTGGGATTTAACCTCGTTTTCAGGGCTTCCAGACTCTTTAAAAATAATAATGTGTGTGGGGTGTGGGGTGGGTGAGAGGGATGCTTGCTCACCCCAAAAACATGAAGAGGGTTTTGTTTTTTTATCTCCTAAGCCTTATTTTTCTTCCCCTGAAAGCAGGGCATTCATTATTTATCTGTAAACCTTTAGCTCTGTAACATTATGGACAACACTACACTGGGTTGTCTGATGTTTTTGTATTAATCATAAACAAGCCTTACCTCATGAAAAAAAATTTCAGCCAATAAAGTTGTATTATTAAACACTTATGGATGCTAAACAAAATTATCAATATTGAATCCCATTCCTGTGTAACCATAAAATGAGCAGCCTAAAATTGTCCATTATGTAATTGGACAGAATAGTCCAGTTAAGTGCAATTCACAAAGACAAAAAACCCCGGAAACATGCATCAGGTTTCTCCATTTAGTCTGCTGCAAACTCACACACCACTCCAACGAGGTAACATGTATCACCCTGCACTCTGTTCAAGCACCAGGTTGTGAGAACTTGTTCCAGGAAGTTCTGAGGCTGGAATGTCTATAGGAGCAAACGCCCACAGGTTCATTGCTCTGCTGACAGCTTCTGTCTGACAGACGATTGTGTCGCCACTATCAACTGGGAGCTTATCATCTCACGGCACAAATAGGCAACCCCTCAGACAACCTGCATGCTGACGTCTGTTCCACTGATAATGGATTTCATCTGATTTAATCTGGTGGAAGCATTGTCGTGTGCACAAATTACCATACATTAAATGGCAAAAGTATACATTGCATGCTCTGACATTAGAAATGTTTTTAAATATTCAATAATATTTACAGGCTATAGAAGCAATTAAAGATTCATAAGTTTTTCGAATAGTTCAGATGGAGGTGTTAAAATGGGTTATGATGAGTTGACAACTAAAATCTTAAAAACCTCCTCTAAAATGGCCTTCTTATGCACTCATGCATGTGCCAGCACTTTCATTTGCCATACATTATACACCAGTAACAAAAATATTTTTGGTCTGCAGACTTTATTTTCCTTTCATTTAGGAAAGGCACAGGACTCTAATTTGAAAATGTAAGAGCGATCTACTTAAAAAAATCTTAAAAAGGCAATCAACTTTATCCCATAAAAAGCAACACTCTTCAATGCAGTCATGAATTCAAGTACCAAGATTTATTTTTCCTACTGCAATGTGCAATGTGGCAAATCAGGGAAAAGCAAATAAAATGGAAAATCTTTTTGTCATAGCATGTTAGAAGATATTGCCTAATTTAATGGGATCTAATCTGATCTGATCTTATTTTAACAAGGCAAACACAGCCCCCCATGTGGCCAGAGAGCAAACAAAAACATTAGGACACTGTCCTCTGGGGCCCCTGAGTGGTTCAGTCAGTATATGCACTCTCTACAAGGTTGTGCCATGAATAAGCCATTTTTTATGACTACAACTGGGAGTCCACAAAGATGGAAGTGTCCCGCCAGGAGTGTGGTTAATGCAAGTCAAGCAGAGGTTGAGTTACTGCTGTCTTGGTTTCTTCCAGTGATGCAGCAGGTACCCACAGGTATCTCGTTGTTGTCAATGAGAGACATGCCTTTCCTCTGGCTATGCTGGCTATACCGTTTGGCCTGTGTAAATAAAAGAGTTACTGGATTCAGCTGCACTGCTCCATATGCAGAGTGCTAACTCTGGAGGCACAACTACTGATTCCAAAAAAAAAAAAAAAAAAAAGGTTATTGACCATCACTAAAGAAAACCCTGCTTTTTCTGCCTATATGGGTGTGGCCTCTTTAACCTGACCAACATGCTCTGTTCCTCTTTATTTTTAACACTGCTTACAGGGATGACACTGTTAAACAAAAGATGTAGATAGAAAATATGTTTTTTTTTAAAATATTATGTCAAAACTATTTTCTTATTGTGGGATATTCAAATGTTCAGATATTCCCCTCTGTCTTCCGTGAGACTTAAATTATTTATTTGCAATATTTTCCAATATTCAAGCCCTTATTTTAGCAACATGCCTGCTCATACGTGTCACCTCCAAAACTCTTATTTATATTTTGAGATGAATGGCTAGGTAACAGATGGAAGTATGGATTGGTATGAACTGGAATGGACTCATTCCTATTGATCCAGCCACTGAGGAGACAATCAAGAGAGTCTGTTTACCATCAAAAACCACAAAACTCTTGGGAGTCCCACACTAGGATTGACAGAATGGGGCTATAGGCTTAAAAAAGTGCATTTAAACTGGTTCAAAGCAACAGTGTATAGTATTTCAAGAGGGAAGCATTTAACTAAGGCCAGCTGGTTCCCCTCATTCATGTCTGTACATAACAGTAGCGGCTTTAAAAAGATTTACATACAAGAGATGCCAGTACTCTGTGGCTCAACTTTCTTCAGAAGTGTATTGCATGATGGGATAGGTGAACAGGTGGTAGGTCAACTGGATCCAGCCCTTGGTGAGTAGTATAAGTTGACTTTGATATTCAACGTGCTCATTATGGCTACCGCTCGACTGTTCCTTGTTTGAAAGATGAAAGTTACGTGATGCGTGATGAGAAATTAAATGGATATTTAGATAATTACATCAAATGTAAAAAAGCAAAACGTCGAACACCCTCCGTGAATGTCTAAAAATAGCATATTTGTTTTGTCAGTGCAATAACCTGTAATAATCCTTCATTCGTTTCTTCTTTTCACTCCTTTTAACATGCCGATGTGAATAAACGCTACAAACTAAATAATGTAAAATGATAATTTACGACAACATAATAGATCAGACACAAATGGTGTTGAAGCTGGTCATGGTGCAGTTGAGAGATGACTGTCATGTTCACATAATTACAACTGGGCTAGAAACAGATGGTGGGAGTGGATGCAAATGGCCTGTGACGTGCTTTGGGTTTAATGGGCGGCATGAGATTCCCACAAGCAGCCAGGGCACTGACCTCAGGCTGAGAAAGGCAAGCTTTAATATTGTGCCCCTAAATCTGTTTACCTGCCTATTCTAAAGAGCGCACGTCAATGCTTTCTCCAGGATCAGCTTCTCAGTTAAATACCATCAACAATGACAAAAACAATAACTTTTTTTTAAAGCTAAATTATAGATCAAAAACAGCTGTAACAGCTAGTAAAAATGACACAAAATATATTTATCGAGATTTTTAAAGTGAATACACTATTTACTTATTAATTATGTGTTTACTTATTTGTTCATATATGAATACTGTTGAATCAAAGGGAATGCTAAACACTAAGATTCTACTATACTTTTACAGAGATCAGTTTAAACCAAGCGCTGCACAAGCCCACTGATCTTTATAGTTAGGTAGATGCAAGCATAAACTATAGCTACAACAGTTTAAAGTCACACTAAATGATGCCCACTGTAATAAACTTGCCTCTTCACATCAATATGTGCAAAATATGTTCAAACTTTATCCACAATACAATTCCGTGCATGTAGAAGGCAGATATCACTTTATCCTGAAAACATCACAGTATATCTGGAAGTCATATTTCAACTAAGAATATACAGTAAATCTAATATTAATCAGCATGCATTTGTTGACATCAATTTTGAAAAATATTTTCAAATAACCTTTATGAATATAACATCAAGCTGCCCTTTGTCAAAAATTTGTGTCCGTTACCAGTGATTCTGGGATATTGAAAATATGGTAGCAACATAAAAGGTATTGCATTTTAAATCACAGCCTCATTTCTGGCCATGACTGTTGGAATACCATTTTATTTTAAAACAGTGTTTATTCCTCCATTGAACATGGTGAGCTAATAGCTCCAGTGTGCTGAGGGCTCTAATCTGCACTTCATCATTCCAGACTGAAATTCTCACTCCAGAACAAATCGAGAGAGCAAAACCTGTCCAGGTATCTGAAAATATACATATATATATATATATATATATATATAGAGTGCGGTGTCACATAATGTAATGCATGTTCTGTCTACCTCACTTGTCGCAATTTCTCAGGAACTGAATCAGATGATTTGCTGTTTAGCCTCTTTGTGGCCTGTTGGCAAGAACCCGATGTCTGAAGGAAGGGCACTTGTATACCTCTACGATAGCACGGCTACTGCGAGCTTCATAGCTTTCAACAAGCCTTCACCTGTGGCAGTTCAGTTCAAAAGCAATGCTCCCCCAGGAGTTCACTGCTAGACAGGCTAAAGTGCTCCATTTAGAAGAGGGTCCCTGAAAGGTGGACAACATGATAGAAAAAAAGGCAAACGGTTGCTGTCAGACAGAACTAATGGATGCCTCTGATGGATGCGCCGATCTGGCAGGGAATCTAAAATGAACAAAGTCTATTATTAAAGTTAGAAGATTTTGCCTTTCTCACTCTCCTTGTGCGCAAGTTCATCTTTTGTGTAATCACGGCTTGCTCTGCCGAGCCTGAAACTGGCATGCTTGCTTGAGGGAGGCATTTTGATTGCTCTCAGACTATGATAACTCTGAATCACTCTGGCAGCGGATGCTAAGAAGGCCACTCGACTGTGCTTCAGATGAAAGGAGCGTTATGCAACAGCACTCGCCTCCGCATATAGCTACCCACATGTCCTGGACAGCACGGCTGTTTATATAACCCGGATTTCCCATTCTAAGCAATCGTTTCCATTTCGAATACTTTTTCTCGGATGAAAGTGAAAAAAAGAAAACAATAAATCGCTCAAAGGGTTTATCTCTTGGCACTTTGTTTGCCATGAGTTACGGGGTGTTGTCAAAGAACTGGACATTCTTACGTAAGAGATATAGGCTGCTGTAATGTGACTGGGACAGCCAATCTTTTCTGACCAAGGAATGAATTTGACGCATGACTGACGCAGTCACATGACTGACTGCACATAGAGGTGTTCATCGGAACATGAGTGACCATGCATAGCTAGTGATTAGTGTTAGAAATAAATATATTTTATGGTCTGGTTAGTGTGAGTAAAACTGGGGAAATCGTAATTGAGAGTTTTCTGATTCCATTATCGCCCATTGTGTCACAGTACACATCATCCTCCCACCAATAATTTGCGGACGTTTTTTTGACCCTTCTGGAAACATTGAGCACATGCAGACCACCAACGTGGTCAAAGCTTTCAAAAGGTTTCACTTTGAAAGAAAATTATTAAAATTTTGTATTCCAGTTATTTCATTCGATGCCACTTTGTTTTTCTTGCCTATATACATCTGCTTTTATAATTTCAGTTTTTTGTTAATTCCTTTGTTTAATTACTTACTCTGTGGATATGACCATGAATATGTATTTTAAAACAAAAAGAATCAGTGTAGGGAGGATGGAAAAATCTGTAATCAATAAAATTATTCTCCTGTGCATTGTTGATATAAATCAGTACAAAAAACAAAACAGCAAACATTAACAAAAATAACTGAAAATATAATTTTAAAGCTTTAAGTATATAACAATATTGACCGACATAAACATAGAAAAACATAGGTTTAACCATAAGGTGGTAATTTTTGTTTGTACATTTTGTTCATATTTGGTTATGTTTAAAAAGCCAGGAAGATGGGACGTACTCTGAGTATATATTATTAAATATCTCCTCACTGAAGGTCATATTGGCCTAAAGGAAAAATTTATATTTATAAATACACACATGCAGGTACAGTGAGATCATAGAGATTTCACACACAATGCACAGTCTGTCATGGTCCATGGCAATTTGTTTCTGTTTCGCTACGGTTCTTGTCCTTTCTCTCCGGTAAGCAGTCTATCTGATTTTTTTCACGTTCCGGTTCGGGGTTTTGCTTCTTCCGGCTTATCATTCGTTTCACCTGTCAGATTACCTGCTAGGTATTTAAGCCTCACTTCCGCTTTCTGGCGCTTCTTTGTCATTTTGTGCCTTCACGTAGTTTGATTAGAAAATAGCTGTTCTATATTTTTACTACTAGATTGGCTTTAGCTGCCCTGGAAGCTCTTTAGAGATTAGTCCCTTTCATTATTTTAGTTTCTTACTCTCTTCTTCTCTCTGCTATATTGAGAGTGAGAGGTTTATTTTTATTTCATTTATTTTTCACCTCGTATCGGGCATTATAGTCTACGTTCCGAAGGTGATTTTTTGTTTTTGATTTTATGTCGTGTATTTCTTTTACTTTTCTGCTCGTGTCTACGAGCCACACCCGTGTTAGTGGGTAGTTTATTATTTTGCTACTGAGACTTTTTTAGTGGTTGTCACATTCGTGAGTGACTTGTTCTGTAATCGTGTTTTGTTTTGTCGCGTTTGGCTCATTGTTACAAACCCAAACCCTTACAGTACAAAGAAGCCAGTATGGATGAGTCAGCGACTTCAGAAAATTTGAAAAGTGTCGGTCCCAGATTATCTCTTTTGCCTTGCAGAAAAGTGAATGGCACCACTCAGCAACAACGGTTTCAGAATCATTGAAGCAATAACCAGACTGGAAGACAATTTAGAGATTTGCTTTGTATCACAGACGGCTCTTCAAACGGATTATGTTTTGTTGTGTATGCAAACGTGCAATCCACCAATGGCTAGCATGGTCAACATGACCTCCTAGCAATTTTTAAATCGCTCAGCCTAGTCGTTCATTTATGTATGAGATGACACTTAGCCTATAAATGTATGCTGAAAGATGACTACTTACAATTTTATGCAAAATTAATACCAGCATGCAATGCATAAATGCACATTTTCAACCTCCAAATTGAGTGGCATATTGAAAGGGGACATCAAAGTGGGAAAAAAAAATATTTCCATCCATTTTGAATGAACTATCTCTTTTAGCTATTAAGGCTTGATACAAGTTCACTTCCAATGCATATTCAAAGTGAAACGCATTCAAAAGCAGATTAATGAGCTTTGGGCCTGACTAAAAGGCCCACACTCTAGTGTAAAAAATGAATGCTGTACAAATTAAATCAGGACCAAATGTACTCTGGTACAGATAAGAACTATCTGCGTTGATTATATTCCCTCCATTTTGCTGTGTTGTTCTAACCCTTCTCCTTTGTCAAAGCCTATAACACTGGCCTTGGCACCAACAGTTAGATCAGGTGTGAAGAACAGCACAGAAAATGAGGCCCGCTGTTGAATGAAGCGCAAGAGTGAATTAGCTTCTGTCTCCCTCAGCTTATCTTAGTGATATGAACATCGCTTCTTTCCTGTGACAGTTTGAGAAGGGGCCACTTCCTCTCATCTCTCCCTGCACAGGCAGTCATGTAAGGCAGCGAGAGTCCTCGGCCAGCCGTCTTGCCGCAATGCAGGGCTGAACCGAGACGGCGCGGTGCTTTGCCTCCGTGATTTAGGTTTAAAGAATACGAGTGGCTTAGTAAGGCTTTCTCACACCCACACAAAACAGCAAATGAGATATCGAAATGCAGGGAGCACAAGCCACTCAAAATAATACTGTGGCCCACATTACAAAATTAAGTGTCAAATAAAGTGTGCCAAAACTAGCTGTGAATATAACTCATCATCTGTTCTTACTCTGTAAAGATTCCAGGACAGGCTTGTGTAGATCTTCCTTTGTTTGTGAAAGCACTAATTGTCCTTCATGGACCATTTTTGGAGTCCAGAGCAGGTTCAGTTAAATACAGAAACATGATATTTTGTAGCTTGCGCTTAAATGCGCTAGATACTCCTTCACGCTCACCAATATTAATTCACTGATTACCTCTCCCTGTATTTTATATTTTTACGTATTTAACTTTCCATGCTCATTTTCGTAGCCGTATGAAATCACTTTTTCTTTATTATCTACCAGAAAACACAACATTTCTTGTTCTTTGAAGTCAACATTTCATACTGCATGCATTCACATTGACCTTAACATCTTTCATTACTGACCATATTGTAATGCATTATTTGGATATTTTTCTTATGTGAACACATCTCGTTTAAATAACCTGTAAAATATCATAGTATTGATTCAATCTACTTATTTAAAATTGGTTTATTTATTTATTTATTTTTTTATGATAAATGCTTGACATTGCTGTTCTTAGAATGGATGTGTTTATGCATGTAACATAACATGAATTTGTTTAAAAAAAGAAAAAAAAGAAGAAGAAATCTGCAGTGACTGGTTGACAGCTGGTGCCATCAAGAGTCATTAGAGGCTAGAATATTTAATCATTTTACTTTGATGGTAACACACATAGGAGATCTTCATTCACAGAATAACTATAGTCCATCAACTTTCCATCAAAACACTCACCAAAAACAAATGCTTTTTGTTGTTGCTATTAATTAGATCATTATTATCAGTTTGTTTGAGACATGCTATAGTACTACGTATCTGGTGCTGTGCAAATCTGCAATTCAACATTGCGCAATTATTGCTGTTCTTCATATTTGCTGGTTTATCTCTGTCACATTCAGCTAACTTGCATACATTTTTTTAGCCTGCTTCAAAGATATTAACCAATATTCCCACTGCACATATCCACCTGATGCATGGTGCTGATATTTCTGTCATATTTCAGTCTTTGCTGTTTTTATGCCACAAATAAACATTCCTTATCGTTTGAATAAATGCTAGGTAAAAAGGAGTTACATTTTAATGGAGGAGGTCTCGGTGTGTAACTGTATTAAAACTAAATATTATCTACAGTAAATATCATTTACCATGTTCATTATATTTAAAAACATGGCAGTGTACTGTACAGATATGAATGAACAAATAATTCATGAATGAAGAATAAACCTGGCACTGAAAGTCTTGCTGCTGACACGACACCGTTTCTTTCTCTTATTCTTAATCTGTCATTCTGCAGATAGATTCAGTGTCACCCTCATGAGTCACACGCCCCATCTGTGTGTAGTTGTGTGACAAAGAGCAGGGATGCATCTATGTGGGTGTTTGTTTTCTTTGTTTGTATTCATGTGTGAGATGGTGAGCGTACTTCAAGTGCATCCATGAAGGCGTGTGCGCGTGGGTACGCGTGTTTGCATGGGTGAAACATACGTACGTCTGTGTGCTCGCTTTGAAAGCGTGCGTCTGTACCTCCGCGTACGCCTCTGTGTGTCTGTGAGTGCGTACGGCCCCGTGTTTGTGTGCCGTGTTCGTGTGCCGTGTTCAGAAAAGACAGCGAGAGACTAACGCCCGCCTGGTCTCTCCTGGCCATGATCACAGCGCCAGCGCTCCCATTTTGCCACTTTGTCCCATTAGTCACGCTGCGGCGATACCAGCCGGTGCTGGCGCCTGCACCTGTCCCAGCCGCGCCCCGCCCTCCCCGTGCAGCGATCTCTCTGACAGAGAGATTTCCCCACTCTGGATAGCCTCCATTTTCATGGATGGGGGCTCCCGCTGAATCGGACACGCGCTCTCTTCTACAAAAATGACGTGCAACTAACTGCCAGCGATATGAAGTGCAGGGAATGCAATGTCTTCTAAGCATCACAGCGAGGACTCACGCTTTTATAAGGTGTTAAGATCAGCCTTCTCTTTACCCATGATATAAAAAAAGCTATTTAATTGCAAGCAGCTTTTCTCATTTTGAATCAACTGTGAACTGCTGCACCACATCCCTGACAAAGCATTCTAAAAGGTTCAACAGAGTCATTGGCAAAGTGATGTCTGTCTTTACTCCCCATTGAATTGCGAATGCGCAGCCACGTATGAAGCAGATTTACACTTGAAAAGAGAGTGTGACAGGTTTTTAGCAGCAAGATCTGCTCCGAGTGATATCACTGTGCAATCATGTCCTCATGCAGTAATTTCACTGAGCCGCGCGCGGCAAGCAGGAAGAGAGAGAGGGCTTATCTTGTCCTGCTCCTGGCATCCTGCTGCATGAAGATGGAAAATACAGCTAGCGGGGGTGGAGGAGGACATTAGAGCATCATGTATTCATCTCCATCAGGGTTTTGTGATTGAGGAGGATGCAAACAGTAACATGCCCACAGTGGGCAACAACAGAGTTCATAGTCTGGCAATGAGGAAAGCTGTAAGTTCAGCTTGACTGATTGTAAAAAAAAAACAAAACAAAAAAAAACAAAGAAGCAAATTAGAACAAAAACATCAAAAAAAAATCTTATTTTATTTGCCAAGTATAGCTTCCTCTTTTCTTCCTATGAACCCTTGACAGTGGGACCTGCCTTTTTTGCACTCAGAAGAAGTGCAGTATTACAACATTCAATATATAGTGAGCCCAGTTAATACCTCAATACAATCAAGCACACAGTTGTTGTTTTTTAAGTACTGAGGTTTGCCCAAGCTCCTGATAAACCCACAAGGCTTTTATGTAATTGCAGCAGAAAAACGGTATGCATTTTCAACACAGATTATTGTGGAATACATTACACAGTGGTGAAACGGTTTAACTTTTAAATCCTTTTTATCGTCTAACTGGGATATCTATAGTTGGTGTCGGGGGAGTACTGTGCATATATGACCAACTGCTTAATTGATACCAGCAGGACAAGGTCTACTTTCCTGCAGGATATAATGCCATGTGCAAAGAATCGACAGAGACTCATTGGTAGGGGGTTATTACAGTGGGATAATTTCTCAATTTGTATTACTATGTATCTTCTGTTGTTAATTGATTAAACTTTATAAAGCAAACTCCAGGAAAATAGTGGAACTTTTAGTTATAGTGTTATGCTAATGCCTGGATATAAGAAAAAACGACTTGTAATTACCATGATAGTGTAAAGACTTGATATGGGTTCTGGAAACATAAAAAAACATTAACACTGAGCTTTCAGCTGAATTAATTGATGGTTTGCTCTTTATCTGTCTATAGAAAAGCAGAAATGTAAGTACACTTTAACAAATGAGCTAACAATTCCTGCCCTAACTGAAAAGTACCTTGTATGACATATGGTACAAAAGAGGCATGAAATAAAACATTGTAAACAAAAACAGGCATCTTAACTCCTTGAGGGTAACAATGGGCCCCATCCCCCACCATTCGTTTTGGCTGAGCATAGCAATGTCTTCATTCTACCATGCAACACAGTCGTAGCTAGTTAATTATTCATGAAGCCTGTCACTGATGTCCCTTGGAAAAAATGGAGAGATTGTGGTGACTGATTTGTGCGATTCCTTTATTCACAGGTCCTTTGTGTGTCTACATTCTAGTCCTGTGATAAAGTTACCGCCCCTTCAGATACAGTTCCAGCTCTATTGCCTCCTTTATATCTGAATCTGTCAAATCTGTCATCTGCCAAATGACATTTATTTATCTTTACTGTTATAAAACCTAAATAAATGAATGGCAGAAGTGCAACTGGTTTCTTTGAGATCGGTATGTTTCCTGCTGAAGTCGTTACAAAGGAAAGGAAAAGTAAGTCCAAGCTTTTTAACATGTGTTTTTTTCTCCTTCTTATGGTGTTCACCATTCAGGTCATTTCTTGTGACCAGTCACTATGCTGCTGACTTTGCCCTGACTTCAGGTATACTTAAGCCTAAGGTCCCTGCGGGGGCTGCGGCCTCTGGCACAGGCTCAGACACACATCTCACCAGGAAATGAAAGAGCACAAAAAACTGTGATCTGAAAGTGAACACTATGCAAACAGCCCCAGGACCATGCTACTCAATGCAGAAGAAAATAAAAAATGGCCATTCTTGAACTGTGCACTGCAGGAGCTGCCTTGTTTCTGGGCTTCCTTTGTCTGCTTTGGGATGACTGTAGCCTACTGCTATTGTCATTGGCTCCGATAGGTTTAGAGATTTTGATATTTCAGTCGGTGTTATTGCTGGCAGCACTGTGATGAAGTGGTTGGAGAGCTTAAAAAACAACTGGGAGTTTGTAGGTTCAATTGAACTTGGTATTTATCTGAATAGCTTAATACATAATACAAATTGATGACATACAATAAAATGCAAGTCAAATGCTATGCAAAACAAAAAAATAAACGGCAAGACTCATGTCCCGTTGTTATTTGTTGTGTCCTTATTTCACCATTTTTAATTTATTACTGTGTTTTATTATTTGTGAATTGTGTTGCATTGTATTATAAAACATTGTGACAAATGAATTCCATTCATAGGTATTGTTAATATATTGGAATTTTATTGAATATCATTGAAAATTGGCTCCTTAAGCCCTATCTTATGGTATGTGGTTTGCATAAGAACAATCATAGAATAATTGGTATTAAGATGTTAAACTGCTCACTGATATAATCTTTTTTTTTACTTAAAGCTAGAGTACGCAACTTTTTCCCCAACAGTCGCATTTGTTGTAAAAACATTTCAAAGTCATAACATCCCTTGGCCCTGCCCACAGAGAAAGAGACACACCCCACCCCACTGCTTCCACAGACCTCGTTGTGAACATGTCTTCTAGATACGACTGCAGGATTACAAATTGGTATAGCTAACAATACAGTGAAAAAGTCATCAAAGTCCAGGTAAAACAACAGAATCGTTTCCGTTGTTGCATAACATGGAGCTCGTGTAGCGTTAAGCTGAACCAGGCACTACATGGCTACAGCTGGTATGCATGGTAATGTATAGCCGAGTAGCCGGTTCTAGCTAACGCAATCTACACGTAATATAATGTTAGCAAGCATGTCCATCTTCCAAGAACTAGCCACCGAATAAAGTAACGTTATCAATAATAGCAACCTAGCTACTATTCATTATAGGTAATTACAGTTGGCTGGCAAACAGAAAGCTCCATGTCTGTCTTTAAAAGGGTAATAAACACTAAATCACATATTTTGAATTATAAAACTAAGTATCTTATCTCCATTTCATAAATCACATATATCCTATTGTTAAAAAAAACAAAAATGTAATTAAGCTGTGCCACCGCATTTTGTGTCAAAACAGGCATTCTCTGTAATCCAAACTGAAAAGTTTTATTTGAGCCACACCCCTATCCATGACGTGAAAAAATGTAAAAACCTTTTTCCCACGTAAGCAAGTCAACACCCCATCTCCCCTCTTCTTGATTCATGGGTACTCAAACTGCACAAATTAACGTTAGCACTTTAATTTCAAACGATTTTCCCCCTTGCTGGCTCCGCCTACGTGTCTATGACGCCTTACCGAATGGATCTATCGTCCCTCCCCCCCAACTGTAACTCCTCCCTCCCATCTGTGCTCTCCCACTCAAGCCCAATTTGCGTCTTTTGAAATTGTGAAGTGGGCGGAGACCGAACAAAATCCGAACATCTCGCCAAATGAGCACCTATTTTTACTCCAGTTTTCCCTTTTCTTTTTTTTTGCGCGAAATAGCGCTGGTGTAACAGGTTGCTGTGAAATTTCTAGCTGGTGAACTAGCGAGGTCAATCTCACTGTTGATTGGTTCATGATGTGAACCGGCTATCTCTTCGATTGGTTCTACGGTCTGTAGTCATAAGCCACTTGTTTTGAAAACAACATTCGGGCCGAATCGCTGGTTTTAGAATGCAGAATTTGAGACAACATGGTGCTGGATTTCTGTCAGAACAGTTATTTCTATGATTGCTACCAACTAAGCATGACCATTTTACAATATTAAAAAGAAAACTTGCATATTCCAGCTTTAAGTTTCTAATCCAATATGATTTCTGTGTTGAATGTACTGCATGTGAAAATTCAACTACTGCAGCAATTTTGAGCTGGAAAGTCAACAAAGGAAAAATTAATTAAAAAGTTCCCTCTGGATGTTTACAAAAAAAGTGCAAAAAGTGCACTCCCATACAACTTTTTGTTTCTGTTGGATATTAGTGTGAGAATGTATAGTCTGGGGAATGGTGTGGATAGGGATGATTTGGTTGTGCTTCAAACTCTGTTCTCTCCTCACAGTTTCCCTGTGAGCCTGATTTTTTTTCTCAAGAGACAGCTTTCATCTGGCAGTATATGATCTTTTCCTTTTATATTTCAAAAGCCTGGCCGGTTATCCGTACTTGTTGTGGAGTGGGAAGTTGTATACATGTGCATCCCATGGCACGGTTTTCATCTTGAATTCCTAGAGTTCCCTGTGTGTGTGTAATTCTGAACTGGCTACATTTACAGGTCAGACCACATTGCGGCTGAGCATGATTATATTTAGACCGTCAGCCCCACAAAAAAGACTGGAGAAAAAAGTGCTTGTGGTCCCTGCCTGTCCACAGTGAAATTTTTTTTGCCAACCAATGACACGCAAGATCCCACCTGACCTATCATACTCTTTTGTCAGGAGCATAATCTATGGTGCTAGAGACAGTAGCTGAGGTTGACCCAAGTTCACTTAAGTATTGCGTCTAAAGTTTAAGTCTTCAACCTTTTTCAGCCTAAGGACCCCCTTGGCCGATAGAAACAGAGCGGGGACCCCCAGATATATATTTTTTAAAAACAAGTGGTTGCATCATGGGAATCATTCTTTTTTTATATAGTTTTTGTCAACAAAAGTAGCTTATTATTGCCTATTAATGCTTTGAATTTACTCATTATATATTTTTTGTCAAAAATACATTTAAAAATTGTTAGATTTAATTTTTTTTAAATCCCACAAAAATTGGGGGACCCCCTGCAGTACCTCCGCGGACCCCCTAGGGGTCGCGGACCCCCTGTTGAAGAACCCTGGTCTAAACATCTAATGTTATCTTTATATGTACCATATTTGGGTGAAAATAACTTTCACTGATCCTTTGCCATGCAGGTCATTAGCAAGCTATTTGGGTCTTTGTTAACTGATCATGCATCTTTGGATATATTACAAGTGCAGTATATAGCTAGCTAGTTAGTTTATTTCAAAATGTTCACTGCTTTCTAAGTGTGCATAAATAATATCAGTAACAACATATGCATTAGCCTCTTAACTAGCACCGAGGTGTATTCGGGCTCGGGAGTGGTTTCGTTTATTTGCACTCATGAGGCCTCATTCAGGAAACGTGAAACGTGAGCAGACCGAAATTGCACGTAAATTGTTTGTATTAGCAATTATGTTTGTGTTTTGGCATTCATCAAAGTTTTCATATTTGTATCTCATATTTGTTGGGACGTACAAACAAAATTTACACCTGCTCAGGATCACGCATGCTGCATCCATAAATTCTAAATGCCGCTAAATGTAGCTTCTGAATGGCAATTAGAATAGGCCTATGAATGTATTTTTATTTTCAGTTAAATTCACAAGATTAAATGTAGCCTTTGAAGTGCACAATGCAAACATAATATGTACGACTGTAAAAAGCAAGCATATTAGATAAAGTATATTAATCAATTGTAGGCTATGAATTTATTTAATTAGACCCATAACTTAATTAATACTCCCAGTAGGCTACAGTTTTTTCTGAATTGATTAAATAAAAATGTAATATGACGTTAATTAAAACACACATTTAACCATTGAACAGAACTTGCTATAAAATGACTTACAGGTTTGTAGCCTATAGCCAGCGTTGCAATGGCTGATCTTGTGCAGTTGGCTCCTTAGGAGAGAACGCATCTTTAGGGTCGCGCATATAGGCTATTTTTTGGCTGAGAGTGATGTATGGCTGGTAAGTCATTTTCTGGTTTTTATGAAATTGCCAACCTGCCCAATGTTATTGATGCTGTAGCTGTACTGCACAAACATAGCCTCAAGGCTCCATCCAAAAATATATATGAATTGCATATGTGAATAGAAAGAGCTTTCACATCTGTGCAGCTCATATGTCATGCTCAACGTCCCGGCCCGGTTGCCTGGTGGGACCCATGACAGCTTCATTCTGCTGAGGTGAGAGACGGCTGGCTTATTGGTATACGTCAAATTGATGTTTACTGTTTCAGAGTAGATTCCTAACTACCTCTTTCCATCACTAGGGGATCAGGGATTTCAAACCACCTCTCACACGCACAGAACACCAACAAAATGACTAAATAATTTTTTCTTTTTTAAAATTTATTTCCAGGCTGCGAGAAAGACCGTAGTGCTTGGCAGATGGAGAAAATGTGCTTGTCCGACGCAGAAAAGCTTGAACAGTTTGTGTGATGATTTCCTTTACAATGTAGGCTACTTTACTATTTACTTTATGACACCGGAATGGACAATACTAAACATTTTTTTTCCCCTTTGATTGAACATCTGCTCATAAAACTTTGATTTCAGTGTCGGAATAATTATTTATTTTGCTTTTTCTGGGCCATTTTGACTTTGTATGCACCTTTGTTCACCTTAGGCAGTTCATGGGCGTGGATTTATGCTAATTGCAAAATAAGATGAACATGCTTGTCATTTACGATGAATCAGCCATGTATAAACATACCAAGGGGCCAAAACTGGGCTTTCGTTTTGAAGCTCACTTCCTGGTTGGGCTGGGAATTGTGCCGTTGCTCACTAGCGCCACTGTGATTGGCTCCAGTATAGGTTTTTCACCATGGCAGCAATGTGGTCAAAATACTCAGTCAATACATTTTTCCCACAAAAAAATGTCATTGCAATAGGTGCCTTTTCTTCATCTAATGCCTCTGCATGTGCTGATTTAAAAAATATATTGTGTCCACGGAGCAGACGCAGTTTGTACAAACCGGTCCATATTTTAATAGTCTATGGAACATACGCACGGAATATAAACAAATCTGCCTTTCCCACACGGTTTGATCAATCCGGGGTAAATTTTTCATACTAACTTGTTTCGTACGTACGTATCACTCCAGCAGCTTATATGCGATGCTAAATGTGCTTTGATCAACTTCTCCACAAACCTGAGAATATATATTGGCTGCTGGGTCCTGCACAACATGGCCATGAAAAACGCTCTGAAAAACCAGACATCCCCAATTCACCTGAACTAGGGATTCTGTTGGATGAACTACCACTCGAACTTGACAATGTGACTGCAATTAGAACGCACCAGCAATTCAGAAAGATTCCAAAATAAGGTATGTGATTACCCGATTTCAAATCACATCTGACACACACAGAGCACAGAGCACAGAGCACAGAGCACAGAGCACAGAGCACAGAGCACAGAGCACCAAAAAAATGACCAAATATGCTATGCAGTTCTTCGCCCCCAATTTAATGTCAATACATAGATGTGTTTATTTTTACTACTTTAACAGTCTGTGTGATGAGTGATCCTGCATTGATGGTACATGTTATCTCCTGCTTGGCCTTTACTTTACCAGTTAATATGACACCAGTACTGACAATACTACATCTTTTTTTTTCTTGACTGAACATCTGCTATTAAAGCTTTGATTTCAGTGTCGGAATAATAATTTTTTTGCTTTTTCTGGGCGAATTTGACTTTTTATGCACCTGTAAATGGAATGCAACTTCCATGTATGGCAATTAATGGGCGTGGATTTATGCGATTCGCGAAAAAATGTGCACGCTCCTGTTATTTACGATGAATTGGAATGTATGAACATACATGTACATACGTGAACAAAAAAATATCTGCCTTTCCGCACGGTTTGATGAATCAGGAGTAAATTTTTTGTACAAAACACGTTCGTATGTAAATGTATGCACATATTTAAGAACGTTTTATGAATAAGGCCTTATGTGTTCCATAGAAATCCACAGAAGATATGAAAAACGGTAGAGTCGGTATTCTTATACCGACAAAAAAAAAGACAAAAAAAAAAGAAGTATGTTTTACGCAAAAAAATAAAATAAACTCGTATGCCTGTAGTCAAAGGCATGCAAGAACACTAACCAATTTATTTTCGGGCATGTGTTCAAAAAGGTGGTGCTAGAGAAGGGGTTAGCTAGTTAATCCATTAATAATAATAATAATAATAATAATATTAATAATAATAATAAAAATAATATTTAATATTGTTATTTTTGTGAAATTGATTTGTAATATCATTGAGAGCTGAGTCGTGTTAGTTAGTTGCTACAGTATTTTACTTTTTTGTGAAAAAATTTATTTGTCACTGACAACACATATTGTAAACCATAAATTAAATAAATTAAAGATATAATGGTCTTTCTGAAAAAAGGCGGTTGTAAGTTATTGAAATATGACTTTTGTTTGTTTTCAGTTTAAATTAAGTGGATTTAGAAAAGTCAGAAACATGGCTTTGCCCAGTAGACACAGCCTCAGTGGAAAAGCACTTCAGCCATACAGTACCTCACACGTACGGTGATGTAGGTCACATGTCACGCGTTTATGAGCTTTCATTACTGCCATTAAGTATATCTATACCTAGTGGAATATAAATTGCACAAGGTACTAAATAATATCATATAATACATCTGAAATACGGACTAGAATATTGCACATATGTTTTAGTAGCCTAAAAATAATGAACATTTTGAGTTAACAGCTAAAACATCCTAATACCTGAATACATTTCTCAGCATAAAAATACTTGAAAGAAATAACTACTATTTAAGTGCTGTGGAGCAAAACATCTGTTATTAACTCATTTCATCAGTTGGGCAGCAACAGTTATGGTTGTATTCTTGATGAAAGCTGATTTAAAAAAATCTAATTTTAACCCAGGTTTTCTTTTCCTCAATTATTGGCAGCTGCAGCTGTCCAATCGACTAGAGGAATCACTTGTCTGTGAGATGAGCACAATGATACTGACTGAAAACCTCCTTCCTCTGATGATGCTATGGCTAATTATGAGCTGCTATACAGGCCTGTCAGCCAGTCAGAATTTGGCATCAGATCATGGGGTGCATTTACATACCCAGGATCAAAATCTTACATTAGCCTCCATGCAGCCCTCTATGAATGCTGTTTATTTATTTGTTGCTCTGTTTTACACTGGAGGTCCTTTTACGCATTCAGCCCTGGCCCAAGAGGGCCAGAGGATCTGCTTGTTTTTGTTGTTCTTCAGCACTTATTTTATCAATTAATGCAGTTTATCACACAGTTAACTTTCCCAGAGCTGGACCTAGGATTTTTGTGGCAATAAACAAGAATGTTGTCGTGGCCCCAAAGTGCTCCAACATAAATCAATAAATCACATAAAGAAAACGTGAACTCTGCGGGATGGTTGTGGCCCTAAACGAATGTTTATGCCAGCCGCCGGCTCTGAACGTCCCTCATCTATTTTCTAAGGTCGCAATTAGTCGATGACTTCAAAACTAAACCCTTGCAGTTCTGCAGGATCAGTGTTGACAACCCTGCATAAAATCATGAAAGGATCACATTGCTAATAATATAGATGTATGAATTCACAGTAGCTATCGAATGAGGGCTGAAGAGGTATAGATTTGCTAGATGATTTTTTTTTTTGGTGGATTTGCTTTTTTTTTTTAAAGCTTACACAAGCAATCTACAACACACTTCATACTCTCACCTTTAGAGGAATAAGAAGCCTCAGGGACCCTGCAGTTAACAGTCCATTTAGCAGCAAATTATTCATTTTTTAATGTTTGGGTTCAGAGAAAAATACCAGCAGGAAATGACCAAATATTTCATCATCCTCAAAAGAGTTTTAAAATAAGGCACAAAACCTCCAAGGTACGTATATGGAGAAAGACACTCTCTCATGGGCGAGCCACATAATGACATTTCCGTGCAAAGCGATTGATTTGTGAAAGTGCGGGATCTTCTCCTTTAACAAGCAATGATATACTGCGGTTTGAAAGGAGAGACTGTAAACATGGCATGTTGCATAACCAGCGTGAACCATGCAGACAGGGCCCTGTGAGTGATCCTCAGGCCACACAGTTCTGATCAGAGATGATGGCAGGGTCGCAGAGGCCACTCAACACAAGGCTAAGCAGAAGGGGCTCGACGGTCGCGTAACCGCAGCCAGCCCCTGACTGATTGATCTGAAGACGCTGAAAGCACCAATAGGAAGCATTCAGAGCAGATGACAGCCCTGCTGATCCTCATGCTCAAAGGAACACACTTTCACAACCCATCAGCCAGCCTGAGAAAACAAGGTCCTGGCTTTCAGACTGGGTGCTCACATGTTCAACGCAACGCTGGTGTCAGATCTGACCTTCTGTACTGATCAACATGTTTACAGTGACTGGGACTTTCCGGCTAAGCTGGACATTTTGATAGTTGGGACAGTGTTTGCTATCACGTCTTTAACTAGCACCACTTCAACTGAAGACAAAAAATAGTTTTTCAACAAAACCTCATTTCTTTCTGTCATAAAATATTGCTTAAATCAATTGTGAGTTGTCTGACTGAGCTACTCATGCATTTGACATTTAAAGCTGCAGTATAGGCAAGTTTGAAAATATACAAGGCAAAAAGATTTCCCCCTTTGGCACTCTTCCCTCCTATGCTCTTTCCAACAAACTATGCTCCAGTGCATGTGCAGAGACAGGCAGACAGGGAGGGGTATATTCTACCGGGAGGATCTTTTGCTTGTAGATAGTTGCCTGCTGGAATGTAATGAGCAAATTTAGTAATTTTGCCAAAATTATATAGAAAAAATCTTGCCTACTTCACCTTTAAGGGAGGATCTTCTAAATCTAACATTTATGAACAGCTATTGTGGGTCATTAACCAGTGCAACTGGTTGAGTGTACCAATCAAATAAATCCCATTACATGCATAACAAACTTCAATTAGCCTTTTGTAAACAAGTTTTTCAAATGTAATTCTGTCAAAATTAAATCTCGAGCCATCAGTGCTACATATAGAACAATGATGCTTTGATTTTTTAAGATGATTAATTTGTTTACTATAGCACTCTTAACAGCTACTGTGAAATAAAATGCTTTTCATATGCTTTCTACAGAGAATGAGCTGTACTGTACATGAGAGCTGAAAGGTGGGTGTGATAATAGAAGACTGGACAATATGAGTGCATTTCTAACAAACCTCCCACATGTTCCCTTGCCCTGAATATTCAGTAACACGTCAGTTTTGATCAATCAAGCCTGGTCAGAACTTCTCCATCCCCACCTGCTGTGCCTGTGGCTTCTAACTGAGACGTGTGTCTGTGGAGAAGGCATGGTTCTACACATGGTAGCATCTGATGGAGGTTTCTTCTGGACTGCCAGCTAATATGTACCATTGAGGACCACATATGAGAAACCAATGTGATACTCCCTGTAGGAAATGCCCATCAATGTTCAAAACAATGAGAGCTGCAATTTACCTTTCAGGTCTTTTTATGGCACTGTGGATATTAAACACTGAGCTGACATTAGAATTACAGATTAGATTCTTATTGAGAATTCTTCCAAGTTTGATGAAGTTGACTAACAACCTTTAATTGAAATTGACGATAAAGACCAGCTCAACTGTCATCTTATCATAACAGACTATTTTAAGGAAGCCACAATTCCTGGCACATTGTGTGCAAAAGCAATACAATCCAGGGCAACCAACGTTTAATGCATTCAAAGACATATTTTGTTGTCACTATCGGTCGATAAATTTCAGGCTTGTTGAAAACCTTATTTATTTATTTTTTTTCAGCATTTCTAGATGTGTGTTCAATACGAGAAACAAACACAATCATTAGAAGCATCAAACTATGTCCTTCATATACTATATTGTTCTATCAGAAGAGCTTAAACACACTGTTTCCTGACCGTTGACTTCTCACTGACCTTGCACAGGAAAATAAGCTCTTTCTATCCCTCATTCTCTCGCTTAACAAAACTGGAAAGCATAAAGTCCCCCTCCCCCATCAGATAGTGTCCTTTAATTGTCTTTTGTTTTCACTTTCTTTATGTTCATTACGTTCGTGCAAGATGCCAATTGGCCAAAAGATAAAACAAAAAAAAGGTCTTTGGCAGACATGCTTACACCACCAGCCTGAAAAATAACACCCAGCAAAGAGCCAAGGCCTCTGACAGTCGAGACACAGCAGGTTTTGGAGGTGTCGAGGGTAGCCCCACCAACAAATACTCCACCCATGAGGGAAGAGGAGGGTGCAGCACCAGAGGATATCCAGGAAACACAAGAGTAAAGAGAATCTGCTTAATTAGGACAGCCCTGTGGGAGTCTGGGGGCCAAAAAAAATACCTTTTATAGTTTTTTATTTTTATTTGTGGTAAATGAGAACAGAGGTGTCTATAAATCTGCATGCTTCATTATGGATCCAGAGCTAAGTAATTAAATATGCCATTTGCCAGTTGGCAGGCCTGGGCATTCCTTCCAGAGACAGAACCACTTTGCCTAATATATCTTACTCACCAAGTGCCAGGGCACTTAATTATGTCCTTTGTTCCTGTTAATTGGGTTTATGTGGTCTCTGCCATTACCATTTACATTAGAAGACTACATGGAGTCAGTGGGGGCAATCTTTTCTGTGTGACAACCAAAGATTAGATATTGATGGAATTTTTTTGTGTATATGTTTTCTTCAGCAACATACTGCTATGGGCAGCAAAGCTTAGTGGTTAAGAAAGTGGATCTGAAACTTTTAGTTTAATGCCAATTTTGAAGAAGGTTTAACAATATATGCAGCTGTATTTTGCTCTGTGCTATGAAATATGTAAGCTGTAATAGATTGAGTAATCAAAGAAAATAATACAATGGATTACTTTAATGGTGCAGTACATTTATTGCTTCAGCGTCTTTAACATGTCTTGCTCAAGGGAGAGAGACCGTAGGCTTGCTCAAGGGAGAGAGACCGTAGGCTTGCTCAAGGGAGAGAGACCGTACATTTGCTCAAGGGAGAGAGACCATACGCTTGCTCAGGGTAGAGAGAGCGTACACTTGCTCAAGGGAGAGAGACCGTGCGCTTGCTCAAGGGAGAGAGACCGTATGCTTGCTCAAGGGACAGACCGTACACTTGCTCAAGGGAGAGAGACCATACACTTGCTCAAGAGAGAGAGACCGCACACTTGCTCAAAGGAGAGAGACCGTACGCTTTCTATAAAAGAGAAACAATTCCAGACACAAATGAATACAGTGTGTGTCTCATCATGTCATTCTTAATTATGTCTCAATACACTGACTTTTACTTCTGTAATCTTGAAGAGATAGTTGAGATAATGAGTGCCATGCATCTACATGATGTTTCACGTGTTGTCCTGGGGGGACTGTAGATTATGGCAAGCTTATGACTAGATTGTGGCAATGAGACCTAATTGTGGTGTTCCTGAAACATATAAAAAATGGCAGGCCATTGTAATTCCCGAATATTTTTTTTCAGCAACACAATGTCATCATGTGCACAAGCTTTGTAATAATTTTTTTTTGTAATTATTTTATTTTATTTCCTTGATAACCTTTTTTTTGGTCCTGAAACAACGGCACGGATAAGCATGTGACTGTTTTTAATTTGTGGAACCATAAAATAGCAGGGCTGTGCCATCTCAACATGGCAGTAGAAATCACAAGCTCCCTACTCTGTTATAGTCGACCAAGAGCTGGACTACCAACACTGTGCATTCAGAAAAATAACCATGTTCTGCCGTGACTCAGAAAATGATGCTCCAGGGAAACGGTCAGCTGACGGATCAAATCCCTCCAGCAGGAAGTTTTAATGCAGCGGCCAGGTTCATATCCGCCATTTCCCTTTCTTCTGCATTTCAGTTTCCCCTACACGGCACAAAATGTCTCTTCCCACATCCCACCCCTCTCATGGGAACCCTCCCTGCCAATAGACACAACAAACCCATGTCATCACTTTGTGCTTTGTTGTTTTTTTCCACTCCCTCTTTCATATGGCAGCTCTCGCAGATGTTGAGGTAGATATAAAAAACTACAAAAACCATAAGGTTATCAATGCCATTATTTACTGGACATTTTTTCAAAACCAATACAAATAAGTTCCTGAATTTATCTCAGAAACTGGCATCAGGCTTGGTATTGACATCTTGGTTATTGTATAGGTGTTTCTTCTGCTTGCTTTTCTGAGAAACATGATTGCTTCCCTGTTTTTTTACTTTCCATTTAACTGGAAAAGCCAGCCATACTTTATGCTTATAGACAGTGATGATTTTTTTTATATACCCAGAGTGAGATATAAAACACAGTTATTTAAGACTGAAATAAAACTGACATTGCACCAAACAAACATCTCTGCTTTTTGACTATGAGGTGTCCAGAGCTTATATTAATACAATGATTCAACTTTGATTTGATGTTTTAACATAGGCTGACACCCCCAAAATATGCACCCAGAAAAAAATATGCAACAAAAAGGATTCCATCACCCGTTACAAAAGGCAATTGTGAAAACAATAATTCTATAGACTTTATAATCCTCATGCTCATGCAGGTATAATTTCATGCAGAACAGATTCTAGTATATTGTAGAATATACTAGAATCCCAATTTGGTCAGTTGACCCTGATGTATTAGAAACCACCAAGAATATTCAAATCACCTGTATCAATGGTACTTCTCATCACCAGTCTGCATAAGAGAATCAGACTTACCCTTTTGTGATCACATGGTGGTCTTGCATTGGTTAATGTCCCAAAGATTGTAGGCTGAAAAATAGAATAAAATATCAATATGACATTCTTGAAGATCACTGAGCACTTCTTACTATTGTGTCATGTATTCATTCTGCCCCATTGAGTCAAGGTGTAACACAGTCACACCTTCCATCAAAGTTCAGTCAGTCAATTAATCAATTAATTGATTCCTGCTACTGAGTGCGCTGTAAAAACCTGATCGTTTTTCAGTCAGCCCTTCAAACTAATTTCAAGTCTTTGAGAAAGAATCAATCAAGTAACTGTCGCACCCTTCTAGTCACAGCCACAGACCTAATAAACGAGGGGTCTCTTAAATTCTCCGGCTAAGCACAAGAGATATCCGCAGACAGGTGTCCAACCAAACTGACAATAATGGACATAATGGAAAGCCATCCATCATTACGTTAATTCAAGTTGAAGCTTTGAATAAATAAATGAGTAGTCTGCAGAATAATAGTGTTTCCATGGGCAAGTTTAACACTGAGCACCCCAAACAATTAGACCAACTGGCAGTGGAACATCTCAGCATCCTATGACATCAGACACCGCAGCTTTTTACAGAGACAGACCAGGAAGTTAAAGGAAACACTGGTAATGTACAGCTCTCCAGGAAGAAATAGTATTTATCACCAGTTAGTTGTCAATATTTTAATAAATTAACAGGTTATTGTCACCTCACCTCCATCAACCCTAATTGCACCTCTAGTAAACAGTAACACAGGGTTGGGAAATTCCGGTCCTGGAGGGCCGGTTTGTACGTTTTTGTTTCCACCAATTACCCTGGCTAAATGAGCCAATTCGCTGTATACACCAAGACTGGTTTACTCGTGGATTAGATCACAGTGATGTTTCATATAGGAACAAAATAACTGTCACTCGTATGCTTATCAAGAAATGTGGCTAAAATGTCAGATGGCGCAAATGTTAGGGCTAATTAAGTCATTAAAGACAGAAGTTGGCATGACAGCAAGAAACCGATATGGCCCTCGTCACCCTCCTCCGCTCTAATAAAAGGTGTTTTGGATGGCTGAAGAGATTTACTCATCAGAACATAATTGTACAGTTGGGTGATTATGGACATCTCCAGCCATGGCCAGGTGTCCAACAGGGCCTTGTGTAATGATCCATACCATCATCGAAGGGGAGGGTTTCAACAGGTTATCTCCCTTCTTGTGTCCTGAAAGTGATCCTTCTGGTCAGTCAAGCACCTGTAATATGTCTGTACCAGAAATGTCAGTTTGCACTCCTCTGCGGCCCACCTGTGGAGGCTTAGCTGGTGGATTGTATCGTGAAAAAAACAGAGGCTGAATGCTCGCATCTTGGAGGAGGTTTATGTGCTAGTGTGCATTCTCCCAAACTGCCATTAACTGATGAATCCATTACAATTGGAAAACTGAGGAAGGCTAATTTTTATTTTTATTTTTTTATCTGACCTGGATCCCTTTTTAATCACTTCACATCACGTTTAATCACTTCACACATGTCAAAACCCTGCCAGCCCTGCTTCCGATCTTTCTCTGAGTAAAGAGTTTGAAGACATTTTCTGACAAAAATTTTAAACCCACTTTACTTTGATATGTAACAGACTTTCTAACAGCCAAATGCTCTCCAGCCTTTCCCCACATTTTCTTGTCCGGCCCTTCTGCCAACATTTGATGCTAGATCATCGCTGGCTGTAGATTTAATATTTTAATGACATGTATTTAACATCCATCCAATTCCATTTCTCATGCACACTTACTTAAACATTTTTAAAGTACTCTGCACAGGAACTAAACATTGACTACTGAATTTACTTTTTGGTGGCTTATAAGGACAGCTCAGTAGCCGACATGCATACTTGCATTTTCCAGCGGTCTCAGTGGAAATATGTGATATGACATGAACCAGAAGCCATTTATGTAAACTCTCTGCCGTACGTGACATGGGCAATAGTTATATGCTTGCATAACACAAACAGAAAATCAAGAGCCAGGGTAGAGAAGCAATATTGACAAGCGTGTAAGCCATTCAGTTGAGCGTGTAGGCAGAGATGTCCGTCTAAAATCCCACAGCCTTGTGAGCTTGCATACTGATGTTCCATTATCCACTCTGTCTGAGGTGACAGTTGGGACATGAATCTTTTAGAACCTGCCTTAAACCGTCACTCCTCATGTGGGAAGGCTTTGGTAATTGTACAATTTATCATCAATTGCTCATCAACAAAACTAAAGGCAATGGGTATGTATCAATTTGGCTCAATCCCACCTGTGCTTGTGTGGGAAATGACCAGCCCGTACCGCAGTGTTTAACAGGTGGACAAGCTTCTTAAGACAGAACAGACTTACACAGAGATATTTGATCAAGTCTTAACAAGATTGCATGAGCATTTAAATGTCTGTTATATTTTAATCTTCTCTTGAATTTGGCACATATATTTGTATTTGCCTTTTTACATGAAGTAAAAAAAATGCAAAGATGATGAGACAGAGTGATAAAATAAAGCACAAATAATATCAAAGGATTTCAGAATAATAGTTCTACCGAAGATCAACAGAATAGCCATGTGATACATTTTTGACATAGCCAAAGCAATTAAATTGCACTGAAAATGTAACACAATATAGAGGTTTACAACCTTCATTTGTACCGTATGGTAAATTGTTGGAAGTTTGACAAGTGTCACCATTCAGAACAACAGCATCTCTTGAAGCTAGAGAATCCTGTTACTCAAATCACAGTACTCCAGGTTTTCCACGTTCCCTTTACTTGGACGTTAGGCATGAAGAAAGTCTGGCCAATCGGTAGCACTAATTGTTCAGATAATTACCTGGGAGAAAAGAAAACCAGGGCCGGATTTTGATTTGAATGCCATCTTTGAGTATCCATGCTATAGAACAAACTCAACGTGCACCCACAGGTACAAATCAGCCAACGTGAGCCGTGTCTTTCCGATCACAAAGAGAAATCAACGAGATCCAATGATAGCCTCAGATGGACACCTGAATGGAACAGAAAAAAGGAAGTCCCCAAACAGAATGCCAGACTTGGCTGCGGAAGATAGCTGAAGAGCTTTTGGCAGCCTACCCGAATGTGCTTAGCAGTTAGAGGGTGCAACACTGTACAGTATGTATGCTTGCAGCCATCGCACAACTTACTGTATACTTTCTACATTATGCACCGATATCAATTATATAGAAAGACATTCGTGGAAAAGTGCAGTGTTTTATGTTTTCAGCCAACTGTATTATTAATTAACAAATGGTCCAATACAATAATAGGCCATTCTTGTTAGTCACTTCACAGAGTCTGTGTATTGGTCATTTTATTGGTGCATTAAGAAATTGCTTTAAGATCTATATCAGCCAGTTGGGGATTTGTATGCCTCCTGAAAAATGAACGCCGCAGAATACATCTTTAGAATATGACAACTGTCAAACGGTGTTCAACAATCTTATAGCGGTTGCTAAATGAATCGGCAGCTGCAGCCTGGCTAAGTGCACTGTATAATAAACAACTGAACGCACCCCATACGTGCTTTAGAAAAATGTGCGTGCTGTTTCAGAACCGCGTTAAAAAGAGGGATGCGCTTGTCCTTTCACCCCCTTCTGGTTCGGTCTGATTGGAAAGAAGCCAAAGGTCAGTCCACAGTCAAATGACAGAGAAACTTTAATTTAGTGAAAGTCAGTGTTGTTACGCTAGGACCTTTCGGGACCCCTTCCGTTCTGCTTCGTTTGTTTTGCGGTGGGATCTTTGTTTCCCTGAAGATTTTACACACAAGGGTGTCGTTCTGTAGTTGTGAGCCCGTCTAAAGATCGCTCCTAATTCTGTAACAACCATTACAGTGATTTGGATGTGGAACACTGTTGTTGCACATTTAGCTACACTCAATACCTACAATGAATGCTGAAGATCGATTGCACTATTGTGGCACATTTGTGAAATTCACCTGTGATACAGATGGCAGGACTGCTGCTATCTGACTAAGCTGAGGAAGGTGATGGCAAGCAGGTTTAGTTCTGCCTTTGTTACGCCGTTATAATGGATTATTTCCTTAAGATGAAAAATAAGTTATTTTTTCCCCATTACTAGCAATGGGAAATGTGTATAATGGGCTGTATGTACAGTACATGCGTATGATTATAAAATAATTACCATCTAACATTAAAACACGAACATTGTATTTTTTCCAGTTTTCTACAATGTTTCCAGTATTTTTTCTCAATGCCCATATTTCCATTAGTAACTACTTTCTTTTGTCACACATTGTGCTGCTTAAATAAATAAATATATAGATAAGTAAATAAAATACTGTGGCAGGCACTCTGTAGAACAGTTTCCTTCCCGTCAAATAGTAACTATTTAATTATGCATATTAGTCAAGCTTATTCATACAAGATAATTATTTATAATATTCCTAGGATGGAAGCAAGTACTGAAACAGAAAAAGAGGTTTTGTATGACATCATTCCTTTATAATTGCACACAAAAATATTATATCATGAGCAATATCATTCCATTTAATCAAAGGATTATTGTCACAGAACTACAGTGAGGCAATATACACACTGAGTGAACTGAGTGAGAAAATATACACACTGTTACATCAGACATCTGTGTATTTACAGATAATATTCAGATGACTGTGTAAGATGTGGGAAGACCTGAATAAAATGACCAACTGGCAAATGTTTTCAGAGAAGCAGATCCATATCCAAACAGAAAATTATAATAATTATCAATATGCTGCCTGTTCCATCATACACTGCAGTTTGCAAAAGAGAAGTGGCCTGTGTAAATGAGCGTACACAAGACTTGTTTTTAGAATATATTGTAGGCGTGCCTGGATTTAAAAACAGGCGCTTTTCAGGGTGTACAAACACAAACTAAACACGCTAACACTGAAAGAAGCAGTTACCTTTCCGTAAATAAAAACAGTTTGAAACAGTTGTAGGATTGAATAAGGACTACTGACTATTTTAAATGCAGCGACTTAAATAATATTGAATAACGTAACATCAGCAATAAAGGTTTACATTTACAACAACCTGGTATAAATTGGTTGAGGGATAATCCCTCCTACAAGGGAAGGGATTACATTTTAGAGAAGTTGCACAGCTGCAAAACACTATGTGCACAGTTACGGCCAGAAACTGTACATTTACAATGTTTCATATTTTTATATTGCTCTCTTGTTGCTTTAAATGTTCAAGGGCAATACCAAAGATAATTTAATCTGTATTTGTATCATCGCTTTATGGCCAATGGTTTCAAACAGACTGCACAGGAATTCCCAAGCTAACCATACAGTACAATGTCGAAATGGAAGCCACAGAGGGATAAGAAATGGCCAGTATCCCCTAACTCAGTGTTTGCCATTTAATCTCACAAACAGGATATCTGTTCCAGTAGAAAGTAATGTAGTTGCAAAAAACCTGGTGCTGTGTTTTAGTCGATCTGTGTGAAAACTTCAAAGGGGAAATACAAGGGCAAGAAAAAGGGTTCCCTGTGACTAAAAGTGGTGATGGATAACTCAAGCGCAATATGTCTTCTCTCAAAAATATGATAGAGGACACCTCAGATTTATGGGTTAGACAGGTTTCCAGTAGCCTGTCTGCATGTTTTTTTTTATTGTATTGATTTTTGTCTGCAAGTACATATGGACGGGGTACATTTTTGGGATCTAGTTGTATATTGCACCTTTTCACCTGACCAAATAACTAGATAATACAAGTTACAAAACTTTAATAAAAAGCTAGTAGTTTAGTAGAAAATGTTTCTCTCAACAGATGAAATCTCACATGCCATACACCATTAACAAGAGAATATAAACAATACACATTGTCATAACTGGGAAGTACAACTGATAGCAGAACTATAACGATAACGATGTGAGCATCCACACTGATGAACGATAACGTTCTGTAAACAGTGGCACCAAGCACGCGCTGTGCTGCACGCTCCAGCTGTGTCGGCAGCTTGTAAATTCTGATGGATTTTGATTGGCTGTCAGTGTTTTTATTGTTCATCAAATCGCTCTGAAGGTGATCCCAAGATATAGTTTGTCTCTGTCGTTGTCGTTATGGTTGTGGTGTGGACTCCGCCATCCACTTGAGTTTTTTAAAACAATATATTTATAGTTATCGTGATAGTTATCGTTCTTGGTGTGGACGGGCCTTTAGTTACCAAAAAGACCTACCCTGATAGCAATTTCTGTGTTTCCCTCACTTGCTGTACTTGCGTGACATGCAGTCAACAGAGAACTTTTTTTTTTGCCTTCAGTTTTTCAGCTGCAATGGACACTAAGGTAACATAATATGAAAGAGTAATGTCAAATTGAGAGACGAGTGCACTATTGCCTTCTGACCCAGTAAAACAAGGCAGTTTGTTCCAGTAACAAGTTGCATATTTTCAGCAATGAATTGAGCTGGGCTTTGATTTATTTTCTCTGCTTCCTGAAATTTTGCGTGGGAGAAGCTTTTTTTTTAAGCTTTCTTGAACTCTATAACGTGATTGATGTTTACTCCTGACTATCTAACAGCCTGCCTTGGCCCTTTACAGTTGTTTTCTGCAGCACACACCGCAGTTCTCCTGTATTTTGCACACTATAATCCTGTGGTCTAAAAATAAAAAATACTTTGAATACCGTAATTCCACATCCTCAAGTACTGTTTTTTGTACCCCAGTAATCTTAAAAAAAAAACACAGAACAGAAGCTTGTGCATGGAGTGCATATATAGTGCCAGTATATGTGGGTAAAACAGCTTCCTTTGTTGGCCACAGCTTTGAGAACGTGCATGAGAACCTGTGTTGACCTCTAGAGATTGAGTGTGTAAAGTTTGAGAGGCCCAGGATCCTACAGATGAAGAGAATTGGAAACCTGAGAGATGAAAGAGCGTATTTGAGCAATGGGATTGTTCAGAGATGAACCCCACACTGGTAGATGTATGAGGGATCAGGGCTTTGTCCCCTGATTTATGCAGGGGTGCATGGTGTGTGGTATTCGCTGGGCTCCATTGTTAAAGGGGAAGGAGCACTATTGAAGGTGGAGGGCTTTTTTGTTCCAGCATTCAACGTCTCTCAAACCAAGAATACATTGTACGTTGTGTATACTTTCATGTTCCAGAGTTATTTTGGTTAATGTTGGTTCATATTTTCAGGTTAATGTTCACAGCCTAGAATCCCCGCATTTTATCACAGAAAAATAATATATTGCTTGTGCTTAATAGCTTTATGTTCTTTTAACAACATTGTGCATTCATTCATGTTAATTCATTCATTTTTGTTCTTTTGCTGTAATTACCTATTTTTTTGCTGTTATTAACATAATTACATAACAACAACAACCATCATAAAAGACAAATAACTACATTACAAATAACAGTAATATTACAATGTTTAACATACCCGCTGCTTGGAGACAAGTCTCAAACCAATGTGGGGCTGACTTCTGGACTGTAGGGGGAAAAAGAGAGAATAATGCATTACATTACAAAAGCCACATTTCTTAAACTTTTCATTATATTTTAGATATACAAATAACACTACTGACTGATTAGTGTGCATTTTAGCACATTTTTGTTTTACATGGCTATGGAAAAATGCTGTTCCAGTACAAATGAATGAATTCATGTATTTATTTGTTTATTTTTCAGGGACAAGGAAGCTAACATTGTTGCAGGTTAAAAACAAGCACCAGATGCACTACATAGTGGGTCAATTGCAGTGTGCTTAAGGTTAAAACTTCTAGACCACAGAATTGCATTACCACTGGACTGTTCCAGTTGTAATGGAGGTCTGCAGTCTATAGGTTTAAATGGTTTTTAGCCAGAGCTCATTTGCAACAATCCAAACAATTAAAAAATATTACTAAAACAAATATCAATTACTCAGATTTTTATTATTAATTTATTATTTAATTTCAAAGAAGCAAACGCACTTCAAATTAATTTCAAGAACACCGAACACCCTACATCTTGTATAAACTTACACAATTAATTTGTTTAGTACAGGTTTTAGTTCATTCGTATCCACACAGATGGATATTTAGGGCCGGATTCAGAGATGGCCAATTTAAGTCAGGCGCTTAAGTGCCTCTCCTGCGCGGATTTAACGCGGGATGAGATGCGCCGTATTCTAACCTGCGCTACGCGGGTGCGTTTCTCAAAATGTGGGCGGCACAGGGCATGATATTGTAATGACCTGCTTCTTGTACCTGCCCCCTGGGTTGCCAGGAAAATGACCCTCAAAACATAACACAGCCACCGGACCCCCCACACTGTAGCGGTTTTTCTTTTAATTTGTCATCTGTGTATATATATATATATACACCATGGTTTTTGATGTGCATATACCCTATGTCAGCATTTTAAACTGTGTTTACTGGCTTGAGAGGTGAGAAACAGCAAATAAATACAGTATTTTGTATTAGTCCAGTTTGTGGCATAGTATGCCACTGGCATTAAAACCAGATCTTTATTCTCAATGTAATCTCACATTTCAGTATCTCAACCAGTTTAGCCAGTTATTTTAAGCTTTTGTTAATAGGGAAATTAAGCCATTTTAACCATGTACCTCCCATTGTCAGGTGCAGAAATCTTGTTGACCATTTAACAATGCTTTAACTTTCTTTTGGGGAGTGACCGACACTGACAGCTGACAAACGACAGAGATGGAGTTCTGTGTGCCCATGAGCAGAATCGTTTATCACACCTGTGTGACAAATTTCTAGCCTGTCGTGTGAAAACAAACGCTGTTCTGCCCTCTCGCACACCAGGAGATTATAAACAGTCTATTGGGAAGCCTCCGTATTTCACACCAGCTGCATCAACATGGCAACCCCCTACTGAGAAAATGCAGGTTACTGAGTCCGTGACTACTGACACCCACCAGGCAGGGCACTACTAATTTACATTCCGGCTTCAGAGCCAGCTGTGTTTAGAGGTACAGGGGGATTCTGAGGGGGGTGGGCAAAATGAGAGGCAATTCACTTGACTAATCTCTCAATTAAAAGTATTAATCAGTCTGACTATTGCTTATCATGAGCACTGATTAAAGTAAACAATATTATACAATGACTGTAAAACCTCATTGTAATATCAGCTATTACCACAGTTTACCAAGATTTAACAATCTATTGGCGTCCATTGTCCCCTAACACATACAGTATTTCATCACAATTGCCTGTCAGATAAAGAAAAGAATCTCCAGCAAAAGGAGATAAGTTCTTTCAAAAACTTGTGCTGCAGAACATCCCAAGAACAAAGTGATCGAGGTGGGCATTGATACGGTGGCTTGGCATACTCTCATAATATTCAATCTCAGAGCAATGCCAGTAAAAGCACTGGCCTTTGGCTAATGGTCACTAATGTGCCATGATTGTGGAACTGGTGGGTGGGGGATATTTGCTCATGCTTTAACCTCTCTCTTTCAATTAGATTACCAGGGAGGGAGGGAGAGAGCGAGAAAGAAACAGACAGACAGACAGACAGAACTAAGGACACATTGGATCAATGAATCCAGTCAAAGGAACCAGATAATGGCTTGTAGTTTCCATTTTTATCTTACTTTCAGAGAAGTACTGTGCACAGACTAACTTCAGCCCTTTACAAAGGCACCTTTAATGTTACAGAACCAAATGTTATTAAAGAGAAGTTAAAATGAGAAAAGGGACTTGTTTGAGTACTGTATGAAGCAGCTACAGTGCATTACATTCATCACATTTTTAATGCAACATGATGCTCTTGCTTTGGATCCAAGCTTTGACCTGGTTGTGTCACAGGCAATCTACTCATTCATGTTTGAACAGGATTTTGCTCTGTGCGCCCATGTCTGGTGATCAGATGGTTAATGGAATAGGTGTCTTTTCCATCATGTCAACTGTGGGCTTCTGGGGTCAGCCCAGGTGTTAAGTTATTCATGATGTGCACTCAGACTCCTCATGCCGTGGCAACAAAGTGTTTAGTGTGAGACACCAACCAGGGGCCACATGTATAAACAGTGCTGAGCAGAAAAATGCCCCCAGAAAGCCGCGTAAGCGAGTTTCCACGCAGAAATTCAGATGTATAATATAACACGTGCTGTGCATACGTGATATTTGGGGTCTGTATGATATGGCGACACCGTGACCGAAAGGCAGAGGTAGAAAATACGAATCTTGTTTTAAGCTGATTTCCGACTTTCACCCTGAGTGTTCTTTTACGCATTCTTTTACTCAGAGTTTTATACATGTGGCTGCTGGTGTTTAGCAAGTCTATTGTTTTTATGGATCCACATGCTCTGATCTCTGCTGGACTATTATGGACAACCAACGTTGTGACAGCGCTTTCCAACACACACCGCTTTTCAAAACAGTACTGGGTCATATTGGCTTTATTTCAGATATAACTGTGCTCGCAATTTGGCAGGTCAGTGGGGTAGCATAGGATTCAAACAATTTCTCAAAAATCATAACTCTTGCGGGCGCCGTGGCGGTGCAGCGGTCTAAGACGCAGACCTTGTCTGTCCAGTTGCGCCCCGAGGATCGGGGGTCCGGGGGTTCGATCCCCGGTCCTGCCAGATCCAAGCATGGCCGGTGCCCTGTGGGAGCGGCAACTGGCGGCTGCTCCCGGGTGGGGGGAGGGGTTCGGAGAGAATCGCTGCGCACAAATGGCCCTGGGCGAGTTGGAATCACGGTCAGAGGCTCCGTAGAGGACATGGCGCCCTCCTTCCTACTACCGGCTGACAGGGTTGGATAGCGGTGATTCTCTAGCGGTTGCTACACGGGCAGGATGGAATTAGAATAGGGGTTCAATTGGCTACCAAATTGGAAAAAATGGGGAAATAAATTTGAAACAAATTAAAAAATTTTAAAAATGATGACTCTCAAAACCTCTGCCATGTGCTTATAATATACAGATACTTTGTCCAGAATACTCAATGGATTCTATACCATATCTACCATAACTGTACATTCCTGGCTATGGTGTATTTTACTTGTTTCTTCATGTGTATAATTATTGTCCAATTTCTAATTATTTGCACTTCACCTCAATAATGTCATATCTGATTGAGGGATTACAGATTAGGCGTTATTGCTGATGGATGACGGATGATGCGTCATGTTGCCACGGTAGCCGAACCTGGGATGGAATGGCCTGTGCAATGTGCACCAAACTGACTAAGGTGCTTCAGAAAGCCAGGATCATTACCCCAGCTGGCCCGGAGTCCACATGTCTTCCTACAATTCAGCATCTGAAGTAGGCTACATTAAAACTAATTTGACACCTAAATGACACCACTAACTGCTAAACCCTTAGCTGCTTCAACTACACAGCAAAAAGGTTAACACTAACTGCTGGTGTACATGAAACACCTATAGGGTGTTTATATGAGATCACGGTCTCAAATAAACACCCTAGGGTGTTAAATGGACACCACCATTTTTGCTGTGTATGCTAAGTAATCTATTAAATGCACTGTTAGCACATGCTTTCACCTAGAGCACCTAGCATTCTTGACAATTATATTTACTGTCCAAATACAGAACTGTAAAAAAATAAAAAAAGCTGTATGGGATCAGTTCAGGCCTGGGACCTTTCTGAAATGCAAACGCCCTGTCCTGGAACCGAAACCATTTGGGTTAAAAGTCCAGTTCTTTCAGCCCTTACTTCATCTGATATGGCAGGTGTATGTGTTAGTTCTGGGAATGAGCTCACTGGGAGAAGAACTGTCCCAGTTCCCTGCACTCCGTGTTCTCCATAGTAGTCTTCTCTTTCTGCCTGCTCCCTGCTCTGTCGCCTTAAACCCAGGATTACATGAACATCACAATGGTTAAAATAGAAAAATAAATATATAAGGTATTAAAGAATGGACATTGTCTCCAGTTACACCTGTTGTTGTTGCAATTGTCCTATAAACATCTCCTTTTACAATACAGCTATAGTAATGAGAGGAACATGTTACATGTTGTTAATGAGGAATTGATGCTTCCACTACATTTCATTCTTTCAGATAAATGAATCAGTTTCACACTTTTGACAGACTGTGAATGGAATGGGATGTGACCGTTTCATTATATTATTTAATTAAAAAAACAACAACCCTTTGAGACAGAGATCTTTTTGCCTCATATTATTTCTACATGCCAGGAGTTCCTTCATTCTAAAATTTGGTTTTATAAGCAAGGAATCGTTGCTATTGTGAGGAATTGCATTCATGGACACTATTAATTCTCTGTGCTGGGTGTCATGAAATTAAGAAAGTATCAATTAAAAACAGTTGCAGACATCAGAGATGTAACGGTGACTTTTTGTCTCTCATCAAAAATATAATGGTCTAATTTAAGAACCATTTAAAGCATCATAGCATCCATTTGTCTTTGTTTCCAGCAATTACACGAGAGACTTTCACTCAGCTTGGAGTGAAAAAATCGTTCCAAACTCAGCCATCCCCACTTTACTCTTAATTTTTCTGACAGTGCCTGTGGGCTAAACGGACAGTGATTACAACAGCAGTGTTCACTGAACAGCATTTAATGTAGCGCAACCCAATCTTGCATGAAGATCCATTTATCAATGGAAATGCCTTAGTTTTGTGTATGATTCCGCCCTCTAGTGGTTAATAAACAAATGGTAGGCTACTTCCTGCATTAACCTGGGATGTAATGATGACTGAAATACAAAAATTGAAACGTCAAGACAAAATGGAGACAATTCATTCAAAAAGCGAACACAATCCAACAGATTACCATAATTATTATTGCTTGGGTTGTCATTTTGTCATGTTGCTTTCACAAATTCTAACTGCCAAAAAAACTGCCCTTCCATTTTCTAGGGTAACGGCAGTTTATTGCAGTAAGCTTTAGTGTGTATAAAATTATAAAAATGCTTTTACTCATGTTTGTTATATTTCTAATCTTATGTCATCCATCCCATTACTGTTCCTCTAAAGCACTCACTGTACAGAAATTATGCTGAGATATGTTATCTAGTCTCTCTGACTCTGCACAATAATTTAATATAATAAGTACACACATTTGAGGTGCAAAAAAATGATCACAAACCGCATCTTGCTTTGAACTCATGGATTTGTGGCTTTATTTAATATGAATGCTCATGCTCTCATATTTAGACAGGATGCTCTTTAAATTATTTAACCTCCCGGAGCCCTTAGTCAGTGGTTGGAGCAGGGCTGCTTCAAAGAGCTTGGTTATATTCATTTGGTTTTGGTTTTTGCACTATGCAATAAACCTGTAGTTCTCATTTTAACACCGCAAAGACTTGTCACATGTACTCAGAGAAATACTCTTTGAATTGAGATAAAGCATATTAGTTGCTTTTATGATAACCCTTTATTGCTAGTTCCCAGAGCTCTGTTAAGGTTTTCAGCTGCTTGGCCTACCTAAGACAGCAGTCCATTTCACTGGGCAGAGGGGCAGCAAGGTAGTTGACCTAGACTGCAGTGGTTTCAATATTTGATGACTCGCCGTTTCTGAATTCTGTCCTCGTTAGAATAGCAGCTGTGCATTTGAGCTGCCCCACTAAAGCGACAGAACAAGTCCCTTAAAAAACCCGCGCTTCAACAGTTGTGATTTGTATTTTCAATATGAAAAGTCATGAGCATCTTCTATGGCCAAATTATAGCATGACTGCAAGTGCAGAAGTGAATTGTGAAACTATTCCTGTTTTCAAATGTTTTTTTTCAGTAGAGGATTACTACTGGATAGAGAATACATTTTAGGCAGCTATTTCTGATTTGAACAAAATACATTTTTTATGAACTTTGAATATAAATTCATTGACTTCATATGCTTGGTGTATGTTTTAAGATTCAAGGCCAAGCATATCAATTGGAGAACAGGGGCGATCAATAAAAAAAAGCATTGTATTAACACAGGCGCTAATTGCGATTGCTTGAGAATGCATTGTTCACAGAAATCTAAGACACTCGCTCTTGAACTTGGTCATTTTTCATGTTTGTACGCTAGTTACCGTTTGGCTTTTCCCTTGAATGCCTCTTCTCCATCTTTTCTTTGAGGATACTCTCGAGTATTCTACTCCTGCATCAGCATTCTTCACATTGTCCTGATTTCACCTCACTACAGACAAACGCGTTGCATGCAGTGTGCTCCGCCAGCCACTGGAGATTTTCTAATTAAATGTCTGGGATTTCTCTTCCCACAGGATATGTGGCCTCAAAGACCATAGTGTGAGCTCAGCCAAATTAACCCAGTTTCCACCAGCTATAGATTATTTGGTTGTGACAAAAAATAAAAAGTTCAGAAATCACACTTTCTAACAGGACACCAACAGCATCAGCAGTAGAATCTGCAGTTTCAGTTGCTCACCTTCTGGGGATATAATTGTGCTTTATGCTTTTCATTTAAAATGTTAATAAACTCTCATGCAGAGGGGTATGGTTTTCAGAGCTTGTGCCAGTTATGAAACAGGCTATATTATGCAGCTGTGGCGTACAGGCTCTTTCTTGCAAGCACATTTAGAGACTTGTTTTTTTATCGAAAAGTGTGGTTTGGAAAACCCTCCAGTGGTCAACATATTCGGTACTTAGATTTAATTTCTGAAGTCTGCTATTAGTTTAAAAGTGAAAAGTATCTCCCAGGCCCATTCTCTCAGTAAACTTAAGCTTTCACCCAAATTCTCAGATTCTGGTGCTAAGATTTAAGACAACGATATAGATATGTATGTGCCAACATATTTAACGATGCCATTCTGTATAGCGTGGCGGTCAGAATTCAGTACTGGAGGGCTGCATTGTTTGCTGATTTTGGGCGTGTTTTAGCACCAGTGATTCAAGTCGTTGACTGGCTAAGGGAAGCACGCACCTTGTTCTCAAGGCAAGGGTATAATCATAACTGGGCAGAACCCCCTCCCACACACACACACACACACACACACCCCAATTAAAATCTTAGGATGAATAATAATTATTTTATTTTGAACACCCATTAGTGTGTGAACCATCCCCCCTACATTGTAAAACTTGTTTGTGCCCACACAAGCGCAAACAAGGGAGAAGTAGAGACGTTTCAACTGTAGCAGTTGTCGTCATTGGTGAAGAAAGGGAAAGAGCTGGAATTAATAATGGTACCCCTTTGAACGTGTTCATTTCATCTTTTGAAGTGTTGTGTAATAAATGCAATCTATCTATGATGATGACGATAAGGCAAGATATAATATATTTTCAAGGGACTCTAAGTATTCGACTAATGGCTAACTGCCCAGCTATCCTATACACACCTACACTACATTTCTATTATGGAATAGTAACGTTAGCCAGCAACAACTTGCTAACATGGTTAGTTTGCCCATGTTAGTTTGCGAAGATCCTGTGATGCAGCATGAAAATGGAGATATGGGAAAAAGAAGGATGTTCATCTCAACCTCTCCAATGTGGAACCCAAAGTTACACCCTTGTTTCAGCCTTCAGCTGAGTGCTGATTGAAAGTAAACCACCCACTGTGGTCCTCCAACACTCAACACCCCTGCTGCACAGGGAATATAGATCATTGGTTCAGACTTACATTTTTATCAGCCTACTTACTTTAAATGGCAATGGTCTAAGATGTGAGGACAAAAAACTTACATATTAAATATAAATATAGCAAACGGGAAATCTTACCTAGAGCTATTGCTTTTTAGAGTATTAAAACACTTTAATGTTTGATTGTGAGGTTCTTCCAATGTATCGTGACATCCAGAACAATAAAAAAGTCGATAAATTACATTTCGGCTGTGTTTCAGTTATTAAAGCTTCTGTGCATATACCATTTTATATAGACTGTATATCAATATCAAGACACATACAAAATGGATAACTTGTACAACAGCCTTCCTTTAACATCATTTTGCATTTGTGTGGGTAAGACCTGGTCATTACCCTTCAGTCATGGAAAGGACTCGGGCTGAAGGCAATCGTGGCCTGTATTGGAGAAGAGGCACGTTCTCCATCTTGGAGAGTGGCAGAGATGTCAGGGATGATAAGCAGAGGATTAACCTCCTCAGGAAGCAATCTGCACTGGCTGTGTGCCTCTATTCCTGGGAGAGTGACGGAAGGAAAGTCTTCCAATAGAGAGCACGCAAAAGAGCAAAGCTTGTTGTGAGCTCACAGAGAATCTCAACCTGTGAGTACCACTGCCTCCTCCTACCTCATCTCTGTGATATACGTAGCTGACATCCCAATATAGAGTTAACATTGACAAGCTCTTGCGGTTGAGGTTAGAATCCCCTATGATATTCCAATTGTGAAAGGTACACATAATAATAGAGCCATTATTGTTATCTCACCCGACAGACCCTCCCCAATTCCCCCACCCTCCCGGTGCATAATCAGCCTACCCACACCCCCCACCAAACCACCACTGGTCCGCAATCTCGCCTCAGGTAGCAGAACGGCTAGAGCCGTGTCTGATATGCCCCATACCACAAAGGCAAAAATAAATTTTCAGGTTACTTGCTTGATAATGCCAGTCGCTGGAACAAAAATGGGTAAACGGTATTCGATTAAAAGCAAAAATTGGACGTTCCATGAAACGGCGTTTTCGCTACAGGCCTGGGCAGAGTGAGAACTCACCTAGCTGTCAGTTCTGTGTAGAGGAAGACACTCTGAAAAAATGTCCGTCTTAACAAGTGTTTTAGTCTTGTAATGAGACTTAAAATATCTGCCTCTTTTTTCTCAAAAAAGTAAAATATTTGCTTGTTTTAAGTTACTTTTTGCTTGTTATCTTACCCCACTGGCAAATCTTAAAATTTGTAAAACTATCTCACCCCACTGGCAGATAGTTTCTCTTATTTCGCAAACATGTAACATAAATAAGATTCTAAAGTCTAAATATAAGATTAAAATGCTTGATAAGATTTGGTTTTTGCAGTGCATTCGAGCAGCATGGCTGCAATGCGGCCTCACACAGTTTACCAAGTGACAGCCATGGTGGAAATAATGAGGAACAATGCCCAGCCTGCTTGGCAAAGCTCCCAAAGAGGGCTGAGCACTGTACTCCTTACCCATGTGGCAGTGCAGTCAACCAGTCAGGAGTGAAATAGCTGCCCAGAACGGATCTTACTGTATTGGACAGGACCCGGTCATGCACACCTTCAGAGGTGTAGATGCCGGCTCCGTAGCCCCGCTCTCCAAATCCCAGACAAATCGATCAACTGTTCTCAGTTAGGTACCCCAGGCTTTTCTGACTGTTAGCAAGATCAGGTAGTTCACTGTTCAGAGAACACATTCAACATGTGGCTCAGATCTGAGAGTGTCCAAAGTGCAGGAGGAATTAGTAGTGGTCAGTGGGCATGAGTAGTGAATAATGTAGGGGATGCACTGCAGAAACCAAATCTTGACAAGCATTTTAATCTTATATTTAGACTTTAGAATCTTATTTATGTTACTTTTTTGCTAAATAAGACAAAAAGATTGCCAGTGTTTTAGAGTTTTGCCAGTGGGGTAAGATAATTTCACTTGTCAAGCAAAAAGTAACTTAAAACAAGCTAATATTTTCCATTTTAGAGGAAAAAATAAGATTTTAAGTCTCATTGCAAAACTAAACACTTGTTAAGAAATTTTTTTTGCAGTGTGGCGCCACCATGAGATTAGCAGAGAGGCTCATCATCTATGATTCCCTGTTCCTGTTCATCATGACGGCTTATACAACTGCTTCTGGTTTCATGTTTTTTTTGTGTGAAAACATAGTGTAGATTCACTTATCCCGCTTTAGGTGGACTCAACCATTGGCTCACTAAAAAGATGATTGATTTCCAGCTGGCCCTGTCTCTGCATTCCTCTCACACAGACAGGGAACACACGAGTCAGCAAAAGAGGCTGAACATGGCTGACTGGAGGACGCCCCTGTGCAGGATAGCAAAGCCGGGACTAGTTCCTCCTCCAGTGAGGGGCAGGACTGCACTGTCTCATGCTAATTGTGAGACCGTGTCTGAATAGCAATCTATCCCTTTGCATACTAGAGCATTCGTTTCCGCAAAACCGTTCGATCTCATCGATGCAGCTGCGTTCTTGTAAAACGCAGGTGTTGAATATAAATTCCTAACACAATCCCAAATAACCATGCACATCCTATAGCTGTCACATTCTTGTAATTTAAGCCTTTCTTTTTCCAGGGTTGATCCATCCTGTTGTATGGAAAATCAACAACAAAGAAATCCAACAATATAAAATTTTGTACTGCATATCCACCTAGCTGGGCATGAATGGAACAAAAGGCCAATTACATCTACTATAGCAATGCCATAATGGCAGCAGTAATGGCGCCAATTTCTTTTCATTCTCTGAGCAAGATCATTTTGTAAAACTTTCTTTGAATGGTCCTTCCTAAAAGCTATATACCTCTCTCATAAGCACTGCATAGCACCTTCATTAGCACTTCATTAGACATTCATAAATCAAATCATTAAAATATAAACAGGCCTGCGATGTGTGCCACTGGATATGTCACGGTAATGTCACTCGCTGCATCAGTGGTGACATAACACACCTTATGAACAGACTGGCATTGACATAAGAATTTATGAATGATTATGTAGTGATTAAATTTTTTTAAATTTTAATTATTCAGTCACTGAACATTCATCGTGGCAAAAAATATTAAAGAGAGATTGCATACATGTAATAATAGACATAGTCCAGTATATTCATGAGCTTTGGACCTGCATAATAAAAGTTTAAAGCATAAACGCACATGGATTTGAATAATTGATGATCTAATTACAAATCCACACACACACGCCTGCGTTCCTGCATTTTCTAAAATAGGGCATAGATGTTTGTTGCCCTCCTGAGCTTATAAAGAGATGCTTATCCTTCACAATTATACTTTTAAAAGACTTTTCAGCTACGACACAGGCTGGTGATCAACATTAAAAGCACAGCTTAGACAATGAAGTGAAAATTTAAATTATGGAAAAGCGTCTACCGTTTATGCTTTGCGCTGCTCTTATGCATTAATTAAGTACTTTCCCTGAAATTGCATCTATGCTTTAAAATAGCATGAATACACACAAAGCTACAAAGAAGATGAGTGCTAATTCCTCTCTTTCTCTCTTTCTGTTGGTGACCAACCAGGCAGTACAACTTAATTATGCAGGTATTGTGTTCAAAACATAATTTCAGCTGTTCCATAGTGAGATGATACGTTTGAAATGTACATCAGTGTAATAATTTAATTAGAGATATATTCATATTTGAGGGCATCTCGATCCCAATGAGATGGAAAAAACTGGAAAATACCACTGTCCAGTTCTAGATTACGTAACAGCAGATTGTTTCTAATCTCTCACATCCGTGAGCCAGCGCTGTAAGAGTTTGTGTCGCGGGTATCCAATGTAGAATCCTCCCGCCCGTGTACCCGTCAGGTGAAACGGCAGCACCGCAGCCGTGCTACGAGGGCGTTTCCTCAGTGAAGGTGTGACATGCTAACCCAAATATGCACGGAACAGCACAGAACTTCAGACAAGAGTGTTACTTCCCTCTCTGTCACTGCATGCATAGCCAGACTCTGCCAAGTAATGAAGAAAAAGCCTTGCCTATGTGGCAAGCAGCCCACAGCAAGGACATTAACATAACACAACATAGATAATGTTTGTGCAAGCCCATATGCCAGTATATTTGATTGACACTCGTTGGTACAAATGTTGTCAATCAACAAGCAACACTACGTGCATCCTGCCACTATGACAACAGAGAGTCGTCTTACAGATGAAAAGCCGCAGGACGCAACTGGCAGATGACCTCCGGGCGGAGGGCACAGCTGCAGGTAACAGGCAAACTGTTTTTCAGCTGCCGCGTCGGACAGAATGACGAACAATGCACCGTGTGCTCCGGTTGCCATGGCAAGCACACCGATGTCTGGGAAAACGGCCCACACTTCACGGCGCAAAGACTTCAAAAGACTTTTCTTTCAAACAGGTGCTGGTCAGCGCCACACAAAGAGATCAACCAATCAAAGACGGGTTAATTTCCCTCTGCCCTACCTCGAACACAGAAGCTGCGCCCTTCTCTGGCAGAGTGCATCCCAGCAGTTCAGCTAGAAACTTTGCCATATAAAAAGTGTGCAGAGTTTCCCTGGACAGACGATGAGCAGAAATAATCGGTATTCCTTAAGAGAGGACTGCCGAGAGATTTCTCTCCTAAGTATAAAATCCTCGTGATCCTTTCCAACGTGAAGTCCAGTCAGAAAACTTCTCTCTGTAAACCTCGGAAAGAATGGCGGAGGTGTGTCCGGCTGTCGCCAACGCGCCAGTAATTCAGTGAAAATCACCAGAACCACCCGTGTGCTTTCATATCTGCCTCCTGCCTTTCCCGCTGAATGCGACTATTATCAGAGTGCAGGGAAGGGGACCCATCAAGGGGGAGCTCAGACAGCCAACACAGGGTGAACCAGTCTCATGGCCCGTCATCCTCAAAGTAGATGCAGAGACTAGAATTAATCTGCACTCGTGGCTTTGAATAGTAAGTATCCAACCTCAAGGCTGCAGCTGCTGGTGAGAGCTGTATAGTGTAATGAATTGATCAGGATGTACGGGAGGTCCAGTGAACGCTCAGATTTCCTTCATGCCAATCAGTCATTTCATATTTATGTAATTTCCTGAATTAATTTATTATGCTTGTGAGGCCAAGTCAAATTGAATGCATGATTTACAAAATGGTTCTGCAGTCTTTAAAAAATATATATTTTTGTGATTTTTTTTTGTAATTTGAAACCCAGATATTCCAATGTTCAACTGAAACTGGCCTGTCATTGATGATTTTATTGTAAAACAAAAAATTAGCTCACAGCTGTATAATAAATGTGCATTGCTAAGTGCTCATCACTTCACAGAGACAATTCTTTTTGAAACTCACTCTCAACAAACCTGAGTAAATGTGTTCTTTTTCTCGCACACACTCTCTGCACTCTGGGTTTACAAAAATAACAAACACTTCATTCAATACATATCTCATGAAGTATAGCCAGAATCCCTCAAGTGTTTGCTCTTTCTTGTACAGAATGATTGGTAAGTAGGATCTCTTCATAATTTATTCCACTGACAGCAGGGGTGGTGGGCTTGCTACTCCAGTCTCTTGGCAGGGAGCCACTCTGCCCTCTGTTCTATCTTTGCACACTTTATACCCCAAACTCTGAGGCAACAACGGATGGTGGGTAAGGAGACAATGAAACTGCATGTATTACATTTACAATTAAACTGTGGTGGTAATGTTTCATCCCAATTCACCTTCTCGAACGTGCACACACCCATACATAAGCATATATGCACATGCACACACACACACAGATTCTCATACACACACCAAACAAAAACATAGTACACTGTGTGTCCCCCACAGCTGGTATAAAAACAATTATGCTGCATGGAGTCAAACACATCTTCTCCACTCTACAAATCCTCAGGCAATCTCTGCTGGATTTCTGAGGGAAAAGGCCTTTTATGAGGAAAATAAAATCCTCGTTTCACTCAAGCATTTTATCAGCAGAGGAGCATTTCGTCTGTGTTCTGCTACCTTGCTGTGAAAACCCCAGTATTGGGACCCTCCAGCGTCTATGCTGCCTGCAGCTCACTGTAAATTCCATCCGCACAATGGGGTCATAATCGACCTCATTCGTGAAGCCAAGCTTCAGAGATTATGGTCTGCCCTGCTTTCCAGTAAATTAAGTCATGCGTAAGATGATCTAAACTTCTCTTTTTTTTTTAATAAGCCATAGAACACAGCACAGCGCAACACAGAACAGATCTTCTTTCCCCAGACAGCGTCCGTGGTTAGTTTCAGAAGCCTCCTGTTGCTAGTGTGTTGGAGGCTATAGTGATGAGGAGTCAGTCAGTCAGTGTGTTTTTGAGGAGTATGCTTGATTTTTAAAGCTGCACTCTGACCAGGCCCTGCACGGAATCCCATCTGTTGATGAGCTCCCATTTTCACGATGAGGAAAAATTCATAATCAACTTTTCCAGCCGGACACTCAAAAAATTATTAATATCCCTAAAAGCAATAATCCTTGGATTAGAATGCATGCAATCTGCGACTCAGTAATGCTCTATATGTAGTGCTAACACTCTTGCGGAGATCCATACATAGTACAGTATTCATCCCCCAGCTCCACTGATGGAGACCAACTGTGTATCTACACCCGGCTTTTCCTACTGAAGTGCCGTTCGCTCTGGGAGGTGAGGTGGTTGTTGCTAACTGCCGCCCCATGCTCTTTGATGTCAGGCTGCCAAGAGACCCACCAGCTGCCCCTCTCTAATTACTCATGAGCAGATGTAATGATACTAATTGCTGTGGGTAGCTCACCTAACCAACATCAATCCAACAACTGCAATAAAATACGAAAAGGTGACGCTAATCTGGTTATGTGACTGCGATCGAATGAAGCGACAAAACAGTTGTTCGTTTAGAAATATCAGCGTCTTCAGTAACGCCTTGCCTTTGTTGTGAGGCACGTGACGGATTCTGAACTGGATCCCGTGAATTCTCCATATGCTTCTGGATGTTCAGACGGCAGATATTTCTCTCCTTGAATGAAGACACCCGGGGTTGCTTCTGTTTGCGATGCTTACATCTCTGTATAGAAGGTTCCGGGTTGCAAGTGCCCACTCTGTCACGCACAAAACTGGAGATAAAATAGGAGTATAAACCAAGTAAACCATTTTCTGATGTAGGAATGTGATCAATGAAATGAATTTGAACATGAATCTGAAATGCTGTGGAATGACATTGATTAATGAGTAATGCAACAGCTGTTTCACCTGTTAGTGGTAAACCATTGACAATATCGGTCATTACCAATGGAGTTGTTCTCACAGTGACAAAGATATATGAGAGAGAGAGAGAGAGAGAGAGAGAGAATTACATTACATCATTACATTCATATGATCATTCATGCAAAATTATCAATAAATAAATAAATAATATTACTTGTTCTAATGCTGCTATTGCTGCTCCCATCATGCCATTGTCCATATATACCCAGTATCTTAAAATTAAATGTTTCTAAGAGGCCAGGCTGTATGCTGCTAGATGGGTGCCAGTTTGCTAAAAGACTGCTATAACCAGGGATAAATAGCAACAGCTAAGTGGTTAGGTAACTACAGAAAACAACTCTATTATACTTCATAGTTATAACAACACCGAACAAATCCATGGCAGCCAATCACTGCAAGTCACTGAGCTACCTAACTGTCGACCAGGTGTTGCCTGCATTAGGGTGACCAGAGGAGAAGGGTATAAAAAGTTAGTCAACCACTTGATGGGGTTGGAGATTGTTATCGTGAACTGGTGGGCGTCTGGCCACCCTACCTGCAAGATCACAAAATAATAGGCCACTCCCTTGACGCTCAAGCGTTCACCTGATCCGTGTGTATGTTTACGTCCTTACAGTTGGACTATTTAGGATACGTTGATGCAAGTCCATCTGTTTCTCTGCTGGATATTGCAATTGTGTGCAGATTTGCAAATAAATACAAGCACCTCTCACTGCAAAAAAGGTCAGCTACAAGAGTCCAGGTAAAACAACTGAATCTTTTCTGTTGTTGCAGATTTGTTGCATCACACTTTTGAAGCCATACACTAGAGTTTGTCTAGCATTAGTCTGAACCTAGTCTCGCTAGGGCCAGACTTTGTGATAAACACATAGTCTGGTCCATAGACTTGCCGAACGCGATAAAAACCCGCCCACTTTGACAAGATGGCGCATTTGATTGACATGCAATATACCCAACCACAGACCATCTACGGTCGATTCCGAAACAGCGCTACAAGAAGAACAGACCCGCGTGAAACAAATGTGATTTACAGAAATGGCACGGCGATCTCCAGTAAAACAGTCCATCACACCGAAGAAATGTCGTGAACTTCAAAAACTTTCTTCAATCCAGCGTTAAGCTCTTAGTCTTAGTCAGAAACACTCATTGTTTTTGATGGATTCGCAGCATTCGCTAGCTACCGATTAGTTAGCACAACTTGTTTCGCGGCGGACTGATAAAGCCCAATGCACCGCGTCGTACCGGAAATACGCACACACTTCTGTGATTGACAGTGCTGCTAGCCAATGAGTTGCTGACTGTCAGTTTCCCACAGTTCGACCAGCTTATGCAAGCCTATGCATTAGACGCTGCGTATAAAGTGTGTCAAAGCGACTGAGGCTGAGACTAGTCTGAACCAGGCATTACCTGGCTGAAGCTGGCATGCATGGTTATAGCTGAGTAGCCGGTTCTAGCTAATGCGATCTATACAACATATAACATCAGCAAACTTCTTCCAAGAACTAGCCGCCGAATGATGTAACGTTATCAATAATAGCAACCTAGCTTTTGACCTACCTGTCCAGTAGAATATGGGAGCTCCACATCTGTTTTTAAACCAATCCGCTTCCGAACATCTCGCCACCTTCTAAAATGAGCACCTATGTTTCAGCTTTATCCAATTCCCGTTTCTTTTTCTTTGTGTGAAATAGTGCCTGTGTAACGGGTCGCTTTTCCGCCATTGTTGGTGAAATTTTTAGCTGGTGAACTGGCAAGGTCAATCTCATTGTTGATTGGTTTGTGACTTGGACCTTCATATCTCTTCTCATGTTATAAGTCACTTTGTTTTGAAAACAAAATTCGGGCCAAATCGCTGGTTTTACAATGCAGAATTTGAGGGTACAAACACAGTGTATGGTGCTGGATTTCTTTCTATCATTGCCACCAACTAAGCATGACCGTTCCCTGATATCTTTTTTTTTAAAAAGGTTGTGTACTCCAGTATTTCTGAATATTTGGTGTTTTTGGATGGGCAGTGGATCAACCAAGCCAGGCAACGGGTGTAAAACAGGAGGTAACATAGCAACTGTTTCAGGATTTCACCTGCTTGAGAGTAGTCAGAACATGGGGAGGAGAAACTGTTAGTGACAGAGAAATAAACTATCGATTGCCATCTGAGTGATATCCAAATTAATTATTATTCACTTCTTTGGGACATGGCCATTTTCTGCTGTGTTTTAGTGTATAATTATGATATTCATTACTACAGGTGGTAGTAGCCTAGTGTCCCACACAACAGCATGGGCGCTGGCCGCCCTGCTTGAGGCCATGTAATTCTTCTACAAACTCCATTTTTAAATTCAATGTCACACAGCCACTCTACAGCGACCTTGAAAACTTAATGACCATTTTTATGAACAAGGTAGGTTAATTACAACGTAATGACATATGAGAGTGGGAGTTATCTCTTTGGCTTTTAGAAAAGGGTTCGTTCAGACCATTGTTGATGGGAGGGGGGTTATCAAAAGAATTCACTTTCGTTTGGATCGTTCCAGTGCCGACTCTGCTTTGATTATTATGCCTGTTCCATCCACATGTTCATGCTCTTCACAAAGAGGGCCTGGAAGAGTAGAAGTTGAGGTCTGAGTTCAGAAGGTAATTGCTCACGTCAACATTCCCCCCCCGTACATAATTTCCCGGGGTCTTTTAAAAGGCCAGCTTCCCAATCTTCTATGACAAAGCTCAACTGCTCCCATTTTACAAACACAAACCAGAGGCAAACCAGAGTCAACAAACGCTTTACTTCCAATCTCTGGAAGAGACTTATTTATGTGCCTGTTCCTGTGAATTTAATTATGAGAGGACCTTGAATAAACATTGCATTTCAGTTCATATGCATTCAAACATGGTGTGCCTGGGTAAATCTGTATAATTACAATAACTGAGCTACATCAGCTTTGTCCAATCTTGTTTTGTGCTTTTTTTATTTAGCAGTGACCAAACATTACTTTCTAAATGATTGGAAGATAATTTCACACTACTTTTCACACATATTGGAATTACCGTTTAACGTTGTAAATCCCAAAGCAGACGCTATACAAATAAACTGATAAGACAAAAGCCTGATAATAATTAGGAGTTATGTTCTGGTAGCTGCTCTGATTGTCGCTGTCAAAGTGTGAATCAAGTGATGTCCAAGCCATGATTCCATTTGAAAGCAAACCTGAAGGGGAACCAAACTGAACAGGGAAGAGAGTATAAATACAAAGTTAATCAGCAGAGGAGATCTTTGTACTCTCTCGAGGATGTCTTATCACCTTAACAGTTTAATCATGTTCACACAAAAAAAGGAATTCACAGCTCACTGGATACACTGCCAGGACCATTATTCAGGGCGCTGCATGCTGTGTGGGCTGACCATTGACCATTGACCGATGCCCCTCAGACACCTGTTCATCTGATGACCTGTTCATCACCCTGTTTTATCCTTCCTCATACTGCCCAGAGGCACAGAGAGAGAGAGAGAGAGAGAGAGAGAGAGAGAGAGAGAGAGAGAACTTGTAGGCCTATATAAAGCTACTGTAAAAGGTCTTCTGTGTGACAAAATGCACAGTGCGCTGGTAATCATTTTTATTTTAGAAAGGAAAACTACAAATGCTTGTCCCATGTTTTTTACCCTGCTGAGTAATTATGGGAAACCAAAGGCCGACCATTGTAACCATAACATGGAATGGATAGAAAAGCAATCAGGTGACCAGTTTCAGTATGGAAGTCCGATGCAAAAAAAGCTAATATGAAGGGCAAAGAATAACAGCTATTGAGACTACTGTAGACATACAAAGATTTAATTTATTTTTAGTGTCCATAGATTTAGGATGGAACTTTCAACAGAAACTGACAGTTAGGTGCTGTCTAACATGTCGGTCCAAAATCTTCCATAGGTGTTCCAATTGGGTTGAGATATGGTGACTGTGAAGGCCCTAGCAGATGATTCACATCATTTTCATACTCATCAAACCATTCAGTAACCCCTTGTGCCTTGTGGATGGGGGCATTGTCATCCTGGAAGAGACCACACCCATCTGGATATAAATGTTTCATAGGATAAAGGTGATCACTCGGAATACTTTTGTATTGATTTATTAATTTGCAGTGACCCCTCCCTCTAAGGAGACAAGTGGACCCAAACCATGCCAGTAAAATGCCCCCCTCAGCATAACAGAGCCACCAGACCCCCACACTATAGGGGGTTTTCCTTTAATTTGTCACCTGTCTGTATATATATATATATATATATATATATATATATATATATACACGTATGATATATACAAAGAAGGAGTTCATATTCACATTCAAATTTAAAATGACCTCCAGTATGAGAAGCTTAATGATTTGCAATATTAAATATTGTTGCCTCATTCTACATACCCCATTCATCAGTGGCTCATTGTACAAGGTGATGTCATCAAATCATTTTCCAGATTCAGAAGCATGTCATGCTGCATGTGGTAATGATTTTGTGTGTAACAAATAATTTATTAGAGAGCATTTGTGCTTTGTCAACCATGCACTGACGTACTTCAAAGAAAACCGGCTGCACCACATTGGTCTTCAGTCTTGACTACAAATGGCACTACAAGGTCACACAAGCTACAAATGCACAAGTCTGTTTACGTCTCATCGCCCATGACCATTAAGGTCTGAATGTATGTGCCAGTAACAATGCACAGAACTTTGTGCTGTGAACTTTAGCCCCACAAGCACCTAATGGATAAAACTGGAGACAGCATTTTCCCCAAGAGAATCGTTCTCTTTCCAGACTATTAAATTGGTTGTTCAGCTTTCATGTGAATGATCAAACGCCACTCTACTTTGGACACTGCCAATTTTATGTCAGGCTCTCCAGATTCATATTTCTGAAAAATTCACACAAATTGTGGCAGTGTTGGGTAAAAGACAACAGTATATCTGAATTATCGCAGTTGCTGAAATGATCTGTTACCACAGCTAACCTCATGCCTTGGTAAGTGTTCTAAATCCTGGCCTGAGCATTATTAACTCATTTACTTATTAGAGCCCCAAAGACACAGGCAATGCAGGCAGGGACAGGATAAGCTTATGATTGCTAGGGGCCAGTCCTTGATGATGCTGAATATACTGCCATAATACTTGTTCTAGAACAGTAGGGTCACCTAGTGACTGCTTGACAGGCATGGTTGCTACATGGAGATATAAAAACAGTCAGCTTAAGCATTAACGCCAAAGTATGCATCCAGGATTTCAGTTTTCAAACCCATAAACTTGCAAAATACATTAGAAAGGTAGTTGTATTCCTTATGCCTAACTTAATTTTAAAAATAAACAATTATATAAAAAATAAAGATAGCTCAGCCCTCTTGAAGCACTGTACTACTAATCATCCAAGAGAACATGCAAACCTTTTGAACACATTTGTGTGTTTTGAAGCGTTTGTTTTTTTGTGCTAGAGAGGAAATATATTATTATACCCATTAAGATCCCCACCATCACAATACCTGAACACCATACTTTGTCAGCTCCACTTTTGCTCCTGCATACACCAAACGTGGAGCTTCATAGTTTGAGAGATTAAACCTTATACTGCATTTGGTGATCAATCAAAGAACAAACTCAGAAACACAAACACACTTCTACAGTTTCCACAGTATATGGCTTCTATAATCATATGCCATAATCCTCAAGGCCCAATGTTCATTTTGTGCCCCCATCTGGAGAAATCAGATATATAAGGTTTCTCAGTGATCCATGCTTAGATGAGTCCATGTTACAATAGATCTAGACTGTGATGGTTCGGTTAGTTCGATTTTAATGGCGTTCGACTCTTTTACTAAAAGTCGAAACCCGAGGGAAACGACCACTAATATCTCCTGAAGAGATTATGTAGATAAATAAATGAACCAAAAAATAAAGACTTCCTCCTGTGGGAGAGTATCCCAAAACCAAGAAAAACACAAACGTCAGGAGAAAGCAGACCGCATATAAATAACGGCGAGCGCTAAACTCAATAAGGAAATAATAAATTACTACAACGGCTTCCAAGCCTGAAACGAGAAAGGGCCAAAGCCTGATGATCTAAATTCCCAGATAATGATCACGGAGTGCTACGTGTTTAGCTCCCATCTCCGATCACATAAGGGAAATAGAAAAGTCAGGAAAAGACCAAAACAAACTTTCCTAAAATTCCTTAAAGAGTGAAACAAACGCTTCTACAGAACAAATAATCTGAAGAGCGAACCTAAAGGTTGTCAGCGCTCATGTGAGAAGGTGATACTCACACAAAGAGGTGCTCGGATTCTATTTAATTTATAGGCTTCCCACACCAGATACCAATACGCAATTAGCGCGCCTAGGCAGTACCAATTAGCATTGGCCGGAGCCTATTAACTCCAAAGCCATAGGAAGCACAAACCCTGCCTTCAAGGAAAAATGCTTGAGTGAAGGCAGGGGAAAACACTGTACCATGACATAGACAGGTTTCATAGTAAAACATATGAATTTCAAATGCTGGAGGCAAGTTTACTCTAAGCTGAAATTCATTGACAAGATATTCTGCTGAAGATGGCTTCAGCCTGTTCAGTTAATTGCTTTTCTAAAGTGTTAATAACATTTAACATGTTTAAAATTAATATAAGCTATAGATAAATTACTGCTAAACGTTTAATATTTGTTCTTCACATAATATTTTACACTGCTTCCGACTTCGAAAGGCAATTGAAAGGCATCCGAAATACAACACAAAAACATACAAATAAGTTTCACCGTAAAGAAAAACAAAGCATGCTGTCACAGGGGGAAATATAGTTATTGTGTTCCTCACCGTGTCTACAGTCCCACAATACAACCACTCTTATGCAATACTGCCATTTAAATCCATTGAACAGATGTTGTCTGTGGGTGGCAAAAGGCTTTAGACTGACTAGATCCATAGTAAATAATGCATTTGTTACAAGCTAGTTGCATCATCATGCATAGCCCAATCTGTGTGTGGTACTGGGGCCTTTAATATTGTGCATGTCCTGTCACAGTGTGAATAGAGGAAAATCCTTTGCCTTTCATGTTTACAATAGTCTATGATTGAATTAATAAATATTTCACTAAATATTGGTCCCCAGATATTACTGAATACATGCACAGCATATGACTGTTGTGTCTGTACAATTATTCAATTATGGATTTTTAAAACACATTCCTTCCATTTCTGTACCCGGAAGCTCCAGGTATGCCAGAAAGTATTTTACCTGCTAATTTGGCTTGTTCCTGGTTCATTTCAAAATATGGTCTCATGAGAATATGTATCCATGAATATGCATATTTACATAGTCAAATATGTAACATTGTAATGTATACAAGCATGCGGGCAGTGTTTGTCACACTGACACTGTTCACTGCCAACATTGACTGCTTGACATCTTTGATGAATGCATTGAAGATGATTTAGTTGTTGCCCTGGTCTATCAACAGCCTCTGAAAAACAGATTAATTGGAAGAGGCACTGTGGCTGACAGAGCACAGGAAGTTTAACGTGTGCAAATGTAGAACAATGAGAACTTGGAACCATCTCCACTCTTTGTGGAGATCCCGAGCCCTTCCAATCCTGGAATGTCATCCCGGGGAAAAAAATGAGTTTCCACTGGTTATCCGATCCCCAGCTGAGTATTTATCACATAAACATTTATTTTTCCCCGACCACATTTTTATACTGTTCACTTCAATGACACTCCTGTGACTTCACTTTGGCCTCTGTTGCACTACAGTGCTGTTAGATCTCACTTTGCTGAAAAACCCAAACTTATGAGTTGGTAATTTGTGTGAAAATATGAATGAATGTTTAACTGAATATAAAATAAATTATTGTTACAATGACCCTGAAATTTGCTAAAGAAGTTAATTATTCCACTTTCTGTTTTGGATTTACTATACAATGTGATTAACTTGCAGAACTTGTAGAATGTTGTAAACTGAACATGAAGAGCTTTCCCATAGACTTCAAATGTAATATTATTCTGCTGTTATTATCTGGCCAGAACAAAACCGTACAAAGTACAGGCATTTTATTGACAATTGCACATGGAAAAGGATGAAATCCCTTCAAATTTGAACATAAACACTGTGAAAATGGAAATATGGAGGGAATAAATCTGGCATAGGTAAATAAATAGAAATGCAAGTACATTTATGGGAGTATCATTTAAAAACAGTACACCTAAAATGTTCCTAAAATGCATGTTCCTAATTTTTTCAAAACCTTTTAAACTTTTAAAACAAGTATAATGTTAATTCAGATAAGATGCAAGATAAATTGTTCATGAATTGAGCTTTATGACCCTGGCCTGAGTAAAACTTAATGATGTCATCACATTCTAAAGGGCATGGCCACAGGCCCAACTTAATCCTATTAGCATAGTAGCCTACCCATGGATGAATTAGGGTGGATGCTACTACACAGCTTCCAGTAATAGCTTCGGCTGAGGCTGCTGTCTAAGGTTATATGTTGAAACATCCCAATGAAACGTCCAACACTTACTTTTGGAAAAATGTATGCTTTGTAAAGCAACAATTTAAAAAAACATTTATTTGAAAAGATACAGCAGAGCATGAGTGTTTCACACTCATTTAAACCTCATGCTGTGTTGTGATGTTCCTTGGTAGAAAGGGTCATATCTTGTATCCCACATGGCCGATTCCTCACTTTCTTCAAATTCTCTTAAAATCCAGTGAATTCACATCTAAATATCTATTATCCTATAGTGCTGCATACTGTATGCATGCTTGTTTAAGGCAGAGTGCCATATTTCACACCTCTATTAAGCAAGCAATGTTTCTTTTTGTTTTTTTGAGGTGAACAGAACATGTTTACCAGTATAATCAGGTGATATTGTAACTTTTTCTGGTTCTCATTGGAGGCAGCAAATTGACTATGCTACAGAAATAATTTAAATCCATTTGCTTGAAGTGCTCTTTTCAACAGAACGGTTCCACCTAGTGGTTTTGTACAGAAGTGTGGAATGAAAAACGTATTCATCATATTTACCCTTTTTACATTATACTGTATATCAGGATGTCATTTTCATTTCCAATATGCATGTATATATATTCTTGGGAAATATATTTGGTGAGGTCATCGAAGGCCTTGTGTGGAAAAGAGAACATGTGCTGTAAATCCTCATTTTAAACCGCACTGCTTGTGAGGGAAGTTCTGGTTTAAGCGGTCAAAATGTTGCATGACGTTATGTTTCCCATCATGTGAAGCATGTTTCTCAGCTGACAAGTGCATCACAGTGACAGGACTTTAGTCTTCTGCCAGTCCACTACCCTCAGAATCTGGCTCTTTGCTATCCATGGCTTTGGTTGATTGGATTTGTCTCAAACTGAGATGAACGCGTAATTACTGCACTGAGATGGGTACAAAAAAAAATGTAATTACCAGAACCATTAAGTATGGCTTATCATATCAATATTCAAAGGCTGTATGATTTTCATAAAATGTATAATCTAAATCTATTAACATTAATGTACAGTGTATTATGTTTGCAAATTAAATCTGACAAAAAAATTCAACATGGCTGAAAATTATTGTTACCTGTCCACTTATATATCTGAAAGCACATACACATTCACAAATAAGGTATTTTATTTTATATATTTTTGAGAAATCCCAAGTTTGACAAGTGGGCTGCAAACATGAATGGCTTGAAAGATGAAAAGGACAATATGTATATGAAATATGGACGATTTGAAATGTCTTATCACAGCAAACACCAAAACATCCTGGAGCTCTGTTCAGGTTTGATATTATTATGTGACACCAAATTCCACTAAAGACGTGTTTTGGTAGAATTAGCAGTTAGGTAATTACTTAGCCTTGCATTCCAAAAAAGCAGTTTGATAGAATATAATTATCAATTCACAACTATTTATTACTCAAATAAATTGGATTAAAGTGCGCCAAATTAAACTGTACAACCTGAAAATCAGCAAGCAGACATTTTACCTGTGTCATCAAGTAAGATATTAGATGCATCGCATAATATGGATAAATATAATCTATATTTCTGTAAAATACCTTATTGTTGGTGCACATGCAAGTTATGCAATATGGTTTGCTCATATGCTGTTGCAATCTAGTACATGTTCAGCCTGTGTGTGTATAGCTGGGATATAGTGAGCCCAAGAATATTATTTAAAAAACTGAATGAACCACACATTTCAGCCCCTTAGTGTCACTGTTTAGCTATTTTACACACATTATTTCACAGGGTTGCTCTAGTCTACACGTTGTACTAATTACATTTTATACACTATTATACACTATTTCTATACTATTTAATTACCAGATTTTTAAGTGTATGATTATTATTATTTTTTTTTTAAATGAATGAGTAGAATGTATAATTGCCATTTACAATGCACATTTATGATGGCTAGCATATAGCAAAAATACTTTTGCATTCAATTTTTACATGAATTGATCATATTTGACAGTACATTTCACACGAATGAATGAATGAAACAACGTTCTATTGCATCTATTAAATGTTCTCCAGGGAAGAAGTAAACTGGGTGTAATACAACAAAATGTAATTTAATCGTGATGTTGTTTTAATGCTATAAGCATTCGTTAGTGTAAATTTATGGTCATTTAATCAAGAATGTCCTTGGTTTAGAGGATGATCTTTTTTAATGAATGGTGCCTTCATCAAATATTAGCTGTGATTTAATTAAAAGGTAAAAGCTAGTTAATTAAAATGACATCATCATTTTCTGCTTGGCTGGGAAACCGCTGGTGGCTTGTTCATGTTAAAAGATTTCAGTGGGAAATGTTCCATGGAGAGACGTGCAATGATCAAAAGTGACGCATAAGAGACAAGTTATAATTAGTTTAATAGTTCTTGCGGAGAGGTAGATCAATTAAAATGCTTTGGAAGAAATGGATGATTAGGTTTTTAGTAGGTACAGTATATTTGTTTAAGACATTGAATTAATTACATTATGTATATACATTATATACATCATCAACTGTATATACATTGCCTATAAGGTGTTGTTGTGTTGAACATTTTAATAATACAAAAGCACTATATAATATTCGACATATTTTTTCATAAACATATTTAATATTATATTTACGAAGCATGCATTTACAGACTTCAATTATAAGAAATGAACTGCTTAAAAACGTCTTTTTTTTTTCTTATTTATGAATACTTTCTAAGGCCTTGAGAGTTGCAATATAGTTGTGTGACCTTAACTATGTTGGTAAATCTGGCCAACTCTGTGGTATATTGGGATGGGAGTTTTTGTTTTAGATTGCCACTGCGTTCTGAATGGGTACATAGGGTAAAGAGACCCTTCCAATATCCAATCAATATTTTATCTAGACTAAAAATGCAGTAACACAGATATAATAAATGATGTGTTTGGATCAAAATAAAGCAGCTTTATTCTCAGGCATTCAACTCATACACTCATACATTATTACTGTATGTATTATACATTTCTGGAAAAGGAAGAAACAGAAAGAGTGAAAAAATGTCTTACTGACACAAAATATTTTATGTTGTATTCAACAAAAACTGGTATTTATTGTATCTACATTATATGTTGCATTAAAAAATCCATTATATGGCGTGCACTTTCTATATAATCAGAGACAAAAAATGTTTAATTTCCATCCTTTAACATTTTCATATTTAAAATGAAAAACATCAAAGTCATTCATTTTCTATTTGATATATTATATATTTACTGTACATGTCACATTTTCTCTTATATTTCCGATTAACAAGTGCTTCGTACGAGCAATAGAGTTATTTAGTCAAATTAATTTGCATACTATTTGTGAAATCTTTTGAAGACAAAAAAATAAGGTTTTTGGAAAGTGAAAGCATGTCTATTCATAGTGTATGCCCCGTTCTGTCATAATCTTGGCACAAGACACACAAGTGTTCTCCACCCCATCAATAGTCAGTTGTGGGAGGTCATGTGACGCGAGAGGTGGTGCCGCTCTCTGAAGGACTCGTTGCAGATGGAGCACTTGAGTTTCTCTTCTCTCCTCCTTTTGACCAGCGGCTCCACGGCGAACTCTTTTTTGTGGTGGGACCTCATGTGGTACACCAGGTCAGAGGTCATGCGAAAGGAGGCGTTGCATTTGGCGCACCAGTTCTGCGCAGGCAGGCAGAAGGAGGTGAAGGAAGGGGGCAGGAGCGTGAGGGCAGAGGGCGTCGGCATGTGCATTGTTGGGGGGGCCTTCGGCCAGTACGGCGTCGCAAAGAGGAAGGCGCTCCGCTTGGGGGCCCCGTCGCGCAGCAGGTCCTGGCTGTGCAGCCTGGAGATCAGGTGGTCGGCCTGGTAGAGTCTACCCGCGTCGATGACGGTGGGGTGGCAGGTCACCGCGGGGAGGAGCTTTGAGGTCATCACCAGAGGGGACAGCTGGGGGGTGGTGGGGCGAGCCGGCTGGCTGAAGGCGCTCTTCCTGTCCGGGCTGCCGACGCCGAGCCGGGGCACCGAGCTGAAAGCGCTGGCAGGGGGCAGGCCGTCGGCATGAGATCGCGGCTGCGTCTCTGTTAGAACTGGCCTGTCGCTTATGTGCCTTTCTGCTGGGCCGGCGCTCGGCCTGCTGCCGTCCCTGTTCTCTGTGTTTTTGGCGCTCTGTTTCAGGCTTCCCGAGGCTTTCTTGACCTCTGTGAAAGCATTCTTTTTCATTTCCACAGGCTGGGGGCAGGAGGGCGAAAAGGCCCCTCTATTCTCCCCCAAATCAAAGGCCTCTCTGCATTGTTGGGCTGTGCACTCTAACTCCTCATTGGAACCAGGCGATTTAGACGGGCTCCCACTCCAGTTCTCCTCTTCCTCCTCAAAGTACTTCCTCTTGCTCCCGCTTCTGACCACAGCCTCCTTGTTGCTGGGTGGCCGTGTTCTGTTATTTTCTAGATCCCTGGCTAAATTGTGAAAGTCTGTGGCAGGTTTTGTGTCCTGTGAGTTAGAACGCCTGTCAGATCTGAGAAGCTTAGGACTGGCCCGCACGGGAATCGGGTCACCGTAGTCACGGCCGTCTTCGGAATCCCCATCTGCACTATTTATATGAGGTAGTCCCTTGGTGCAGCAGAATCTCAAATGAGCCAGGAATGGGAATTCGAACTGGAAGCGCTGGTCGCAATCCTGGCACAAATAAGGAGGTACACCTGAGAAAGATGTAAAGAAATTGCCCTCATGTTAAGTGCATTTAAACATGTATGGACAAACAGGCTTTGTTCTGTCTTAATATCAGAATATTAATAAGGATCTTATCTGTAATCAATGGCAACTAATTATGAGCCTAATTAACATACAAATAAAAGTAAACTTTCTGCTATTTGATGATCAATTATTTTCCTAAATCCCATCTGGCAAATCAAGTCTCACTTTGGACTTTACATTCAGTACACGTTTAAGGGAAAGAAAAACAAATTGCCAAATAAATGTAATAATTTATGTTTGAAATTAAGTAAATGTCCATTTTTTCACTGTTGAAGAATGAAGTAAGTAAAGAGAAGTTATTCTTATTTTGAATTAATTTAATAGATTCCCCTTTATGAATTACATTTTACTGTATATTTATCAACCTCATTAACCAAAAGCTACATTAAACAGATTTCAAGACAAATTGGGCCCAATTAATTGCCTACAATTTGTGCATTAAATCACCAAATTGAACCGAATCACACCATACCTTTGCTTTTCCCCGGTGCCCTGCTTGAGCAGAGATGGAGTAAAGCCACAAGGTCTTTCCCATACCAGACCAGCAGCTCCTCGTCCTTCCCGATCCTCCGCAGCGATCTGTAGAACAGCTGCCCATTCTTTATATAGGCCTCCAGGTTCTGCTCCTCAGCGTCCCGGGCAGACTGGACCAGCCGCAGCCATACCAGCCCCTCCGAGGAGCCGCTCGCTGCCGAGTCCACCTGCGTGGCAAAAACCAGCCATCAGAACTTCTGCAACACCGCCTATTGTACCGTTTACTTACAGTTCCCTATAAACATCGAATAGCTTTGAGACGTTGAGTTTACGCACACAATACTTTACAGAAAATGCAGTACGCATGCCAGTTTTCTTTTGCATTCAGTTGTATTGCATTCAGAGAAACTGTGAAAATGAAAACTGCTAAATTGGGCTTTGATTAAAATAGTATACATATGTTTATTCTCTTTTTGTTTTCTTCTGTTGAGCTATTAATTTTTTTTAAATAATAGTTGATAACAATACATATAAGTAATAAGATAACATTTTTCAAAACCAATTATATGTCAGTGTGATGTCAGGTTCGCTTGACATCACACTATTTTCACAAGTTGACAAAATACATTTGTGAAAAAACTACTTACTCTGAATATATAAGGTGCGGTTCGCTTGTCCGTAGATTTGAGAGCAATGAAAGCAAGGCTGTCATACAGGGATGTATGGCTCAAAACACAAGGGCCAAAAATGGCATTTTTCTGGACGTCACAAGTGGTGTAGACGCTGGTGCATATATCCGTGAGACACTGGTGCATTGCCTTGGCGTCTACACCCCAACTTGCTTTTAAAGGAAGGGAATCCTCCATCATCTTCTGTGGAACAAGACATATTGGTGAATACCAGCTCTTGACAACAGAAAATGTATCTCAGCCCCTCGCTGCGAAGCAAACTTTAAGCCCCATTATCAATTCCACTCTGAGAAATGCCTATGTTATTTGGACAAGGTCAGAACAGATATTCAAATTGAATGTATATGTAAAGTGAATGGCAATATGAGAAGAAAATTATTATTATTATTATTATTATTATTATTATTATTATTATTGCTATTGTACTCATTGGTAATTGCAATAGCAATCCCTCTCAGAAGAAGCAGGTGTCACTAAACTATGAGTGCAATAAAAAATATAAAAATATAATTTCATAACTATGAATAAAATATAATAGGAACCATTTTTTAAAATCTGAACGTTTAATTGACTAAAAGCTCACTCTCAAAATCACTCATTCATATTGATCTTAAGCACAGATCCACAAATGGTAAATAGACCAATTCATTTCCATAATCCTGCATTTTCCCTTGGAGACTAATTAAGGCAGCTTGAGATGGTAATTGTTTTGTCCTATACACACTTATTTGCAATGCAAACAAATTACAGTTATCCTGTTATATATGAATTATGGACTTATTTGTTAATCTGACCTAAAAAGTGACACCAGATGTTATTCTATTTGCAAAATTGCTTTTTATCTATTTTTTATTATTATTATTTTTGAGTACAACATTTGTCATTTTTATGATCAAATACAATGTTCATCTTTCACTGACATGCACATTTTATTGAATTATTTTCCTAGTTAATTAAATGAAAATGTTCATGTCTTGATTGTTCAAAAGATCACTTCAGCAAGCACCACAAATGAGTCTATGAATTTAATCAAGTAAATAGAACTCTGAAGGTGCATTCATTCAATAGGCAAAATTGCTTATACAATTGTAAACAAATAATACATTCTTTATGTCAGATTGTTTTTATTGTATTATGATAGACGTACGATAACAATAGTGTATTTTATACACGGTGCATTCACTTGCTGATACAATTCCAACTGATTATGATGTGCATTCCGTGTCATTTCTAGATACAGTCTTGTGAAGGTACAATATCCCCATCTCCTTGCCAGCATCGAAGTGCCACCCCCTCTCAAAATTTTCATAATTAAATACAAACAAAAACACTTACCGTTTGTTAAAGGTACTATAATCCACAGTGATAAAGTGATGCTGATTGCAGCGTGGCTGCAAAATCAGACAGTTCCCGCTGTTTCCGCTTTGTCAATGCATCACCCTGTTATTTGAAAGTGACAGTGTTCACAGTCCTCCTTGTTTAGTGAGCAGAGTCCTTCTGATAAATCCGATGCTCTGGCGGTCTGGCACATAAACGCGAGCACTTTTTGTTTGCGGCACATAATCTGCCCAATGAGGCGTGTCACGTTCGGTCTCCACCACTTAACCCTTTACTGACTGACGTACTATTAATACGCTTTACCAATCGCGTGAGTACCGTTATCTTTCGATTACATTGTATATATCAGAATTAGACTCAAATCTTGATAAAGACGTCTGGAATATATTTAAAGTACGTCTTTATCAAGATTTGAGTCTAATTCTGATAATGACAAAGTTATTGAAGCTAATGTTTAATATTGAATGAAAAAGTATGCCGATGATAAAATAACAAAATAACACATAGGGTTAATACAAGTAAGCAAACAATGGATAAATACAGTTAATTGAGGATTGTAAAACTGTACATGTAGAGCCTGATTTACTAAGACGTTTAGCGGGTGCAAAACCTAACTGCACACGCAAAACCAATAACACAACAAATTATTGGTCATGGTATTTGTTTTGCACCAATCATTGGTTGTGTTATTAGTTTTGCGTGTGTTAAAAGTTTTTTCACCCACTAAACGTACAGTAAATCAGGCCCTTAGTGTACTTAGATATATTACCATAATTAACTTTCTGGTTCAAATCTGAATATTTCACAATTTGTCATTGTTGTTCCTGAAGAAAAAAAATAGTTAGCATTTTCACAATTGTAAGATTATTATTCATCTGCACTGGAAATGTTGCCTACACCTGCTGTGTACAAACTGCATTTTGTGCCTTGATTCACTTTTGTTTTGTTTAACTCCTTAAATATGGACGCAAGTTCAGGTGAGGTAGCATGTCAAGCACAGCACCAGGCAATTAGCCTCAACAAAACTTTGATCTAACTCATTAATCCCATCTGCATGAGTCAAGACATACGTACCTATTACGTTTCCTCTTTGCTGATCTCTGTATTTTATCTTATGTGTGTTTTTTATTTTATGTGTGTTGAATTCAAGATTTTACATTGTATTTGTGCCTATTCCATATCAAATGGACTATTTCATTATAAACCAACGTTAAATCAGGGCTTAGTGGTAAAACACAAAGCTGACTCCATGTTTGTATTTACTGTTCAAGTGTCAGATCACACAGCTAGGTTGCCTTTGTATGTGCGTGAAGATGTGGAAATTAAAACTAAAACATTCAAATAAACTATACACTATATATTCCAAATAAAAAACAATATTGTCTTTAGTTTCTTTTTTTATTCATTTTGAGAGTGAGCATTCTTTTTGCTGATATTTTTCAATAACTTTTCGGAGTTGTATGCAATCAATATCACAACAATATTAAGTATGAATTTGGCAGGAAAT